>CM022948.1:6475200-6677700 GCA_012931725.1 Litsea cubeba
CATGGGCTAGCTTGATTTAAATTCTTTTCAAAAACAAATGCATCCAAGATTTAATCCAAAACATGCACAACTATAAGATTTACAATATTGAAAACAATGCATGTATAAAATCAGATTTCAAGATATTTAACTCAATGCTTGTGTGAAAAATCATGAGATGCTAAAATGATAATGCATCCATCAAATTGCAATACACAAAATCCCTAACAATCTCCCCCTTTGTAATTTGATGGCAAACCTTTTATATGTTGGCAAACTTTGCTCAACACAAATTTTCACACAGCCTCAGCTCCTCCTTGGCTGGACAATCTTGAAATCTTCTTTGGATGCTTCTTCATTCAGCTTGGGCTCTAGCTTATTCTTCTTTCTCCTTGATGCTTGGAGCTTGATCAATCTTCAAGATTTCTCTTCAACTTCCTTTCTTTAGACCAAGCATCTTCTTTAAGCTCCCAAGCTCTTTCTTCTATCATCTCTTCTCCCCCTATGACCATGCATTCTCTCAATGCATTCTCTCGCTTTGGGTAGAAGATCATACAATGTCTCTCCCCCTTTGACATTGAATTGCACATCTCTCCCTTTAGCAACTTGAGCACTCTCTTCCCCTTATTCTCTCAATTTGCTCCCCCTTAATTATCTCCCCCTTTGACATAAATTGCAAAGGTATCATTGAGGAGGGGTACCTACACACATGAAACAAGAAAATACCTTTCAGTAGCACCTGTTAACATAAGTAATTGAAAATGAAATACATAACAGGTTATCATGCAGGTAGTAAGCTTATAAGGGTACAGAGCCAATATAAGGGTGAATTTGATCAACTCTAATGCTTCCTTAGAAGGTTTACTCCCCCTCAATCCATACTCTTCTTTTGTCAAACTTTTGACAAGGATTTAACTAATAGGTGCAAGAAGAAGATGGTTTAGCCAATTGAGGGTTAACTTCAAGAGAAGAATTAGATACCAAATGATAATGATAATTGACTATTAAAGTACAAATTGATCAAATTACCAATATAAAGATGTACCAATTGACGGAAAGCTATAGGATAATTAAAGAGCAAGGTCAAAAGGATATACTAACATAGCACAAATAATTATAACTATGAAAATCATATGCTATGTAAGGTTTTGAATTCATTTCATACAATCATTGGATTAAACTAACACGCACAAGATGAATGAAATGAAGTTCAATCATGAAGCCAAACCTCACCATTAACCAACCAAAATTATGAAAACATAAACATGGTGGTCATGTAATTTACCTATAAGAGCATGAGAGGTGGCAATCATGAAGATTATGATGCTAATGGAATGTGACATGGAACAAAAGACATATGACTATCAAGATCAATCCAATGTACACAAGGTCTATCACAAACTCATGATATGATACCAATGGATATAGATACTAATTGAAAATATACCAATTGATTACCAATTGAATAGGAAACATGATTAAGAGCAAGCATGTGACAAACACAAAATTCCAACAGCATCATAAAATCATATTCATCACTTAGAATAATATAACTAGTGAGCATAGTGATGAACAAGAAAAATTGCATAAAAAGATATAACTTAGTATAACATGCAATTTTCAAAGTGTCAAGATCATAAGAATTCAACATCTAAGAAATCCATCAAACAATAGATATAACTAAGAAATCAAGAATGGATTTCAAGAAGGTTCATATGATCAAGCACACTACTATGAAGTTGAAACATGTATAAGATGATACCAATAAAAAAAAAAAAACACATGAATCAACATCATAACCATCCATTTCAAAATTAAATGACTAGTAAGCATAAAGGATGGATTTTGAGAGTTCTAGTATGGTTTTACAAATGTAAATAAGATCACAACCCATACAGAGAACTATTAGAGATTTGCATATAAAAAGAATGAAACTAAAAGATGCAAATTGCCTATACAAAATTCATTTCCATGTAAGTTAAAAATAACTAAATGCATGAGGAAATGAAAACAAGGAAATGCTTTGATGTTTATAACTAAACAATATTTTAAAGCATTTCCATTCAAACAATCTTCAAATCATGTCAATAAACAAAATCCAACAATGAGCATAAGAGGATGATTTTGATGATAACACTTTTTCAACTTGCATTTTAAAGATATAACTTATTTGAAACACATACAAGTTGGTTTTTTCAAAACAATAATTTTTCCATATGAAAATATAAACTTAGAAATCTATGGAAAACTAAATTGTTTCAAATCATTTGTTTTTCAAAGCAATCTTACTATTACATTCAAACAAATGATTTTGCAACATCAATCAATCATGAATACTCTAGCTATGAACGCTTTTGAAAACATGATCAATTGAACAAATGTAGAAATGCAATACAGTGATATAACTTATATGAGAGCTAAGAGCAAATCTAATCATAAAGGAAATTATAGTCAATGATTTTGAAAATCATGATATGTAACTAATATGGTGCATGAAAACAAAATCAATGATTACAAATAAACAGTGCATTTAAAGTAATGTAACTAATGAAAGAACATAAATGCAAATGCAATCATGACCAACAAAGGATTTAACTATAAAGAATAGGTTGGTCAATGAGGTCCAAGGCCTTAAGGTTTTACTAAAAATATAACTTTAGGAATCCACCTAAGGTCTTGAGAGGGTTGGTCTTTGAAGATCCATCTTAAAAAGTCTCACCAACTATAGGAGATTTGACTTGATAAATTTTCAATTTAGACTTATCACCATGATGTTTAGATTTAACTAGATTGGCTTAGGTTGGTGATTAGTCTTTTGAGGTTGGTGACTTTTCTTCTTAGGGGATTGAGCCATTTTCTTTTCTTCTTATTTTCTCCCTTTATTTGAACTTTTTGAATTTTAGATTTAACTTTGCAACTTTCTTCAAAAGTTCTTTCATGTTTTTATTTAAGGGAGATAGATTGAGAAGCTTTTTATTTATAGATTCTTTTAAAGTTGGTTTAACTTGTTTAAACTTTTTAGAATCTATTTTAGGGAGACTCATTTTTAATAGGTTTTACTTGGTTTAGGTCTTCTTGGAGTCATCCTTAGTTTTTAGTGTCTTAACCATCATAGAATTTGATTTTACTTTCTTTGGTTCAAAGATGGGTTTAGACACATTGCTTCTCCTTTGTTTGCACTCAACCTAAAATTGTCATTCAATGCCACAATAATTACATTTAGACATGGGCAAGGAAGTGTGAGTGCTAGAGAATGAGGACTCACCTTTCACAAATGTGTTGGTTAATTTAAGGTCATGTGAGATATTCCTATCAAAACCAAGACCCGTCCTATCTCTTTTAGATTTACCCCAATTTCAATAACTTTTCAAATCTTCTTCACTTTGGGTAAATTTGCACTCATACTTTTGTTTGTAGGTTTCAAGTTGAGTGACTTGGTTTTTAAGGGTTGAATTTTCATTTTTAACTTTTGTTAGTTCATGTTCAATTCCTAAAATTTGTTTAGCTCTTCATGGGCAAGTTTTAATTCAAATTATAATTTCATTAAAAACATTGGATCCAAGTTCTAGAGTATTTATCTTATTTTGAGCATTAGATAAATTTTCTTTAGTGATAGTCAACTTAGATTCAAGATTATTAATGTTTTCATCTTGCCTTTGTAATTGATCTCTTAGTTTAAAATTTTCCTTTTTAAGATTATCACAATCTATCTTTGATTCTCTTATGTCATCTTTAATATTAGATAGATTATGTAAAGAGATCATGAACTTAGATTCTACACAATTTATTAATTCATCTTTTTCTCTAAGTTCATTTTTAGAAGAGACTAATTCTTGGTTTAGACTTTTAGATTCTTGTTGTAATCTTTTATTCTTTTTAACAAGCTCTAAGGAAAATTGTACATAATTCATCATAGGCTTGTTGAATGTCATCTTCATTTTCATTAATTCTTCTTCTTTTAATTTAAGTTTAGATTCAAGTTGAGATACTTTAAATTCAATATTGAATCTCCAATAGATGGAAGAGGAAGGGATCTAGAAGAATCTACAAGTCTAGCATAGTGGAATCCATTCTAATGATTTTCATAGAAACACTACTGGGGTTCTAACTCAAGGATCTAGATAGAGAGGATCAACTCCGGGTGTTTAAGCCCTAAAGGAGTAACCTTGGCTCGGATACCAATTGAAAGTCCGGGAGATCCTAACCCTAGAGGGGGGGTGAATAGGGTGATCTACACTTAATGACTAATTAAGACCAATTTTAATTTCTTTACAATTAACTAGTCACATGTGATGATTAACATACAAAATGCGGAAGCTTAAACAAAAAAATCACCACAAAACAACCACCACTATACAAAGATTTATAGTGGTTCGGCCTCAATGCCTACATCCACTACCGGCTTGTGACTCAACACCCCACCGGATTTCCACTATTATGCTTTTCAAAAGGGTAAGCAATAACCTACAATGTTATTTTTCAAGGCTTAACAACAACCTATACAAGATGCTTTTCAATGGCTAAGCAATAACCTTATAATCAAATAAATTCTCTAAAGAAAGTGTTTTCACAAAAACACTCTAAGAGATTACAATTAAGCTTAATAAATTTGCCTCTAAGATAGGCGGATCTTAAATTGTCAATCAACTCACACAAACACACTAAGAATTACAAAGATGAATGCTTATGAGGTGTGTGTGTGTAGAACTTCAATCAAGATAAAATTAAGTCCAATGAATTTTATGCTTAAAGCATTTCAAAGTTTAAAGCACATAAAAGATATGATTGAAGTCAAATGCAAATCACTTGAACAAATACAAACTTGTGAATGATATGAAAATCTAAAGATCACAAGTTGTATGAAAATGATTAAGACTAATCAAGTGATGCATGTGCAATGTTGTTTTCAAAAAACTAATTTAACTAAGGTTTAAATAGATTGAAAACAACAAAGAGAGTTTCAAACAAGTTAATGTATCATGCTATAAAGAAATCAAAGATTTTGGCTAAGCATGATTGACAAGTTTAAAACAAAACTTGGTTTGAAATCAAGGGTGAAGAATCCAATAACTAAATCAAAGATTAAGAGAAGGATGGATTCAACACATCATAGTTAATATGCTTAAAAACATTTACCAATAGTTTAGACAAAGCATAAAACATATGATTAACAAAAGGCAAAGCTACTTGGTGGTTTAACTTCATTAATCCAAGCTTTAGCTTTTTCTAATGACCCATTAGCCTTCTTTAGCTCTTCCCCTTTCTTTGGCCTCAAAGCTCTTCAAGAATGGCTTAAAATTCATCATATTTGGCCAAAGGAATGAGCTTGCTTTTATAGAAAAAAGCTGCCAACGGATACCTGTCGGTCGACCGACAGGTAGGTGTCGGTCGACCGACACCTCAACGGTCACTAGGCAACGGTCCTGTTTTCGAAAGTTTCTGACCGTTATACATCTATCGGTTGACCCTCATTTGTCGGTTGACCGACATGGAACCGACGGCTGAACCGACAGCACAAAAATGTTGAAAATGTAGCTGTCTGGTTTTGGAACCGATGGAGCCTCTTGGTTGGCTTCGGTTCCACTGTCGGTTGACCGACTGCTTGACGTCGGTTGACCGACAGATCTAGACAAAAATCCCAACTTTACATATTTCAAAGTATTTTCCTTGTGGGGATTTTTGGGCCATTAAACCAAGCTTGGAAACATGATTTTAAATCATCTAAGTGCTTTTAAAATCATGAAACATTAAAAGCCAAATATAATATGAAACTTTAAAACATGGGCTAGCTTGATTTAAATTCTTTTAAAAAACAAATGCATCCAAGATTTAAATCCAAAACATGCACAAACTATAAGATTTACAATATTAAAAACAATGCATGTATAAATCAGATTTCAAGATATTTAACTCAATGCTTGTGTGAAAAATCATGAGATGCCTAAAATGATAATGCATCCATCAAATTGCAATACACAAAATCCCTAACAAGGTTGACATGCAGAGAATATGGCAGGAGATCATTTGTTATATAAGCGAATGGACTGAGCTACACTTACAGTGCATGGAAGCAGATAAACCAAGCCAAAGACGAAAGCAACGGAATGAAAAGAAATTATAAACAGAAATGCATTCGTTGACTTTTAAACCTCACGTTTTTTGCGATATCAAAACATAAATTTGGGTATCGCAACTTTATAACTGCAATATCACAACTTGAATTGTGATATCGTGACATTTGTTGTGATATCGCAACTAAAAAAACCTCTCTGACGGACTGTACGAAGAACGTCTGGGTAAAATGTTCAACTTTGGTAACAATGGGGAAAATCAAGGACAGTAGGTTACCGTACAGGAAATCTTCCTTATTAATATGTATGAAAATACAGCATTTATTGGGCGTTGCTAATTGCTAGCTGTCTTGATGGTAAGTCTAACCCACCATGAAAAAGTTGATCTTCTTTTTTAATTAAGGCACTGGCTCCACAACCAACCGCTCCTTGCCTTCCACAGTCGGGTACCCTCGGTCTCGGTCCTTTCGTATACACTGAAGACTTGAAATGTCGAGGCAGGTGTGGAGAATGGTGTTTCCACGTCCCCATTGAATAAAAAATCTAAAGTTCCAACCACATGACTTGTTAAAACTAGAAAAGTTGAAGGGAATATCAACCATCTCTCTCATGGATATAAATGGGCTCACACAGGAACCATTTCTCTAAGAAGTTAACCCAGATTTTACTTATTACACCAGTAATCATAATGTTGCTTCTTTTTATTCAAAGCCTTTTTACACAATGAAAGTAACCGAAAAGTGCCAAACATGGATTAAAAAACCGGCCGATACCGGTTCGTATCGGCCGGTACGAACCGGTATCGGCCGAAATCGGTACGATATCGGGACGAGATATCGGTTTCGAAAATATCGGCAAAAAATCCCTAAAATATCGGTATATATCGGCCGAGATGAACTTCGTCTCGGCCGTAACGAGATATCGGCCGATATTTTGAAAATATCGAAAATATCGGCCGATATCCCTTAAAAAAAACACTAACCCTAATTTTTTTCACATTTTTCATCTTCTTCCCCTCTCCTCTCATATCCAAACACCTTAGAGCAGCAGCCACACATTCACACGTCCCTCTTGCATATTTTCTTCAAGAAAAAATTATTTAAGTAAGAGAAATCATCTTAAAGCATTTTATTATGTATTTATGTGTTTATTTTTTTTAGATGAAGCATGGAAATCATGAGAATGTCATTTGTGTTGTATTGTTAACTTAAAACTAAGTTAGATCTATATACTTTCATGCTAGATCTACTACTCATACACATGATTTGAATTTTTTTTTCAATTTTTTATTTTCAATTTATTATGTATTTATGTGTTTTTTTTTAAATGAAGCATTAAAATCATGAGAATGTCACTTGTGTTGTGTTCTTCACTTAGAATTAAGTTAGATCTATATACTTTCATGCTAGATCTACTCATACACATGATTTTGTATATTTTTTTTAAATTTTTTAATTTTCAAAATTTTTAATATTATAATAAAAATATATCTTTTTTTTTTTAAATTTCATCACAAATATGTTCTTTTAATGATTCATGGAGTGGGGGAAGGTACTCATGGTCATCATGGGGGTTATGTTGGCCAACAAGGTGCCATGTATGAACAACATATGAATTATTCATATGACCCTAATTGGGTACCCCCTTCACCAACACCGATAATGTCTATCGAACAGATATTAATTGAGCAAGGGAGGCTTCCCCCACCACCACATGATCCCCAACGACCTTTATATGTCCCTCATGGCTATTTCATGCCATTTCTGCACAATTACCAAGAACAATCTACAGGGGATGAAGATAGTTCATTATCTTATCAAGAACAATCTGAATATGGTCATGGGTATGGTAGTGCTGCACAACAGTATGGAGCATATCTTTTTAACCAATACCGAAGAAATGATGATGATGATGATATTGAGCCTGGGCAATACTCCACTTGGTATTAGGCTGTCAATCTATCAACTATCATACACTCATACTCATCAATCTCTCTCTAGTTTCTACTCTCTAGTCCCCTTTAATTTCAGGTAAACCATGAACCTTTTGATGCCCAAGTGCTTTATGATTTATCTATCTCACTATCATGTTTTAGATTTTAATATGTTATCTTCATGGTCATGAATTTCACAACTAATTTGATGATTGAGTTAGTATTAAATGATGATTGATATGTTTGTTATCTACTTATCTTTATTTTCTTATATTTTACACTAATAAATTAATCATGAGCATCGATAATGGTTGCATTATATGAAATACTAGAAAAGAAAGCGAACAGCGACACAGACATGACTCATAACTTAAGGTGACCGAGATTTTTGATTTATTGTTGTTACTAATGAAAAAATATTGTTTTCCAGCATTTTCTAATATTCTGGATTTTTTGGATATTTTTGTGATTTTTTTTATTAAAAAAAAATTCACACCGCGACGACCGCGACAGACCGATATCCGCGACGATATCGTTTTTCGGCCCGGCCGATACCGCGACTGATACCGAGATTTTAAACCATGGTGCCAAACACACTCATGGTTGTGGGTGCTAACTGAAGTTAACATTTGAAAACTCGTAATTTTAACACCTACAACTTTTACTGAAGAAATAAGATTCCTAATTGAGTCCAACCTAATTGATGTGAGGCTGGAAACATAGAGGAAAAATCTGCAGACGGCCTTGGATGCCAGGGCCCAGAAGATGAGGGAGCAAATAGAGATAAATAATGGTCTCAAGACCGAACTCGATACGACCGTGGCTGGGAATTGTAGATTGAAGGCTGAGGTAGAGACCCAATGGCTGAGGTTAGCTGAACTTGAAGCCTCCTTGGAGAAGCAAAAAGACGACTTCGAAGTGAAGCTCCTGGCCGATACCGACATTGCTTTCAATGAAGGGGTGGCAGAGGCGACTTCGATCTATACGGCTCAGGTCGTCACTGTAAGGGATCAAGTGTGGGAGCTCAGGTGGCTGGCCGCTCTAAGAGAAGTGGGAGTCTCTGAGGACCATCCTGCTTTCAGGAATCACCCGGAGCTAGGAACAAGTTCTGCCCCCACTCCGTATACTGAGGCCGAGGCTCTTGCTGAAGCTGTCTCGACTGAAGCCACTCCAGCCGTTCAAACCGAGGCCGATGCTATCATCGAGCCTACTGCTTGAAAATTACCTCTGTTGTCTTTCTTTTGGCTTTGATGTAATGAATATTCTATTGCAAATACAGTTGTGGTTTTGCTTGAAATCAATTTTTCGTTCACGCTTGCAATCAAACGTTACTTCGAAAATTGCATGTGCTTGACCTCAGTTCCTTAACCGAGCCCTTTGTATGCTGAGTTTGGTTCAATAACCTGACCTCAATTCCTTAACCAAGCCCTTTGTATGCTTAGTTTGGTTTAATAACCGAAATCCCAAACATAAAGTTATCTTAAGTTCCATAACTCAAGAAAATTAACTTGTATCCAAACACCGAATTTGTCCGTACTGTAGCTCGGTTCATCAACCGAACTCATCAAGAACAAACTGGATTAAGTTCTTTAACTATAAGGAATATAAGTAGTGCAAATTTTTACGTCGATGATAGAATACTTTAAATTTGGTTCCATAATCAAACTTAATTTTATTCTTGACACCGAAGTAGCCACACCGCGGTAGCCATCGAGTTCTCTAACTTAGTGTTTCGTCTGTGCCCTAACTATTTAAGGCGTTTTCTCATTTCCCCAATGCTCTATAGCGGTTGGGTAGGTAATTGCCGAGTTCTACAACTTAGCAGGCTTTTTCTTATTTCCCCAATGCTCCATAGCGGTTGGGTAGGTAATTGCCGAGTCCTGCAACTTAGCGGCGATAATCAAAAGCAACAAAGAGGAATCCTTCCGAAAGAATAACTTTCATTGATTTTGAATAGAGTTTGACAGAGAAATTCAGAAATAGTACTTCTCGAAGTGGATTGCATTCCATGGCCGTGGTAACTCTTTACCATCCATATCCTCAAGTCTGTATGCTGATTGCCCAGCAACCGAGATCACCTTGAACGTACCGTGCCAATTCTGCTTCCCAGTCCAGCTTGGCCATATGCACCTACTTCGGTTCTGCAGAGAAAATGCAGTGCCCAGATTTATTTGTCTTGGATTTGAATACATAGGAAGTGATTATATAGTTAATTCCATAAGTGGTTAAAAGTGAAGATGAAGGAGAATTCTCTAGGGATATTTACCACAAAAATCCCCTTAAATAGGGTAACCCAGTTGATGATCCTAAACTTTTATACTGACGGCCAAGGACCTCCAGCCCTAATCATCTTTTTTCCCCATTTTGCCATTTTTTGTTGATGTCAACATAATTAGTTCCATATTCTATCATGAGTAATATTTGTTGACATCAACAAAACATTCGTCGATATCAACAAACATTTTTTTTTATTGACATCAACAAAATTGCCCAGTTATTACAAGTAGTGACCCTGTGAATTTGTTGACGTTGATAGAAGATTCGTCGATATCAACATAAAATTGTGTTCGCATAAAAAAATGCCTAGTTAACAGCATGAGTGACCCTGTAAATTTGTTGACGTCGACAGAAGATTCATCGACATCAACATAAAATTGTGTGGACGTCAACAAAAATGCCTAGTTAGTGTCAACAAAAATTTAATTTTTCGTTGTTTAGGGTTTTGCTGACATCGAGCAATCTCTTTCTTACTGTGATTGAGAAAAAGGGGTAGGGCATTGATCTCATTCTTCTCTTCTACTGTTGCTATTGATTTGGGGGTGAAGAACGTTTTTATTTTTTATTTTTTTTTAGGGTTATGTTGACGTCAACTAACCAAGGGCAAAAACAGAATGAAATATTGGATTTTGGACTGGAAGTCCTTGGCCGTCATTATAAAAATTTAGGGTCCTCAGTTGTAATTACCCTATTTAATGGGATTTTTGAAGTAAATGTCCCAATTTTCTAAAAGGAGGATTACATAAATTTTCGTTTTAGAAAATAGAATCAAATTAATCCGCTTTTTTTTTTAGGAAATAAAATTAGAAGAACGTTGAAAATGACTACCCAACCTTCACCTTAATAATTTAATTCCTATGAGTTTTAATGCAAACAAACATGCTCACAAACCATCCAAACCCTAGGTTTGAACCCAAATTTGAAATAGAGCTATAAACAAGTTGGGCTCTGGAGCGCAACTTGGTCGTCCTTCCCACTAGCACCACATATAAGGTGATACTTTGTAAAACTTATTATGTCAACGTTTGGCAATTAAGTTCTTGGGATTCCACGTCAGTTTTACACATTGAGTCCACGCCTGGATAGAGGTCCCCATTCAACTGTTTGCATGTGATGTTGGATTTGTCCTAAGCGGAGGACATGATTTGTCGCTGTGTAGCACTTCACTCTTGAAGAGGTCGAATCCACAGAGAACGGACTAGGGTTTCAGCTCTAGAGGACTTCTTTTGGTCGAGAGTGACCAACTTTTGTTCAATGGGTGTAATTAATTCTAAGCTAAGGACTGATTAAAACTGCAGAAAACTGAATGAAAATGTTATGCTAAAGAGATGATTCAACCTATGGTTCAGACCACCCAGATTTTTATGGTTTCATCTTCCTCTTCATTCCGCAGATAAGAATTGAATCAATCCAATTCTCACCTGGAAGATTTCTTCGTGAAAATCAAATATCAATCTGAGTGAATAATTCCCAAAGAGATTCCTAGACATTCAATTCGATAATCTGAGAGTCATCGACCCAAGCACTAGTCGTATCATCTCAGATGAACACAATTAGTCAAAGGCTTAACATCTCAATTATGATTTCTTGAAGCGGATCATCAATGGAAGTTATCTTTATCATGAAAACATAATCAGGAAGAAGAACCATACAAAACCCAGGTTGAATTCCCCTTAGGTTAAACCATCTGTAATTCTACCCCTCCATTAATGGAGAAGTCTTCAAACAGATTAATGAAAGTAAGAAAATAGTAAAAACATAATTGAAAGATTACCTCTACTAAAACTTGAATTAATATGAAGGATTCTGTCTTGAAACAAGAATTTAACAAAATTGAACACCCATCTTCAATAGAAACTACCTCTACATTTATCTAAGGAAGGAAGAGAGAAAAAGGAAAGGAGGCTGCTGGGAAAAATAACACAATCCCCAGATGGCCCTAATTTTAGTGTTATTATGCTTTATATAGGTTCCCACAACTTTAATTACAAAACCGCCCCAAAAACTGAAATTCTATCCAAATCCGAGCGTTCTACCGGTAGAAATACCGGTTGACAGATGAAATTCTCTTGATCAGCCTCTCTGCTTGAATATCAGCCCCTTCTACCGGTAGAAACTGCGGTTAACTGATGGAAATCTCAGGGTCAGCCTCTTCTACCGGTAGAAATACCGGTTGACAGGAGGGATCCTCGTGTCCAATCTCTCTGCTGCAGTTTCCCTCTCTTCTACCGGTAGAAACTGCGGTTGACTGATGGGAATCTCAGTGTCAGCCATTTCTACCGGTAGAAATACCGGTTGACAGGTGGGGACCTTGTGTCTGAACTCTCGGCTGGAATATTAGTCTCTTCTACCGGTTAGAACTTGCGGTTGACTGATAAAATTCTCAGGATCTGTCATTTCTACCGGTAGAACTTGCGGTTGACAGATGAAAATCTCCTGTCTGCACTCTCTGCTGGAAAATCAGTCACTTCTACCGGTAGGACTTGCGGTTGACTGATGGGGACCAGTTTCTTTACTCTCTACTTGATCCATTCATCTTCCAGAAGCTTCATTCTTCATCAAATTTCTGCAATTGACCAAAAACCAATATTCGTGTAAACTTATATGAAATTAACGGAATTAAACACGAATGAAGGTGATGGAAAGGCAATTAAGTCTCTAATTGCTTAATAATTAGGTACTTATCACACCCCCCAACTTGGACTTTGCTAGTCCCTAGCAAATTAAGAAGAAGCTATCTTGTCTGTACATACAATTCTCATTTAAACGTGGAAATACATGATTTATGCCCAATTGACACAGATGTCTAAGACCGTGACAACATTAATCTCTACATCTCATGGAATAAAACATTCAATCAAGATGATAAGATTAGATTGAGTTAACCATCACATCAAAATTAATTCCAAAGCTCACAAAAGGTATCACTCAATGTAGATGTCACTCATTTCAATGAACATACCCCATGGAAACTAATCTCACAACGCTCATTCTAACATCACACACATATAGAACAACACTAAAGTAGCATAAAAATTCAAACATGTATGCTAATGGAAGTAATGACACAAAAAGATTAATTAAGGATCTTAGGATTGCATTGAAAAGGGTTAACAATGACAGTGTTTTGGACAAAATGGGGCATGGCCTTACATGGCTTAGGTCAACTACCCTTTTGCCATGCCCAAACAAAAACGATATTCCCCACCAATAAAAAAAAAACTAAAATCAACCATCAATAGAACACTTCATTCACTGACTAATTCTTCAGTGTCATCTTCTCCATCATCATCATCATTTTCTTTTTCTTTCTCTGCCCCTTCTTCTGCTGCAGTATTACTGCCACCCTTTTTCTGGCTAGGACCAGCTTCTGTCTCTCTTTGGGGTGACACATAGGGCTCAGCTCCTTGTGATACAGCAACCTTCATCAGATACTCTTGCCTGGATCTCTGTTTTTCCATTTCTCGTTTAATCACTTTCTGCCCCTCTATGCAATCATCTACCTTGCACCCAACCCACTTCAGCAGTTCCATCATGTAAGTCTGAAATGATGAGCCCTTCACTTGTTTAGGAATAGCAGAAGAAGGTTGAGCTGCTGACTGAGGGTCCCTCTTTTGTGATTTGGCCTTTGCCATTGTTTTCACCGTGATTGCCCCTCTATCACTAGGTAAAAGCCAATCATCTGGGCCTTTCTTTACTTTCTGGTTTAAGCATATCTTAGTGATAAGGCAAGGGTAGGGGAGGGCCGCCTTAGCTGAGGACTCCTCAGGGTATCTCCTCATCTGATTGTATATGAATTGAGCTACATTCATTCCTTCATTTGGGCTCCAGATCACCCATAGCAATTCCATCTCCTTTTTCCCTAGCATCTTCTCATCGCCTCGAGGGAAAATGTTGTAATGCATAATCTTGTTCAACATCCCTGCTTCCCCATTCAAATTTCCAACTGTGGTTGTCCCTTCTATCATAGCTTCCTCTCTCAACACCAATTGCTCATGAAGAATTTCCAAAGGAACATCTTGAGGCCTAGGGTATGTGATTTTCTCCCTAGCTACTGGGGTGTATCCTAAGGCTTTTGCAATAATGTATTGATCAACTTTCACTTTTGTCCCATTCACCATTGCGGCTATTTGTTCACCTCCTGCTATCACACGCTCCATAGATTTGAAAAATTGACGAACAAAGTCAGGAATATACCCTTCAAAGGCAGTGTCCATGTATTCCAGCTTGCTGTTGATCACTGCTCCAAAGCATTCCCCAGTACCAAGTTTCCCCACATCGACTCTCCTTTCAATCACAAATGCTTTCTTGTCTACCTTCTTCTCCCATTTGATCTGATCTGCAGTCTTCGGTGGAGGAGGGGGAGAAGACTCCCTTGGCCTTTTTTCAGCTCTTCTATCACTTTCCCCTGAAGTGCTACCTTTGGATTTCCCCCCTTTAGCAATTGCTCCTTTCTTTGGTGCACCTCCTGGTTTAGGGTTCTTTGTCCTTGGCATGGTTTGATGTTGTGTGTAGAAGATATGAATTGATTTTGGAAGGATATGGAAGTGAGTAACAAGTTTTTGAGGGAAGGAAGGGGATTTCGGAATGTAGGGTTTTCTTGAACTTTTTGGAAGTTTGATTGAAGAGATAGGGAGAAATGGTGATGAAGGAAAGGGATTTGTGTGTTTTGGAGGAAGATTGGTTGGATTAATGGCGGTTTTGGAAGCTCGGGAATTAGGGTTTATGTAGGAGAACCCATCAGCTGGAGGGAAAGGAGACGAACAAGACGAAATGAAAAACAGAACAGGAACAAAAATTATATAGGGTTGGCTGGGCCCGCACGTTCTACCGGTAGAACTACTGGTAGAGACTTCGTAGCAAAATCCTAGCTTCTCTGCCTTATTTTTTTCCTTTTGAACCGGTATTTCTACCGGTACTGCCATTCATTCATCTGGGCCCGCACGTTCTACCGGTAGAACTACCGGTAGAGACTTCGTAGCAAAATCCTAGCTTCTCTGCCTTATTTTTTCCTTTTGAACCGGTGTTTCTACCGGTACTGCCATTCATTCATCATTTTTTTTTTTTTTTTGAAATGAATGACTTGGCTAAGAATCCAACACATTCTTCTTCTGATTTTCAAAACTTTTTTCCAACGATTGATTTGAGAATGAATCTCACTTAATTCCAACGAAGTGACTTATTCGCGAATTCCTCAATTACGCAATGGAATACCAGAAGTCTCCATGAATAGAGTATCTTCGTATCAGTCAATCACAAACCCACAGCCGTCAATCACAAACCCACAGCCAAAACATAGAAGATCATCTTCACTTCAAAGTCATCCTTAGCCTCATCATAACCAAGCCCAATTTCTGTAACACCACCATATTCCACCTGCAGAAATCACCCCAAAACCCCCCATTCCTCCTTGCCTCCTTTACACCGGTTCCCTAAGGTTTAGCACAAGAATAGGGAATATAAAACATGGCTCAAACAGGGGTACAAGGGTGACTCTTTTCTGGTTTTATAAACAACAAATTTCCTTGTATTAACAGTTTGTGTCACCACTTCTAAAAGATGTAAAATGAATGCAATTCAAGGCTACAAAAGTATGAACTTGCAAGTGTGTGGAAACCACTCTATCACTCAAAGCACTCAAAAAAAAATAAGGGATATGGTACGAATTCAATTCAATGTGATGAGTAACTCACACAATCATTCAAAGACACATAGTAATCAAAGAAGGCATACATCATGTATTTCACGAAAGTGAAACTCCAAATGAGAATTGCAATGAAATGAATGCAAGGCTTGTATTTGCAAATTCTAAGTTGTGAAAAAGTAACTATATGCATGAAAAATTAACTAAATGCAGGAATGAAATTCATGCCTCTCCCCCCCCCCCCCCCCCAACTTGAATGAAACATTGTCCTCAATGAGTAAAACAACTCAGAACAAAGGGAAAAGAGAGGAACGAAGTTACCAATCTACGAAGGTTGGTGCTGTAGTATGAATAACCTGCTGAGACTTAGACACCAATTATTAGTTAGAAACAAAAACAGGGCAAGCACAGATGGTGCACCCCAAAAACCATCCACTTTTCAAAAGATAGAAATGAAGAATGAATTGTTGGTCTTTTAAAGTCAGATTCCAAGACATCACACTAAAGAACGAGGTGATACGGAGTAGCATCATCCGCTATTTCTTTTGAGATGCAATTAGGCCAATCTAGCATACAAAGAGATAAAGACATTAAACAGTGAAAAACAAATTGCACGCAAGATGGCAACTAACAGATTCAAGAAAGCTTAAGAACTAGTGGCTTCCGGATAAACCGGGTCCACTAATTCTTCCACAATGTCCTCTTTTGAAAAATTCTCCAAAAATGGTTTAAGTCTTTGCCCATTTACTTTAAAAATCTTTCCATCATTGTTATTAAAAACCTCAATAGCTCCATGAGGGTAGATTTTATGCACAACATAAGGTCCAGTCCATCTTGATCTTAATTTACCTGGATGGAGGTGAAGTTTTGAGTTGTATAAAAGGACCTTTTGTCCCACCTGAAAGTCCTTCCTCACAATGTGTTTATCATGAAAAGCTTTGACCTTGGACTTGTAGATGCTAGCATTCTCATAAGCCTCTCTCCTCATCTCTTCTAACTCATTCATTTGAAAATTCCTAAGAACACCTGCTTTGGGTAAAGAGAAATTCAATGTCTTGAGAGCCCAAAATGCTTTATGCTCAATTTCAACAGGAAGATGACACGTCTTGCCATAGACAAGCCTATACGGAGACATTCCTAAAACTGTCTTGTAGGCCGTGCGATAGGCCCATAAGGCATCAGTCAACCTAGTTGACCAATCCTTCCTATTAGGATTCACAGTTTTTTTCCAAAATATGCTTGATCTCCCTATTGGCTAACTCAGCTTGCCCATTAGTTTGAGGATGATAGGCAGTGGACACCTTATGAGTGATCCCATACTTGGCCATCAAGGCCGCGAATGGACGATTACAGAAGTGGGTGCCTTGATCACTAATCATGGCCTTGGGCATCCCAAACCGAGACAAGATATTCTCCTTCATGAATTTGACCACAACCTTGTGGTCATTGGTCCTAGTGGGAATAGCCTCTACCCACTTGGACACATAATCTACAGCCAGAAGGATGTAAAGGAACCCATAAGAACTAGGGAAAGGACCCATAAAATCTATACCCCAGCAATCAAAGATCTCTATGATAAGCATGGGCTGAAGGGGCATGGCATTCCTCTTGGAAATGGCTCCTAATTGCTGACATTGAGGACAAGTTCTACAGAAGTCATGGGCATCTCTAAAAAGAGTGGGCCAAAAGAAGCCACACTGCAAAATCTTTGCAGTGGTCTTTTTTGAAGAAAAGTGACCCCCACACGCCTCAGTGTGGCAGAATGACAAGATACTCTGTTGCTCCGACTCCGGTACACACCTCCTAATAATCTGATCAGCACAATACTTGTAAAGATAAGGATCATCGAAAGCGTACTTTCTCACCTCCACTAAGAATCTCCTTCTCACTTGAGAAGTCCAGTCACTAGGAAGCTGCCCTGTCACGAGATAATTGACAATATCCGCATACCACGGACATGTCGACACTGAATACAACTGCTCATCGGGAAAAGAATCAAGGACTGGAAGATGGGATGACTTATCCTCAAAATCAAGTCGCGAAAGATGATCCGCGACTACATTCTCAACACCCTTTTTATCCTTGATAGTGATGTTAAACTCTTGGAGCAACAAAACCCACCGAATGAGACGCGCTTTTGCGTCTTGTTTGCTCATCAGATACTTGAGCGCTGCGTGATCAGTAAAAACAACAATAGGAGAACCTATGATATATGATCTGAACTTATCAAGAGCAAAGACCACAGCTAGCAACTCTTTCTCTGTGGTGGTGTAATTGACCTGAACATCATTTAAAGTTTTGCTTGCATAAGCAATAGCAAAAGGGACTTTACCTCTTCTTTGACCCAAAACAGCACCAATGGCATAGTCACTGGCGTCACACATCAATTCAAAAGGAAGAGTCCAATCCGGGGCTTGCATAATAGGTGGGGAAGTGAGGCACGATTTCAAAGCGCTGAATGCTTTCTCACAAGCCTCGGTCCAAACGAATGGTGCATCTTTGGTCAAAAGATTGCACAAAGGGCGTGCAATAGCGCTGAAAGCACGAATGAAGCGCCTATAAAAACCACAATGACCTAAGAAGGATCGTATATCCTTGACACACTTGGGAGAAGGTAATTGTGAGATCAACTCCACCTTTGCCTTGTCTACCTCAATACCTCTAGGAGACACTATATGGCCTAAAACAATCCCTTGTGTTACCATAAAGTGACACTTCTCCCAATTTAAAACCAACTTCTTCTCCTCACACCTCTCTAGGACTTTCTCTAAATTCTTTAAACACCCTGCAAAGCTATCTCCAAAAACAGAAAAATCATCCATGAACACCTCCAAGAAGTCTCCGACCATGTCATCAAAAATACCCATCATGCATCTTTGAAAGGTGCCAGGGGCATTGCATAATCCAAAAGGCATGCGCCTATAAGCAAAGGTCCCAAAGGGACAAGTGAAAACGGTCTTCTCTTGATCTTCCAAAGACACCTCAATCTGATTATATCCAGAATAGCCATCCAAAAAGCAGTAGAAAGTATGACTTGCCACTCTCTCTAAAACCTGATCAATGAAAGGAAGTGGGAAATGGTCTTTCTTTGTACTGGCATTAAGCTTTCGGTAATCAATGCAGACTCTCCACCCCGTGGCAACTCTAGTAGGGATCAATTCTCCTTGTTCATTAGCCACAACAGTTACCCCTGCCTTCTTAGGCACTACTTGAATAGGACTCACCCATTTGCTATCAGCGACAGGATAGATAATCCCAGCATCTAACAATTTCAGAACCTCCTTCCTTACCACATCTTTCAAAACAGGGTTTAATCTACGCTGGGGTTGACGGGAAGGTTTGACATCATCCTCTAAATGAATCCTATGGGTGCAAATTAAGGGATTAATCCCTTGTATATCAGCTAAGGTCCACCCAATTGCTCTTTTGTGCCTACCTAAGACCTCCAAAAGCTGGGTCTCTTGGTGTTCCTCAAGAGAAGAGGAAATCACCACAGGATATGACTCATCAACTCCAAGAAAAGCATACTTTACCGAAGAAGGTAAGGGTTTCAACTCAAGTGTAGGGGCCTTCTCACTGCTAGGCATTGACTTAGATTCTGATTTCGGAAGCTCCTCAAACTTGGGTGTCCAAAATGTAGCACCCTTTACCTCCTCAACATCATCCAATAGAGAGTAAAGATACTCTACCTCAGGGGATTCAAGAAACTCCCTTTCCTCTTGGGTCAAGAATGTCTCCAATGGATCTGTATACGAATGTGTGTTCACATGTTCTTGAACCAAGCTCTCTACCAAACTCACCTCATGTATCTCCTCATCATCTCCCATTTGGGAGGCGACATTGTAGATGTTCAGATCAAGGGTCATGTTTCCAAAGGTGATGGACATGTTCCCATTCCTAACCTTGATGACTGAATCTATGGTGGCTAGGAAAGGACGACCTAGAATGATAGGGGCTTGGTCACTAACCCCTTGATTTGGACATGTGTCCAACACAATGAAATCTGCGGGATACACGAAACTCCCTATCTGAACTAACACATCCTTCAAAATCCCCTTTGGGACTCTAACACTCCTATCGGCCAGCTGAAGTGTAATCGAGGTGGGCTGAAGTTCCTCCAACCCAAGTTGGAGATAAACAGAGTACGGTAGAAGATTGACACTCGCCCCTAGATCACACAAAGCTCTCTCTATCTTCTTTCCCCCTATCTCTACTGAAATGCACGGACAACCAGGATCCTTGAATTTTGGAGGAAGAGAACCAGAGATGGTGGTACTGACATTAGCTGCTAGGAGAACCTTGTTTTGATGCAAGAACTTGCGTTTGTAAGTGCACAAGTCCTTAAGATACTTCGCATAGACAGGAATGTGTTGGATAGCATCCAAGAGAGGAATGTTGAGCTTGACTTGAGAGAAAAGCTCCCTAAGAGACTCTGCAAGATCTGGCCTGGATTTCCCTCTCAACCTCTGAGGGAAAGGGGCTGGGGGTTGGAAAGCTTGGACTCTAGGGTCTTGAATGGTAGAAGTGGAAGACTCAACTTTCTTAGGTTCATTGGACTCATTAGATTTCCTTGAAGATTCATTCCCAGCCTCAGAATTCTTAGGCTCCTCCACTTCTTGCAAAGCAGGAGGTGCCTTGGAAGTAGAAACTTCAGGTTTACTTGGCTTGGGAGGGGTGGTATTATCAATGATCTTACCACTCCTCAGAATTGTTACAGCTTTAAGATGCTCCACTTGAGCATCCGACCCACCGGAATCTTCCACAAAGTGCTGGCCTTGAACAATTGGAATAGCTTGGGTAGGCAAGGCACCCCTTGTGGTTTGACTAGCACTCACCGCATTGGTAAGTGTAGTTAATTGAGATTTGATGTTCTCAAGAGTCCTGTTGTTCTGCTCATTGATGGAAGTCTGACTACTCAAAAAGGCTTGAAAGGTATCTTCTAGACTTCTCTTATGGGGAGGCTGATATGGAGCATGACCCTGAGGGGGTCCTTGTTGTTGAAAGTGTTGATAAGAATGAGGTGGAAACTGTTGCTGAGATGGGAATCTCTGCTGCTGATATTGTGGGGTAGAATGAAAGAATTGCCCTTGACTCTGATTAGGCTGAGGAAATTGCCCTTGATTTTGATAGGGCTGAGAAAATTGCCCTTGATTTTGATAGGGCTGAGACTGAAAACCCGTAGAGCCAAGATTTTGGGATGGGGGAGGGTTGTCCCTCCACCGAAAATTAGGATGATCATTGTACCTGGGGTTGAAATTCTGAAATTGGTTAGATTGAAAAGAAGATTTCTGCTGGGGACTCACAGCATTGACATCATATGGAGGGTTACCATGGAGCAACTCCTTGATGGAAGGAATGGTAGGACAATTGTCTGTACCATGATCATTTTGTGAACAAATTGCACACAATTGATCCACTTGGGCAACTGATGTAGGAGTAATCTCACTCACTCTTTTCAGCTCTAGACCTTCTATCTGACGGGTAAGTTGAGCTATCCTAACACTCAAATCCTCCTTCTCACTCAGAGTAAATTTTCCTGCACTAGGAACACTAGGAAACACATTTGGAATAGTTCTATCATTAGGATTGGTAGTGTCCCAAACCTGATACTGCTTTGCCAAACTCTCTAAATATGCATAAGCTTCATGCGGTTCCTTGGCACGGAAAGTACCATTGCACATCATATCAATGAACTGTTTATTTGTTGAACTCAATCCCTCATAAAAGATCGTAACCAACTCAGGGATAGTAAAGCCATGATGAGGGACCAAGTTCTACGTCTCATGAAACCGATCCCAACACTGATGAAAAGACTCTCCCTCTTTTTCAGCAAAACTCTGGATATTCTTCTTTAAAGCAATTGTTTTCTGATGAGGAAAGTACTTTTTATAAAAACTCTCTTTGCAATTGATCCCATGTGGTGATTCGCACAGATCTCAGATTGTTCAACCAATTTTTGGCATTCCCCTTCAAAGAGAAAGGAAACAGTCGAAGTTTGGCTGACTCTCTTTGAGTTGCAGGGCACATGGTTTCAATTATGGCATTGAACTCTTTGACATGCAAATAAGGCATTTCAGATGTCATTCCATGAAAATTGGGAATATGAGTCAAAACATTTGGTTTGACCTGATATGCATTTGCACCTTGAGCTTCATCTACAATACAAGATGGAGCATCAGTCCACCTAGGAGTCAAATAATCATCCATTGTCCTAGGTGGTACAGCTTGATTATGTTGATGACGGGGGTCATTATTATTGTGTTGATTCGCCATTGATTCCAAAGTAGGATCGGGCAGATGCAGGTCAACAAAAATGTCAATTCCTGGCCAATCAAATATCGGAACTTCTTCAAGATCTATTCTGACCAATCTGTTGTGTATGTTCCTTCGGTAATGAGAGGACATATACAACAATCAACCCCAATTATCAAAATAATCACCTAATTCTAAAAGAAAAAAAATAAAAAAAGACAAAAGAACTAGAAGAAATACTCACAAAGCTGTTTTACCTCAATTGCCGTTCCCCGGCAACGGCGCCAGAAATGCTTACCTGTTTTCTGTGATGTTGGATTTGTCCTAAGCGGAGGACATGATTTGTCGCTGTGTAGCACTTCACTCTTGAAGAGGTCGAATCCACAGAGAACGGACTAGGGTTTCAGCTCTAGAGGACTTCTTTTGGTCGAGAGTGACCAACTTTTCTTCAATGGGTGTAATTAATTCTAAGCTAAGGACTGATTAAAACTGCAGAAAACTGAATGAAAATGTTATGCTAAAGAGATGATTCAACCTATGGTTCAGACCACCCAGATTTTTATGGTTTCATCTTCCTCTTCATTCCGCAGATAAGAATTGAATCAATCCAATTCTCACCTGGAAGATTTCTTCGTGAAAATCAAATATCAATCTGAGTGAATAATTCCCAAAGAGATTCCTAGACATTCAATTCGATAATCTGAGAGTCATCGACCCAAGCACTAGTCGTATCATCTCAGATGAACACAATTAGTCAAAGGCTTAACATCTCAATTATGATTTCTTGAAGCGGATCATCAATGGAAGTTATCTTTTATCATGAAAACATAATCAGGAAGAAGAACCATACAAAACCCAGGTTGAATTCCCCTTAGGTTAAACCATCTGTAATTCTACCCCTCCATTAATGGAGAAGTCTTCAAACAGATTAAATGAAAGTAAGAAAATAGTAAAAACATAATTGAAAGATTACCTCTACTAAAACTTGAATTAATATGAAGGATTCTGTCTTGAAACAAGAATTTAACAAAATTGAACACCCATCTTCAATAGAAACTACCTCTACATTTATCTAAGGAAGGAAGAGAGAAAAAGGAAAGGAGGCTGCTGGGAAAAATAACACAATCCCCAGATGGCCCTAATTTTAGTGTTATTATGCTTTATATAGGTTCCCACAACTTTAATTACAAAACCGCCCCAAAAACTGAAATTCTATCCAAATCCGAGCGTTCTACCGGTAGAAATACCGGTTGACAGATGAAATTCTCTTGATCAGCCTCTCTGCTTGAATATCAGCCCCTTCTACCGGTAGAAACTGCGGTTAACTGATGGAAATCTCAGGGTCAGCCTCTTCTACCGGTAGAAATACCGGTTGACAGGAGGGATCCTCGTGTCCAACCTCTCTGCTGCAATTTCCCTCTCTTCTACCGGTGGAAACTGCGGTTGACTGATGGGAATCTCAGTGTCAGCCATTTCTACCGGTAGAAATACCGGTTGACAGGTGGGGACCTTGTGTCTGAACTCTCGGCTGGAATATTAGTCTCTTCTACCGGTAGAACTTGCGGTTGACTGATAAAATTCTCAGGATCTGTCATTTCTACCGGTAGAACTTGCGGTTGACAGATGAAAATCTCCTGTCTGCACTCTCTGCTGGAAAATCAGTCACTTCTACCGGTAGGACTTGCGGTTGACTGATGGGGACCAGTTTCTTTACTCTCTACTTGATCCATTCATCTTCCAGAAGCTTCATTCTTCATCAAATTTCTGCAATTGACCAAAAACCAATATTCGTGTAAACTTATATGAAATTAACGGAATTAAACACGAATGAAGGTGATGGAAAGGCAATTAAGTCTCTAATTGCTTAATAATTAGGTACTTATCAGGAGCTGGGCCCCTCCAAAACTTTTAGAAAACCACCAAATATTTAAAATAAGGAAAATATAAAAAAAAAATGACCATCAAATGACTTCCCTTTTAATGGAAATCGAATAAGGGAAGATGGAAAAGAAATACCCAACCATGAACTTGGTAATTCAATACCGATTAAAGTTCAGACCCCATCTATATCTCTAACTTAAATATTCTTCACCCCTCACCGCTTAAATAATTTTAAAGATATGACTCATTTAACCAATAAATAGCCCTAAATGATTGTAGGGTACTGACAAGCTGAATATAAGACAGTGAGCATAGGGACTAGTTCATTTTAACACTCCAATGTAACTTTAAAAAAAACGTTTGAAACATTTTGGAACATGTTTATGTAGCAAGATAATTTTGGGCCCTGCAAATTTCCTTTTTTCCTTGAACATGAAATCTGAGTCATCTGATACTATACCTCCATCAAATTTTGATTTCCCCAGTATCACAAAAATTAAAGTGCAAAGCAACATCATCTTCATATGAAAACGTATATATCACGCAAACATCTTAAAAAAAAGTCAGTCGTGCCAAAAGTAAGTGTCGATTTTTCCCTTACATAAAATTCTGCCTTGATGTGATGCTGATCTACAATTTTGGCTTTTTTTAGTCTTCTCCGGTCTTCACTGCCATTAGTGGTGGGGACTGAAAAATGTAAACCTTTCCACCCTCCTAGCTTCATCAACAAAGACTTCTAAGTCTTCTTAAGTAAAGGAAAAAGACTACTGCAGTCTTTTAAAATAAGGACATGAGACTTTGAGTCTTCCTAAATGGAAAGGAAAGTGATAGAAGAGTTGGTTGTGGTTCTTGTGGAGCTCCAGTGCTTTTAAAGAGGTGCTTTTAAAGAGGTGCTTTTTCGGGCTTTTAAAGAGGTGCTTTTTCGGGTAGGATAAGAAGAATCCACAAGTATTTTTTTTGGGGGGTTTCGACATATTAGTTTTTTTTTTATTTAATTTTTTCAATTTCATAACCAAAATTCAAATAATGTCACGAGAGTCGTTGACCATGGTCAATGTTTTTTTTAAAACTTTTTTGAACCATAGCCTATGATATCATGGAAATAGCTAGTATGTCATAAAAACTGATAGATCCCATAATATCGTGACCATCCCCATGATATTATGGTTTTTATACTGCATCCTAGAAAAAAAATTCCGAATGATAGAACTTGCGAAATTGTGGGTAGATATGTATTTACTTTTCGTAAAATGCTATTTTTTATGTTCTGTAAAAAAATAAATTCTCCTACTAGATGGAGAAAGTGTATGATACCGAAACAGATAAACCCAATTATATCATGAGACTATCCCATGATATCATGGGATATGAGGAAAAAAAGTTTTTGAAAGTAATATTGACCAAAGTCGCTTACTAGATTTTAGTCACAAAATTGGAAGAATAGGATTTAAGGAGGCCTAATATGTCACGACTCGAATGTCGGACTTTTTTCTTTTATAACCATCTATCAAATCCGAATATCGAAATTCAAGCCGGGAGTGACTATCAATTTGTGAGATTGGTCAATTTGCAGCGGAATATCATACATAAATAATCACGTAATTATGATTGCCAGCACAAGCATAACTAAAACCTGAACTTCATTAATTAGATAAGCATAATGTAATACAACATAATCAAAGGTTCTAAAACTAGTCAATAACGGTCTTAATACAGTCCTCAAAATATATGCACCATGATTGCAATCCTCCATTTGTTCATCGTGACTTATCGAGCAACAACATTTTATTTGATATGGAGTTTGAAGCTTATATCTCGGACTTCGGCATTGTCAGACACTTCTAAAGCCTGACTCATCCAATTGGTCCACGCTTGCATGCACCTATGGATATATCGCTCCGGGTAAATTATTTAATTGTATGTTCATTTCTTTTCCCCCATTTTTACTTTTATTAATTAACTAACTAGTATGTTTGGAATTGTCTAATTGAATACAAAGCATGTCATAGCATACTAAAACTTTACATTCATTTTTCACAAATAGATTAAAGTAGAAAACACTATAAACCAGGTTCAAATAATCTACAATGCTTTTTTGCTTGTTTGGCAATTCCACTTGTAGAGTTAAAGTAAGGTAAAGCCCCATTTCCCCAAAAAAATCCCACCAAAAGCACTTTATTTTAAAGTTCCCACCATATTTTTTTTAAAAAAGTCAAAAAGTTATTGGGTTTAGTAGGTCCAGACCAAGTGGGTTCATGGATATGGGTATTATGGTAATTGTACCGGAACTTTCTTATTGACTAAGACAGGGTTTCTTAGGGGGTAAGAAAGAGAACATTATATATATGATGTAATGTGTAACCCATGAGACGTCTCTGAACCCCTTACTAGGAGTCCAGTCCTGCCCACTCTGAACACAGCTCCAACTTTCCCTTAGACACGACCTTAGTCATCATGTCAGAGGGATTCTTGTCAGTGTGAATCTTTTCCAGCTTCATGAGATTCTTCTCGATGACCTCACGAATCCAATGATATCTCACATCAACATGCTTTGTGCGGGCATGGTATGTAGCATTCTTGCTAAGATCCATAGCACTCTGACTATCACAGTAGACTACATACTCTCATTGCTTCAAATCTAGTTCTTTAAAGAAATTCCTCAACCAAATCATCTCCTTCCCTGCTTCATTAGCAGCTATGTATTCTGCTTCGGTTGTTGACAATGCTATACACTTCTGCAACTTAGACTGTCAGGAAATAGCTCCCCCTGCAAAAGTAAATAAGTACCCAGAAGTAGACAACCGACGATCAAGATCGCCCGCAAAATCAGCATCTGCAAAGCCTTCAAGTACTGGTTTTAAGCCTCCGAAACACAAGCAAAAATCTGATGAACCTCTCAAATATTTGAAGATCCACTTCACTGCTTCCCAATGCTCTTTCCCAGGGTTAGAAAGAAATCTACTCACTACACCCACTGCATGAGCAATGTCTGGCCGTGTACACACCATGGCATACATAAGACTCCCAACTGCTGAGGAGTATGGAACAGACATCATCCGTTCCTTTTCTTCATCTGTAGTAGGACACGATCTCTTACTGAGCTTGAAGTGACTGGCTAAAGGCATGCTAACTGGCTTAGCATCTATCATGTTGAATCTCGCTAGCACCCGTTCAACATATTTCTCCTGTGACAACCACAGCTTCTTGGTATTTCTATCACGACGTATTTGCATTCCCAAAATCTGTCGTGCGGGAACCAAGTCTTTCATGTCAAAAGTCTTTGACATGTCCCTTTTCAATCTGCCAATCATTTCACTATCTTGTCCAACTATCAACATATCGTCTGCATATAAAAGAATGATGATAAATTTGCCATTACCAAATTTACGAACATAAACGCAGTGATCTGTAGCTGTCCTCCGGTACCCATGACTCACCATGAATGAATCAAACTTCTTGTACCATTGTCTCGGTGCTTGTTTCAGCCCGTAGAGACTCTTTTTCAACCTGCAAACCAACTGTTCTTTTCCTTCTACCTCAAACCCCTCCGGCTGAGTCATGTAGATCTCTTCTTTCAGATCACCGTGAAGAAATGCAGTCTTCACATCCATCTGCTCAAGTTCAAGGTCCATGCTGGCAACCAGACCTAAGATAACTCTGATAGAAGTCATCTTCACAACTGGAGAGAAGATTTCATCGAAGTCAAGACCCTTCGTCTGCGCAAAGCCTTTAACCACTAGCCGTGCTTTGTGCTTTATCAGTTTTCTACTGTCATCTCTCTTCACCTTGAACACCCATTTGTTCTTCAGAACCTTCTTGCCTTTTGGGAGTTCCACTAGCTCATAAGTATTGTTCTTTTTCAAAGAACTCATCTCATCCTGCATAGCCTTCATCCACTCATCTTTATCTTCATGAGTTTTTGCTTCTAGGTAGCTCTATGGCTCCCCTTCATCAGTAAGCAAAATATAATCTGATGCAGGATATCTTGTTGATGGTTGACACTCTCGAGTAGACCTCCTAACCTGAGGTTCCGTGGTTTCTGACTGAGGAGACTGCTCTCCCTGCTCAACATCCTGTTCATCTGGCAACCCCTGCGCCTCATCACGATCTAAATCGTTTTGTCCACCTTCTCCACCTGTAGTCTGCACTGGAGAAGGAGTCGGTGTGAGATCAACCACTCCATCAACAACTTCTTTAGACTTTTCAGTCTTTTCAATATCTTCAAAGAATTGGTCTTCATGAAACACCACATCCCTACTTCTGATAATTTTTCTCTTCTCTGGATTCCATAACCTGTAGCCAAACTCGGCTCTCCTTTAGGTTCACTCTTCTGTCTATCTGTCTGTCTGTATCATGGGTTACACATTACATCATATATATAATGTTCTCTTTCTTACCCCCTAAGAAACCCTATCTTAGTCAATAAGAACGTCCCGGTACAATTACCATAATACCCATGTACATGAACCCACTTGGTCTGGACCTACTAAGCCCAACAATGCATCACTGGGCCCACCACCTTTTGTTTGGCAATCTGAGGATTCTCCGGGCTAAGTCTGGGCCTGGGCTCTGATACCACTTGTTGTGCGCGTGTATGCGGAAACGTGAATCAGCGATCGAACGAACAAACAACCACACAAGACAAACAATCACACACAAGAGAATTACGTGGTTCGGCAATCTTGCCTACGTCCACGGGAAAGAAAACTCGACTCTCCTTTAGGTTCACTCTTCTGTCTATCTGTCTGTCTGTATCATGGGTTACACATTACATCATATATATAATGTTCTCTTTCTTACCAAGTCTGAACCTGGGTCTGATACCACTTGTTAGGACAGTGGACCACCACAAACTCCACATTGATATGATATTGTCCACTTTGGGCCTAAGCCCTCATGGATTTGTTCTTGGGTTCTACCCAAAAGGCCTCATACCAATGGAGTACTTAGTCCAACTTATATGCCCATGATCTTTCCCAATTCTAGCCAATGTGGGACTTTGATTGCACATCCCCAACAAAAGCAACCACTAAAAGACAAAAAAACTCCACTTTTCAATTAAAAATGTAAAAAAGATTCCATCACAGATAACTAAAAATAAAATACCATCATAATATACTTATATTTTATTATTTCTTCAAAATAACTTTCACTCCACTCAACTCTACAAGTAAAGCCCCCAAACAAGCCCGCGACCACCGAAATTTAGGCAAAGTTTCTAATGGTTTACGAAAGTACTAATTTCTATCCTTACTTTTGAATGGTTGATACTAAACGAACAGAGTGTAACTCTACCTTTAAAAGATATAAATCAATCTACTAACAATTTTTAATGTATTCTATGAATTGTTCATGTTTTGGGGCATGAAATTAGAATGGATGAAACATCATCCACCTCCTATTCACAACATCTCTTACGTGTCTCACTCCTAATCCAGTGGCGGACCAAGATTTTTATTTGAGGGGTGCAAAACATAATAGGTTGTTTGGTTTTAAGGATAATTTCCTGTGGATTACTGGATTTTGAGGGCAGACCTACAATTTTTGCTTGCTTTTCAAAAGTGGACCCAAACTTTCCATATAGATTTTGGAAGCGCACTGCGATATGACGGGTACGACTAAACCCATATGCCCGTATAAGCCCCTTAGGTGACCCACATTATTCTTTGAGGATTTCACAAAAAAAAATAACTCGATGCGGCCGGTGCACCAAACGAGGAACTTTAGCCAAACTCACAGCAAACAGGGATTCCATACGCAAAAACCAACTTTTTTTACCAAATTTATTTTTTGTTGTCGCTATCGACCTCCATTTTTTATGTTCAGGGTTGACGGCGACCCTTGCTATAACAAGTGAGGGTCGCCGTCGACCCTGAGCTCCACATCTTCTTCCTTCTTCCTCCCTTCCCCAAACCCAACCTACATGCCATGTGGCCCATTCTTAAATCAACGTACAAAAATCACCGGTGAAGATCTAGACTCCTTTGCTATTTTAAGGTCCCATTTCATCATGTGAAAATGTACGAGTGGAGAAATGAAAAAAATAGACCTATACTCTACTTCTTATGCGGGTTTGAACATGGACGTGGTTGTGTTAGGGTTAGTGGGTTGCCCCCCTGCGCAATGTCATCCAAATGTTGGGCTACCACTCAAGTCTCAAGTCCATATTCTTCAATGAGGAAACAAAAAAAGGCCATTAATTACCTTACATATTAACAACCCATCCCCACAATAACAAAAAATGCCCCCCCCCCCCCCCCCCCCCCCCCCCCCCCCCCCCCCCCCCCCCCCCCCCCCCCCCCCCCCAAAAAAAAAAAAAAAAAAAAAAAAAAAAAAAAAAAAAAAAAAGAGGTCTTGGTCAAAGAAAACTGGCAGCGATTCTCAGTCATATTAGGGAGCAAACACAAGCAGGGACGGACATACATATAAGGGAGCCCCCATCCAACCTGAAAAGGCCCATTAGTTTGGCAATTTACTATTAAAGTATAAGCTGTGAAAAACATCAAATTAAGAGAGAATAAAATATAAGAGGGTTATGATGATATTTTATTTTTAGGAGATTGGTAAGAAATCTTTTTGACTTTTTTTTAAAGTGGGTTTTTTTTTTTGTCATTTAGTGGAGAAATGAGGTTATTTTTTTTACTAGGAGATTTTGAACATATGTACTTCTGATGTGACTGACCCATTGTCTGACAAATAGATGCTTTTATGTTACTTTTACTAACCTAGTAAATTGCCAAACGAAGAGTTAGGGCTTTAATGCCCGTCCGTCGCAACCCCCATTTGAGAAACCCATCGAGCTTTCCCCAATTTCAAAGAAATAACACAGATGAACAAATCAACAAAAATCCTCAAATTGGTTGGCTTATAGATCTTTTGTCAACTTATAGATCTTAAGACATGAGTAGACGGATGAAAGAATAAAACTTCACTACTAGTAGGCCCCAGGTCACAACATGGGACTATCCAATGATACCAAAATGGATAAATCCTATTATATAATGGGACTATCCAATGATATCATGAGATATGCGGCAAAAAAGTCTTAAAAAGAAATATTGACCGTTGTGAAGCGATTCTAATAACATTATCTGAATTTTGTTCATAAAATTAAAAAAATTGAATTTAGAGAGACCTAATGTGTCAAAACCCAAAAAAAAAAGGACTCTAACGTCCCTCTAAATGGAGGTGATAATTGGGAAGGACAGAACTTCAGTGGTACTGCATGACATACCATTTGAACATTAATCAAATGGTAGGTAAACAGTTCAGATTTTCAAAAGGTATGCCCACTTGTGAGTTCAATGCCCATCTATACATTTTTTTTACTTGGGGCCCACCTACACGCGGCCCCAAGTGGAGGTTGGTGTTTTGGAGAATTTCTCATGTCCACGAACTTATATGTAAAGCCCAGGTGTATGACAAACTCCTCACACTCTTATTGACTCTCCAAACCCAAGGAAAAAAAAACGAAGAATGAAGGGAAGTTCAAAGACCCTTTCCAGGATGTTGAGGACAGTTGTGTTATTATTGCTTGTAGCTCTGATCACGTCGCCTGGCCAATCACGTCAACTAGGAAATGAACATCCCCAAACAGGTATTTCTCGATCTGTGATTTCCTCGTTTTCAATTGTTGTCTTGGAGGATATTCTTGGTTTTTGAAGTGAAAATCTTGTGGGATTTTGGGATGAAATTCATGTTTTCTTTATCTGATTTTCCATCTGAGATGAGGGTAGTCTGGAGTAGGGAAACTCTTCTTTGAGGTGCTGGAGATGGGCCATGGCCCATGTGCCCATTTCATCAAAGCATTCGGCTTTCAACATCCTAATTCTTGCCACCAAAAAACATGGAAAGTATAGGTTTGAGTTTATGTTTTGGTCCTTGATCAACTGGACCAAAGTCAAATAAATGGGCTGGATTGGACAAGGTTTGGCCCCACCGACCTGGCACCGAACACCCCTTCAAATCCCTCTCATGGGCTGGCTACCCTGCTGGAGAAAATTGAAAAGCTCAACTTCAATTTTATTGAGCCCAGTAATTGGAGCGAATCTAATCAACATGTGAATCTTTCGAGTTAGAAAATCATATTACCTAATCAACAATCTAGTGGAAGCATTATTTTTTCTTTTCTTTTCTTCTTTTTATGTTTGGTTTTATTTTTAAAAATATTGACAAATAGTTTATGTTTCTGAATTGTACGTAGGCAGGAGAGATGGAGGAGACCCACAAGTGGTTGCTGTTGATGGAAAGCCAAAGCTCCCGCCCCCAGCTGAAAAGCCTCGTGGAAATAGTACCGGCCCGGGGATAGTGGCGGACTTAAGAGACAACGCTCAACACCACCACCTCCAAGGGATATATAGTGGAAATAGGACCGCACTGCCACCACACTGAAGCAATGAGTTTCTGATCACAAAAATAAAATTAGGTCACTAATATCGTCTAAATAAGTGTTGATTGTTGCGTGATGAATACTTGGATTTGTACTCCTGCTCTTATCTTGTATACAAACAAATGCAAGCTTGATATATAAATAATAAGGGTTTCTTTAGATGCGTAAAAAAAGAATATTATAATTCAAAGAACATAATCCTTTAATTTCTAGTGAAAAATATCTTGTACGTGTTGCATCTTTCATGAGTTAGGATTTGAGAGGTTTTCCCTTCTGTTGGGTCCATCATCGTAAGGCCACACCCCATAATCATGCATGGTTCTCTCTGTATATTTGTGCGGGTCTAGAAGGGTCTCACTTCATAAACAAGATAATCAGCAAATGCCAGTATACTCGAATGAATAGTATGATCCCTGCTTTGAGCCAGATCTCTGATTTTATGGTTGATGATGGATCCAGATCTGCCCATGCTAATATGCGGACATAACCATGATTTTGGGATTGGAATTACATTGGTGGAACCCATGGCAGCCTAACCCGGGGCGGACCTAGGAATTTTGTTTGGGTCAGACTAAGTATTCATATTTTATTCTTATTCCAAAGCACTTGTGATTTCAACAAGGAGACAATTTCCAAATGTTATCACACTTCGTCTTCAGAGACTCACTTGAAGACTTTCTTAATTTTTAGAAGTTTAATGCCTACATGACCCTATTCTTGTAATTTTATTATATTATTTATATCAATATATGTCTTAATTAGATTGGAGCCACACTTTTCAACTAAGTGTGCGACATACATAGACCATAGACCGTATATAAGTATGCCCACAGATTGCTGCTTTTATCTCATGGACAGAAGTAGAAAATGTTTTTGGGATGGGCAATCTTTTGGGTATGGCCATAGGCCATTACAATTTTTTCGGATTTTTGGAGCCCCCCCCCAGATTCTCATCACCTATAGGTCCGCCACCTGAGCCCGACACTAAAAGCATAGCTAATTATCAACAGAGTTTTTGACCTAAGCAGCTGTTCTTTTAATTCTACTTATGAAAGGCATTTTTTTTTTCTGAAGTGACCCTTTTTTTTCCGGTACGAACCAAAATTTTTTTGCAAGGTGATATATCATGGGGAATTATTAATATGAATGAAAATGCATCATTTATTGGGCGTTAATTGCTAGCTGTCTTGGTGGTAAGTCTAACCCACCATGAAAAAGTTGATAGGCACTGGCTCCACAACCAACTGCTCATTGCCTTCCACAGTCTGGCACCCTCGGTCTCGGTTCTTTTGTATACACCGAAGACTTGAAATGTCGAGGCAGGTGTGGAGAATATTTTTTCCACATCCCCATTGAATAAAAAATCTAAAGTCCCAACCACTAACATGACGTTTTAAAACTAGAAAAGTTGAAGAGAGGTGTGGAGAATAGTTTTTCCACGTCCCCATTGAGTAAAAAATCTAAAGTCCCAACCAATAACATGACTTTTTAAAACTAGAAAAGTTGAAGGGAATATTAACCATCTCTCGGTTATAAATGGGCTCACACAGGAACCGTTTCTCCGAGAAGTTAACCCACATTTTACTTATTACACCACCAATCATAATATTGTTTCTTTGTATACAAAGCCTTTTACACGATGAAAGTAACCGAAAAGTGCCAAACACACTCATAGTTGTGTCGTGTTTGGATATAGATCCTGGGGTCTTCAAGTGGCAATACCGCTCCTGACTAGTAGTCCAACTAAGAAAAAAAAATGAAAAAAAAGTGTGACATTTATAGATTTGATTGTGATTATGGAAAACATCCTAGCGAGCTTCTGTCATCCTTATCAGCGTCGGCAGCAAAAGGTATATTGTCGAATTATATATTAGACCAACGCTGCCCAAGTCCCACTGATTGAGAGATGAAAGAAGTGATTTTGATAGTTGCATTGGCACTTTCATGTTTATGTTCCGACTCACAATCTCGACCAACCATGTCTAATGTGTCCCAAAAGCTATCCACAACTTGAGAACCAGGAAATTAGCTCTTGAGCAGCCAATCTCTGCCTTGTCAAGATGGTTGGAACCTATGGTTTAGATCATTAGATGTCGAGATATGGCACCAATAAACAAAAAAAAAAAAAAAAAGCTCTTGAGCCTCACACAATTAACTTTTGTCAACTTATAGATCTTAAGACATGAATCGATGGATGAAAATATAAAACTTCACTACTAGTAGGCCCCAGGTGACAATAATCAGCATTGTTCATCACACAATTAATTTTTCTTCTATAAGATTAATACTTTTAATATATATTACTAATGAGCCTGCCATAAAACAAAATGATTTTTAGATTAGATATCAAGAAATTAATACAAATATAAAAAAGATAAGGGCCTTGTTCAATTTACCAAAATTGTAGATACGAGGCAATAATTGAGAATCGTTACCTGCCTGTGTATTCACTGTAGTGTACACTATCATCTTACAGTGAGTAATGTCCAAAAATGCTCAAATGTGAAAAGACTTCATAATTACGGATAGGGGTGGAAGAAACCGAACCGAATCGAACCGGACCGTAAACCGAACCGTAAAATTAAGTTCGGTTTGGTTTATCGATTTTCGGTTCGGTTTCGGTTTTGAGTTTTTGGCAAGTTCGGTTTTCGGTTCGGTTTCGATTTTTAGAAAATAATTTCGGTTTAAACTGAAAAACCGAACTATATTTCATGTTTTAAATTAAATATATATATATGTCAGTTTTAGACAGACTATTACTGTAATTTACACAGACTAATAGACTATAATCTAAAGACTAAAAGAGTAAAAGACCAAATGGGAAAGGAAAAACCGAAAAACCAAACGTTTAATTGAAAAATTCGGTCAAACCGAAAAATCGAAAACCAAACCGTTTAATTATTTTCGGTTCGGTTCGGTTTTACATCTTATTCGGTCTGGTTCGGTTTGTAATATTTTGATATTTCGATTTTCTGTTTTTTCCGATTTCGGTCTAAAACCGAACCCAAAAACCGTAATTCCACCCCTAATTACGGAGACATGATTGGGCTTTGCTAGCTGTGTTGATGGTGAGTTTAACCCATGACCATGAAAACGTAGCTCTTTTAATAATAGAAGTTCACATCCACTTGCTCCATCACTGACAAGTCGACGCACGCGGTGAAACAAAAATCCAAAGTCTCTTTACTCGTAGACTTTTCTTTCAGAGATACCATTACCAATGTGAATGTCGATTGGGAAGATTAATAGAACGTCAGGATAAAAAAAATGGGTGCTACTAAATGCACCCGGTCTACAAAATTAGGTGTACGGCCAGTCTATGAAAGTACGTCCCGTACTATTTTCTTCCTTTATAAAAACGGGTGCATCTAAACACAGATGTGTTTTTGCTGGATACAAATGCACCCTTTTTCATTTGAAAGGGACAAGTGAATGGGATGGGATGGGATGGGATGGGATGTGATGGATAGGTAAAGGGGGTTGCTATTTGCACCCACCCTATGAAGGGTGGGTGTACGGCCTATTGTTATTAAGAGGGTGTTGATTTCCGCACCCCTCTTTTTATCACAGTTTGTCACCCCATCAAATCGATGTATTTTATTTGAGTGACGGTGATGATGGCGGCGGGAAGAAAAAAAGTGTCATGTGATGGGAGGATTGAGTACTTGATTTAACTTGTACACAGGATGAAATCTTAATATAATCGCCACTGTTTTTTGCATTTGCATTGGGAGGATTGCAAGTAGAGTCCAGCTTTTACCAAAAAATAAAAAACAGAAAGTTCAGCTTAATGGCCCACCTTTGTTCATTGGATCTTTATGTGGTTGTCTTTACGTGATCAGGAATTAATCTCAATTTAGTAATTTTTTGACATTTACTCTCTCTTGGATTCAATTTATTTGTGTGTATATTATCGTCACTTGTGTCTGATATTAGATTCGATATAGATTATTTTAACCTTAGCAGCATGGCCCTATGCCGAACTGTCAATCATCATGCTTAGATTGAGCACAAAATAGGTTGATTTAACAGCTATTATGGGTCCATAGGATGATCCTATTCATTAAATAGGGGACCGAACCAATCTACTATAAAACCATCCGAACTGTACGGTTCGGTCGGTTTGGTCTTATTTAGCGGTGATATCAGATTTTCTTGTGCAGCCCTAGCTGTAATGCATATAGATCTTCGGCCGCATGTTGGAGTCTCCGTATTCGGATCTTTCACGAAGATGTATGGCTGAGCTGGTTTGGACATGGGTGTGTGAGTTGGTGCCCAAGTCCAGATAATGATTCCAACACAAGCATTGATAATTGGAAGCACGATTGCACTTATGATAATGTATGAAAAATAAAAGGAATATGGTTGTCCTATTTTTTTCTTTGCTTTGAAACATTTTTTTTAATTTATAAAATTATCGTTGTTTATATTTCTTCCTAACTTTTTTGTTTTACTTTGAAAAGAAATATTATAAATTACTGACATCTTAAGTAGGATATGTTTAGATTGCACCGAAAAATATTAGTTCAGTATCCATCACACCGATCCGCTGGACATGTACAAATATCCAAGTTGTACAAGTGGATCATCATCAAGTTCAGGTCCACGTGACCCAGACCCATCACTAGGTCCACTTAATCCATTGGTTTAGTACTAGTCATTCACTCATTCCATCTAATTGAAATCTATATGACCTTGGTCCGATCACTAGATTCAATTACGACAGGTAATTCACCTAAATCATTTATAAACTTTTAGGTGAAAGCTAAATGACCTATCTTTGATCATCTACCATTTTCAACAAGCTTAGTCTTATGAATTGTCACTCATTTTGATCGAAACCAATTTGATCCTGGTCCAAACGTGGGGCTCCATTATCCCAGGTAATGCACATAAACAATTGTTTAACTTTTTGGTGCAAAAGTAAATGGCCCACCTATGATCAATCGATCGGACTGGGCTCTGCACGTCACCTTCGCTATAGCGAGGTGTACTCTCGCTATAGCGAGAGTGCTCTCTGTCTGTCCAACATGTTTGACATAGCCACGGCGAGGATCTAACTTCACTAACTCGTGGCAGAACCACAGCCAGGCCCAGGGGGGGTGGGGGGCGGCCCCCCTGGTGACATAATGCCCAAAAATTATGGGCATTCCATTTAGACTAAACATTCTATAAGGTGTGGGTCCAGTGCTCCAATTCACATGGCAATGAAACATTCTCCAATCAATCTTAATAATGTGATTAATTTGGCAGAACCACAGCCAGGCCGGGGGGGCGCAAACCTACTTCACTAACTAGTGAAATCAAGCCATAAAAGATAAGTTTTTCAGCAGTTTTTATCTTATGGGAAGAAGTGTCGACACCTTTACTTTATGTTGTCGACTCCATGGGGCTTACGCATTTCCAACCTCCGGACAGAATGATCACTCGCTCGACCCAACCTGTCGCTGGGTCAAGCGAGACTTCAATACATAAAAATAAAATAAATGTCAAACTGTCGTGTCGACCCCATTTCAATTTCACTAACTCGTGAAATCAAGCCATAAAAGACAAATTTTTCAGCAATTTTTATCTTATGGGAAGAAGTGTCGACACCCTTACTTTATGGTGTCGACTCCATGGGGCTTACGCATTTCCAACCTCTGGACAGAATGATCACTCGCTTGACCCAACCTGTCGCTGGGTCGAGCGAGACTTCAATACATAAAAATAAAATAAATGTCAAACTGTCTTGTCGACCCCATTTCAACTTCACTAACTAGTGAAATCAAGCCATAAAAGACAAATTTTTCAGCAATTTTTATCTTATGGGAAGAAGTGTCGACACCCTTACTTTATGGTGTCGACTCCATGGGGCTAACGCATTTCCAACCTCTGGACAGAATGATCACTCACTCGACCCAACCCGTCGCTGGGTCGAGCGAGACTTCAATACATAAAAATAAAATAAATGTCAAACTGTCGTGTCGACCCCATTTCAACTTCACTAACTCGTGAAATCAAGCCATAAAAGACAAAATTTTTCATCAATTTTTATCTTATGGGAAGAAGTGTCGACACCCTTACTTTATGGTGTCGACTCCATGGGGCTTACGCATTTCCAACATCCGGACAGAATGATCACTCGCTCGACCCAACCTGTCGCTGGGTCGAGCGAGACTTCAATACATAAAAATAAAATAAATGTCAAAGTGGTTGAGTGAGACTTCACCTCTGGCTTTGCAAGTAAAGTGGTTGAGGGATTAATAATTTCATGTAATTTTTGTAACCACCGAATTTTACCTGACCAAGGTTTTTTTTTGAATCGGTCGACCAACAATTCTAACTCAACATTGCAGTTTAAATCATCATCCTCTACTGTAGTGATAGGCATGAAGTCCAGCTTCCTCCAGAACAAATCAATAGAAGATAGTGGAATTAGATGACCCTTCGAGATATATGTATAGATTTCATGTGCACATGGCAAACCGTGACTTAATCGGATTTAATCGATTCGTCGTCCTGTTACCGCAATGCATTGATATGTTGGTCCAGGTGTAACGCCCCAAAATCCGGGCGCCTCGAATCTCGGGGCGCTACGAGAAAGTACCCAAGAGATGCGGAAAATCCAATGATATAGTCAATTGTGAATCTCATATGAGCAAGTAATTGGACAAGCCCTAAAATTTTATTTCATTTTAAGGAATTACAAGGTACTTTCCATAATTAAACTAACTATTCAATCCTAGGCCAACACGGCCAGCTATAAGAAAAGGAAAGAATATAAACCTATATGATAGACGCCTCACGATGCACCAACTGCATCAATCTCTGAACCCTGCGGCAACAGATCAGCCGCCTAGCAAACGACCAAACCAAGAAAGCGGAAGAGAAGATACCTGGAGACACCAAGGATTGGGTCAGGCTCGAAGAGCCAGGCAAATAGGCATGTTTAGATGGCAATACATTATATCATTAGATAGGAAAGAAGATCATACCTGATCCCAGCTGTACCTGCATGATTAGTATCTCGATAATAATATAGAATATCAGAGTGCGACATAAACTAGTGTAGAGTGTAGTGCACGAACGATAATCGAGATATTGATATAACAGATGTTTGATACAACATAACAAGTAGATAAGAGAAGCCATCGAAACATAAGATAAACCACACAAGCACATCAGAGTCATCAGTAACAGAAGTAAATAGAGGAAGTAGCATTACCATAGTCATAACCATCGCATTCAGATCCAACCGTATCAACGGCGGCAGTTAAAGGCAATAAACAATGATATCCATAATATATAATATTCATACATCCAATATACATACATAGAAGCACACAAAGGTACGTCCACAGTTGAAGTACAAAGGACGTGGGGGTCAGAGCCAGCCCATCATCATCGTCCCAACAACTGCCGATTGACACCAACCATGGGGGTCATAGCCACCCACAGTTGTCGTCACGTCGAATAAGAGCGTACAAGAATCCATCAATGTCCATAGCTACAGCCAAGTCACAGCCATTGGTCTTACGTGCTATCTCAACCAACAATATCCATAGCCACGGCCAAGTCCCAGTCATTGGACTTACGTGCTAGATCAATATCGCCGTCCATCCATACACCCGGTCCGAGCGCCGGCGGTCTCAGTACCCCACCCACACCTGGTACCCTACTTGTGTCAATCACATCACAATATCAATGTCCATGCCGGCATCATAACCCTCGGCAGACTAACCAATATCAATGTCCATGCCGGCATCATAACCCTCGGCAGACCAATCGTACATCCACAAACACTACGGATCACTAGGTGGGGTACTCCGAACTAGATAGCCTTATTATCCTTAATATGAGATGATAATAGTCAAGGGTACGAGACACGGAGTTCGGGTATAGCTAGTCCATCCTTGTGGTTCCCAACAGTTAATAATGCATACCCTTGTAAACTCCGCTTCTCTATACGCTTAATTAGTATTATCTCAATATACAGTCCGTCTATCAGTATCTATCGTTAAGTTCCCAATATTATCGGTCAGGACTTCAAGTGCCATGTCCTGACATCTCATCCAATACGGACCGTGATCATGGATCAGAGCCTAAGTGCAATGCCCTGATTTATAGTACCTCTCAAGGCCTACATCCAAGGTTCGGATCTACCAGCCAGCCTTAGTGTCCGTTTCATCAACATAGATACCACATATTCCAAATCCATCGATGATTGCTGCCCCTCTATTCAGGTCCAAGGTCCCACTTCACCTAAGAAAGTGATCACGGAGTCCCAGATGCTTATTAAGTATCCTTGGTGCTCCTGTATGTATTTAGCATCATAAGACATCCATAACCCTTGAATCAGGTTCCGTTTTACAACCCAAGACCCTACTTAGATGGCTACACGGGTCAAGGTTAAGCCCGGCCCTTGACTCGCGTATAGCGTATCCCAAATAGTCCAAATGGAAGGTCAACGTGGCCCACACATGATCAAATCATAAAAAGGGTACAAATCTGGGAATGTCAATGTATACACTGAGCTCGGCCAACCTACTCCGAGCTCGGCCAACCAGACACTGAGCTCGGCCAAATTGTTCTGAGCTCGGCCAACCAGGCATTGAGCTCGGCCAACTAGGCACTGTGCTCGGCTAACCTGCTCTGAGCTCGGCCAACTAGGCACTGAGCTCGGCTAACCTGCTCTGAGCTCGGCCAAACTGCTCTGAGCTCGGCCAACTAGGCACTGAGCTCGGCCAAACTGCTCTGAGCTCGGCCAACTAGGCACTGAGCTCGGCCAAACTGCTCTGAGCTCGGCCAACTAGGCACTGAGCTCGGCCAACCTGCTCTGAGCTCGGCCAACCAGGCACTGAGCTCGGCCAACCTGCTCTGAGCTCGGCCAACCAGGCACTGAGCTCGGCTAACCTGCTCTGCCTAGCTGAATACTGTTGCAAGTACCCGAAATTCCTGGATTTCTCCTTTTCATTCCAATATTCACCAAACACTTCCAACATCAAACACATCTCCTATATCATGATCTCATCACAAGTGGGCCATTGATCTTCCAAATGAGGGATTCTCATCCATCAATGGCCAAATACACATAAAAAGAGCTTAGACTAACAATTCTATACATCTTATCATCCAATCAACCATCCAAATACAGAAATCATGCCAAACATCCATAAAAGACAGTAATTACCAATCTACGCATGTTAATCATTTAATTAAAGAATCTAAGCATGTCTACTTGCCTTTCGTTGGAGATGCCCAAATCCAAAAGCACTAGCTCAAAGCCCAACAAATCAAACCTAAGGAATAATTAGCAAGTAAAACTAAATTAAAACATAAAATCAATGGGAAGCTCTAAGCTACTAAACACACTACTACACCCAATTATTAATCCAAACCTAAGGGGAAGAAGGGCTTACCAAACAATGAAGGGAATGGGGTGGTGGCTTGCAAATTGGGGATGAGAAGCTTGTGGGGTCCATGCGGAGATGATGGTGATGATCGAAGGTTGTGGGGCCCACTTGATTGGTGGCCCACTAAATTAGTGGTGATGATGGTGGTTCATTGGGTAAGGGAAAGGGTGAAACAGAAAGAAAGAAAGAATGGAGTACAGAGAGAAAGAATTAAAAAGAGAGAGAGATAATGGTGAGATGGGTGCTCAGTCTTGTGGGCAGTGAGTGAAGTGAGTGAGGGAGAGAGAAGAAAGAGAAAGAAAGAGAGAAACAGAGAAAGGGAAATGGGGGAAATAGAGAGAGAAAGAAATGGAGAATTAGAGAGAAAGAGTAAGACAGTGAAGGGGAAGAATGGGGAAAACACAGAGAGAGAGAGAGAGAGAGGGAAAGAAATGGAAAAATAGAGAGAAATGAAGGGGCTGGGTAATTTCGTTGGCTGGGAGGAGTGAGAGGGATTAAGGGAGAAAGGAGAAAACAGAGAAAAGGAGAGAAAGGAAAAGAGAGGAAAAAAGAGAAAAGAAAGGAAAAGGGGGGGGGGGGTAAGGAGAAGGAGGAAAAACAGAGAAAGGAAACAGGAAGACAGGGAAGAAGAAGAAAACGAAAAATGGAGAAAAGAGAGGTGGAGTGGCTGCCAGTGATCGAGGAGATCATCCACGGCGATGGCGATGGCGCCGTGCTCGGAGTCCGGCGGCAGTGGGCGGCAAGGGTTGGCAGAAGAAGAGATGGATGAGGGAGATGAGGGGATGGAGAAAGGAAAGAGAGAGGAGAAGAGAGGTGGCCGGCGTCGTGGCGGCGTGGTCCGGCGGCGAGAGGCAGCAAGCCGAGAGGGAGGGAGAGAAACGAGAGAGATGAGGAAGAGAGGAATGAGAGAAATGGAGATGGAGGGGCTGCTGTGTTGTGTTTGTGGAGTGAATGAGAAGAGAGGGAAAGGGTCTCCATCGTGACCTAGAATAGGGAATGGGGAAAAAGGGAAAAATGAGATGGGGGGTGTGATGAGAGTGAGATGAGTGAGGTGGGGCTCACATGGATTAAGGTGGGGTAGGGTTTGACTAAAGTGCCCTTTTAATTAATGGGTAATGGGTCAGGCCACGGGTAGTTGGGTCATCCTAAGGTTAAATTCACAATTCTCCAAGGGAAGCCCATCTGTAATTAGGATATCCTATGATTGACTTGGTCAAATTGGGTCCCACTAGGTATGTCTAGGGACGGGTCCTCACACCAGGCTTTCACAAATTTCTCCTTATATTTATTCAGCCATATCGTTTTGATGTAATTGAGTGCTTTAGGATATCTGCGAAATGATTGCTCAATGGTCAGCAACCTCTTGGAATACTCTTCGGTGGTATCCGAGTCCACTAAATAAAACCACTTGGAGTAGAAACTCTCCCATACTTCCTTTTCTTCGAATAGCTTCTTACAATTTGTTAATACATTCCTCCCAATATGCCATTTGGACAGCAAAGCGGTTGACTCAGGGAAAACTCGATCCACAGCATTCATTAATGCTAAATCTCTGTCAGTCAACACCACTCGTGATAATGAACATCCGTCCATAGTAGAACGCAAACAACTTAATGCCCATGCAAAATTGTCCTCTTTCTCGAACTGGATGAATACAAATGCAACAGAAAAGGCCAACTCTGTTAACGTAACACTGACTATTTCAACAAGTGGCATATTGAACCTGTTAGTCTTGTACGTCGTGTCCATAAGAAGTATATGAGGAAAAGCACGTAACAAATCAAGTGCACAAGGATGAGCAAAAAATAAATCTAGAAGCTCGTTTGACTCACCATGACCTCTATGCCACGAAATGTAATCATGCTTATTGAGATTAAACATTAATTGTTGCATCTGAGACCTCCCTGTAGTTTCTGTCACTCAATGTTTTTGACGATCATTGTAAATGATTTTTATGGTTGACACGTTGAGTGGATCTCTCGCCTTCAATGTAGATAGTATGTCACGTGGCTTCACTAAATTTTTGGACAAATCAATCATAATGCCTGTTTCATCCTCTGATAATCTGCCAGCGTACGAATGACCTTCCATGTAATACGCAGCAGGGTGATTATGGATCCCATAGACGACCATTGATACCCAATCATTCCCGTCTTCCAATTTAATGCCTTTCAAACGAAATGGACAATTGCATTTTCTAGTGCCAGTCTTCTTTGACGAAATCTTTATCGACCGGTAATGTCCACTTCACTCACATTGCATAAGCAAGTAAGGCTTCTGACGAAATTCACCTTGATTCGAACTTGCAATCGTCAAAACAAAACCAATTGCACGCCCAACTGCTCGTGCCCATTGAATTAATTCTTTGCGACATTTAAATACCTAAGAATGAAAAAAGTAATTAGTATTTATTCAGATTTAAATGACTAAGAAATAAAAAATTTAATTATACCATATTAGTTGTAAACTGCTCCATATAATCAGTTTGAACTTGAATATTTTCTGATGCTACTGTAATCACTTCGCATTGGTCATCCTGTTTCACATTAACTAGCAAAATTAGTGCGTATTTAGTCAACAATTAGTTAGTGTAATATTAAACAAAAAGTTTACCTCAGTCGAATTACTTGACAAGCATGAATGTTTACCCCATAACTTAATACGTTCGTCCATAATACCGAATAGTATTCGAAGGGATAAAAGAATTGAGAAAACCAGAAATGTAGATTAGAGAAGTTGAGAAGTAGATAAATAATTTTTGGAAAAATCTCGTCCAAAGAAGTAGTATTTATAGAGTATGTGATCAAGATAGGCTACTACAAAAAAAGGTTAAGAACATTGCATGTGAACCAATGTAAGAAATCCACTAATTATTTCTATGAATAATAACAAAGGTCAAGAATCTACTTATTATTTCATTGAAAAATTGCAAATGTCAAGAATCCACTAACTATTTCAAACAAAAATTACAAAGTGTCAGGAATGTACTCATTATGTGTATGAAAAATTCAAAGGTCAGAAATCCCTTAATTATTTTTATAAAAAATTGTCTTGCAAATGTGAAGAATATTTTACCCTCGTAGACTAGTCAGGACCTAGGACTCACGGGTGGGTGGCACCTGGCGATTCCCTTCTCTATTCATTCTCACCGTTTTATATAAGAACGTCAAATTGTCCTTCGTCTGTAGGAGAACTGTAGGAGAACTGAATTGTCACTGTCAAACAGTATTTAAATTGAGTTGTCCTTCCTTTGAAAAACGTGCATCTACATTCAGCAAAAATACATCTGCGTCCTTCCTTTGAAAAACGTGAATATATATTCAGCAAAAATGCATCTGGGTTGTCATTTCTTTGAAAAACGTGCATCTACATTCAGCAAAAATACATAAGCGTTTAGATCCTTTCTATAAAAGCTGCTCTGCAGCTTCTGCCGGTTAGTATTAGCACCATTCAGTTCATTAGAGGAAGAGAGAGGAAATGCAGTACACACATGAAAAAAGCACATTAACGGCCTCGATTTTGACTCACAAGGGTGGGCCCCATGAGATGGCCGTTATTACCATTTTGATCTAACAAGGGGAAAGAGCTTTAGTCAGAGGACACGTGGAGTGTACGGTATACCAGAAAAATGTATTTGTATGGGTGGGACCCACATTTGATTTATCCATACACATTGTTAGATATGTTCTAATTCATGGATTCATGCCTAATCCCAAGAAAAAACAATCTTGGATGGGAGAGTAGAAGATCCAAGCACTTGAACTAACCAGATGTTGATGCGGTGCATCTCTAAAGTGAATAAAAAATTGAAGGAAGCTAATCAGATTCGACCTCACCATTTGATTTTTGGCTGCTTTGGGTAGGGAGGAAGTGTTCTTTTCTTTCTTTTCTTTTTTTTGGTACTTGGACATAATTAGCAGAAATATAAAGAAATCAAACCATAATGAGTACATGGTCCACCAAGACTGGTTAATTCACTCCCTTCATTTCTCAATCATGACCAACATTACTATTAGAAGGAAAAATTACCGTACCAACGGCCCAAAACCCGATATTTACCCCATGTCAGATGAAAGACTGTAATTTACCGGATGGAAGATCGTACACAAAAGGACAACCAAAATGGGACAGAAATACCCTTTTTTCCTGTGATATTCCAAGATTTTAGGATATCGCACCGTTCGATATGTTAGGCCTATAGGACATCGCACAGTTAGCTACTTCCATCCCATCACATATCACTATTTTTCACCACAGAAGGTCTGTTTTTCATCTTCTCTATTTTCGCTGAGGATGTCTGTTTCCATTTTCTCCGTTTTCACTGAGGACCTCCGTTTCCACCCGTACTTTATACATCTTATTCATCACACCCGTCTCTTTCATTAAGTTTCATATCTCTCAAACTCTCTTGTCTCCCCAACCCTCTTTTCTCCTGGTTTTATCTTGTGCTAAATCTCACAAAAATATAGACTTATCTAAGCTCCACGCTTGTGAGGTTTAGCATAAGATAAAATCAAGAGAAAAAGAGGGTTGGGGAGATAAAAGAATTTAATGAAAGATTTTCTTTTGGGAATCTATATTTTTATTTTAAGAATAAGGTAGATTTTTATTTGAGGGTTTTACCCGAAAAAACCCTTTAAAATTTGTAAATTAACACCACGGGTCAAGAGGATCAAAAGATATTCAAACATTTGCTGAGAGTTGGCACTTGGCAAGACTCTCTATGTTGACATTATTTCCCAGACTAGCAATTGTTTATGTTCGAACGATAAAAGATATAGTTGCAGATTAAGTGATAATGAAAATAGAGATCCGCGGCGTATGACGTGTCGCTCTCCCATGGAAGGATCTGCTGTCTTTATATTTATAATATACATATATAATTAGGCTTAGAATTAATTGAGGATGCTCGTTTTTATGTTGTCCATTATTCATAAGCGGGGACCTTTTTATGTACTCCACCTCCACGAATAAAAAAAACCATCCATCGTAAATCAGTATAATCGCGGAAAAGAAATTTATTCCAAGGTAGAAAACTAAAAAGTCAAAATAAATGATAAAGTAACCACATGCATTACTCAAATTTGATGAGGTAAAGGTTCTTGGATGCTTATTAAGTAAGTCAACCCAACAAAGTGCCCAACAAAGTGCTGACTATTATAGTGGTGCGACTTGTGTTTGCCATTGAATGGGTTCCCAAACCAAGATAAACATGTGACCAATCTTAAGCGACAGGTGTCCCAAATGTATAAACACAACATCTATTCTCAGTAGCCCAACATTTGAGACTGTTCAGTTTCAATAGGAGTCATTGGTGATGGGACGTCATTGGTCATTGTCATGTGTACGGAATATAAGTAAAAGACAAAGACCAATGACTCCTATTCACAAGACCTAGGATGTAGGTTGGGTTTATGTAGTAACTAGATTGGGTGTATTTAGAATGACCCAAAAATATTCTGTGATCTCCCAAGAATCTAATAATTCCTTGGCCCCACCAAATGGGGGAGATGAGGAATTAAGAGAAAGGAGAAAAGAAGAAGAATAAAAAAGAGGAAAAAGGGGCCGCCCAACTCAACTTTATTTAGTTTTTCTAAGGCCACTAAGCCTAGTTTCTAAAAATATTCTGTGATATCCGAAGAATCTAATAATTCTTTGGCCCCACCAAAAGGGGGAGATGAGGAATTAAGAGAAAGGAGAAAAGAAAAAGAATAAACAAGAGGAAAAAGGGGCCGCCCAACTCAACTTTATTTAGTTTTTCTAAGACCACTAAGCCTAGTTGCTCCTCCTTTCTCAAAAGCAATCTTTTATGCCTTAATGCCTTCTTCTGCATCACAGATATTGACTACTTTACTAGTGAGGAATGTCCAAAAATGCTCAAAAGACTTCATAATTACCGAGAGATGATTGGGCTTTTCTAGCTGTGTTGATGGTGAGTTTAACCCATGACCACGAAAACGTAGCTCTTTTAATAATAGAACTACCTTCACATCCACTTGCTCCATCTCTTTCCTCTGACAAGTCAAAGCATGTGGTGAAACAAAAATCCAAAGTTTCTTTTACACGTAGACTTTTCAGAGATACCATTACTAATGTGAGGCCTGTTTGGGGGGCCATATTGGGGTGGGGGGTTTTGCAGGTGTGTTGAGGAAAGAGAAACCTTATATGGCGCCCCCTGATTCAAGGGCTCCCTGTTTGCCCAATGTGAATGTCCATGGGGAAGATTAAGATAACGTCCGAGCTAGTGGAGACAAAACAGAACCCCCGCTGGCCTCTTCCATCTTTCATCTCAATATAAAATAATGGGGCTAAGACCACAACCCATTTCTCCTACAAGACAACCCACAGTTATTACTTACTACACCCCCAACCAACAAACATGGCCTCCGAGAGATCAACAATATTTCTCTCTTCTCGTCTCCCTACTGGAGGATTTTTTTTTTTTTTTTTTTTTTTTGCTTTTCTTCTTTTTTATGTTTGATTTTATTTTTAAAAATATTGACAAACAGTTTATGTTTCTGAATTGAACGTAGGCAGGAGAGATGGAGACCCACAAGTGGTTGTTGATGGAGAACCAAAGCTCCCGCCACCATTTCGAGGGCCTCGTGGTGGACCTTTGACACCTAGGAGCGGGCCTGGTGGTGGACCTTTGACACCTAGGCGCCCACTCCCACTCCCACCACGTCCACCTCCACCTCCAAGTGATACATAGTGGAAATAGGAGCCCACTCCCACCACACTGAAGCAATAAATTTCTGATCACAAAAATAAAATTATGTCACTAATATCGTCTAAATAAGTGTTGATGGTTGCGTGATGAATAATTGGATTTGTTCTCTTGCTCTTATCTTGTATACAGTAAAACGAAAGCTTGATATATAAATAATAAGGGTCTCTTTGGATGCGGGAAAAAAGAATATTATAATTCAAAGAACATAATCCTTTATTTTCTAGTGAAAAATATCTTGTACTATATGCATCTTTCAATAGTTAGGATTTGAGAGGTTTTCCCTCCTGTTGGGTCCATCATCGTAAGGCCAAACCCCAGAATCATGCATGGTTCTCTCCATATATTTGTGCGAGTCTAGAAGGGTCTCACTTCATACTGTACTGTCACTTGAAACAAGATAATCAGTAAATGCCAGTATACTCGAATGAATAGTATGATCCCCGGTTTGAGCCAGATCTCTGATTTTATGGTTGATGATGGATCCAGATCCAATTTAGGAAATCTACCCATGCTAATATGCGGACATAACCATGATTTTGGGATTGGAATTACAATGGTGGAACCCATGGCAGCCTGACCAGTGACGGACCTAGGAATTTTGTTTGGGTCGGACTAAGTATTCATATTTTATTCTTACTCCAAAGCACCTGTCATTTCAACAAGGAGATAATTTCCAAATGTTATCGCAGTTCAACTTCAGAGACTCACTTGAAGACTTTCTTAATTTATAGAAGTTTAATGCCTATATGACCCTATTATTGTGATTTTATTATATTATTTATTTCAATATATGTTTTAATAAGATTGGAGCCACACTTTTCAACCAAGTGTGCAACATACATAGACCATAGACCATATATAAGTAGGCCCACAGATTGCTACTTTGAGCTCATGGACAGAAGTAGAAAATGTTTTTGGGATGGGCAGTCTTATGGGGATGGCCAGAGGCCATTACAATTTTTTGGGGGTTTTTGGAGCCCCCCTATAGGTCTACCACCTGAGCCCAACACTAAAAATATGGAAACTGATCCCCTGTTTGGACCAATCAGGGGGTGCCACATGGGGGAGAGCATGAGGGAGAGATGTCAAATCAGATGACATAAAAAATTTCCTCTCCCCCATGTGGCACCCCCTGATTGGTCCAAATAGTGTTTCCATAGCTAATTATCAACAGAGTTTTTGACCTAAGCAGCTGTTCTTTTCCACCTACAAAGGCTTTTTTTAAGTGACCCTTTTTTTCTAGTACGAACCAAAAAAAATTGCAAGATGATATATCACGGGGAATTATTAATAGGGAAATTTTCTATACGGTAATTTATAGTCCATGATTTCTCTTCCTTATTACCAAAGTTGGCCATTTTACCCAGACGTCTCCGTACAGTCCGTACTGCTGCGCAGGCCAGAGGGCTTTTTTAATTACGATATCATAACAAATGTATAAATATCACAATTTAAGTTGCGATACCGCAATTTATGTTGTGATATTGCAATTTATATTGCGATAGCAAAACTTGAAAAGCCTTTTCCATCCGTTTATCCCTCCCTGTTCGACTATTCCCCATTTTCACATGCGGTAACTCTCTCCCCCAGCTGAATTTGACCATCCTCCTCCCTCACCAACCTATTTGCAAATACACAAGGCCGCCAACGTCCGTTCGAAATGATGTCTATAATGCCACAATAACAGGAAAATGTTAAAAAAAATATGTGGACATTCTGAGTTTGTGGAGGGGCCCACCATAGGACAGGATGAACAAGACATCCCACATTTTTTTTTTTGCAACTGGAAGTCCAAGCTAATTCCCGTTGTTGGCAATTCATGATATGAGAACAAGGAGATTTTTTTAATATATCAACAACCGGATGTTCATCAAAAAGTAAGGCTCCACAAGTCCCACCTAAGATCACTATTAATATTTATACAAAATGTTTCTACAAGTGGGATTCCTTGTATCCTAACTTTTTTTTCAAAAGACACAAAAGAAGAAAAAAAATAATACAATAAATATGAGGGAGATACATACAAGGTAGGAAACATGGAATGAATACCTTAGACAAAGATGTGGCAGGAGAGTCAATTGTTACATATGACAATGGTCTGAGGTTGACATGCAGAGAATGTGGCAGGAGATCATTTGTTATATAAGCCAATGGACTGAGCTACACTTGCAGAGCATGGAAGCAGAGAACCCAAGCCAGAGACAAAAGCAACGGAACGGAAAGAAATTATAAACAGAAATGCATTCGTTGACTTTTAAACCTCACGTTTTTTACGATATCAAAACATAAATTGCGGTATCGCAACTTTATAACTTGCAATATCGCAACTTGAATTGTGATATCGAAACATTTTATTGGGATATCACAACTAAAAAACCTCTCTGACGGACTGTACGGAGAACGTCTAGGTAAAATCAACTTTGGTAATTAACAATGGGGAAAATCAAGGACTGTCGGTTATCGTACAGAAAATCTCCCTTATTAATATGAATGAAAATGCAACATTTATTGGGCGTTGCTAATTGCTAGCTGTCTTGATGGTAAGTCTAACCCACCATGAAAAAGTTCATCTTCTTTTTTAATTAAGGCACTGGCTCCACAACTAACCGCTCATTGCCTTCCACAGGCGGGCACCCTCGGTCTCGGTCCTTTCGTATACACTGAAGACTTGAAATGTCGAGGCAGGTGTGGAGAATGGTGTTTCCACGTCCCCATTGAATAGTCCCAACCACTAACATGACTTTTTAAAACTAGAAAAGTTGAAGGGAATATCAACCATCTCTCTCATGGTTATAAATGGGCTCACACAGGAACCATTTCTCCAAGAAGTTAACCCACATTTTACTTATTACACCAGCAATCATAATGTTGCTTCTTTTTATTCAAAGCCTTTTTACACGATGAAAGTAACCGAAAAGTGCCAAACACACTCATGGTTGTGGGTGCTAACTAAAATTAACATTTGAAAACTCGTAATTTTAACACTTACAACTTTTACTAAAGAAATAAGATTCCTAATTGAGTCCAACCCAATTGATGTGAGGCTGATCTACAACTCTGACTTTTCTAGGCTCAAAAAGTCCTGCTACAAGAGTTAAGAGACTCTGTCTTCTCTGTACTTAAACTTGCAAATCCGAGCTCAGTGTCATTTGGGCCCAGTCTCGTCCGTCTCGTGCTTGTAAGTCCTCCCTTCCCATCTTGTTTATTTCTACCTTAGGGCTTCCTTGACCTTCTCCCCTTTTTCGACCTCTTGTCCTTCATTTCTTTTGTTCATTCGAACTCCGATAATGGGTGTTTATATATAGGCAGAGAGTAGAAACCCCAGGGGCCATAGTCAAATTTAGGGCCGATTACGAGATCCCTGATGACGTCCTCATCATGTTGAACGACCCGAAAAACCCCTTTGACGGTCATTATTTTTCTAATAGCTAGATGTCATTTATCATGGTCACCATAATAGAAGGTGGGGTTCGATTTCCTCTCCAACCCCTTCTTATAAGCTGCCTTAAGAAATGGCATCTCTGCCCCTTCCAGTTGATGCCGAACAGCTTCAAAATCATAATGGGCGTTGCCGAGCTCAATAGGATTCTAGGTATTGACCTCGGTGTCCATGACATCGAGGAGGTTTATGACCTCTGCAAATCAGGCGGTGAAAACACCTATTTTCTCCGAGCCAAGGCAAATCAGGAGTGGATCGTTAACGAACTGGAAGACTCCAACTAATATGCCGGAGATGACTGCTTGCTCGTGTAGGGCAACTAGGAGTATGCAGGGACCGTGCCCGAAGTGGCAAGGATTGACAAGGTTCCCCGCAACCTCGGGAGCCCACCGAGTAACCACCGACCTCCAGCTTTTGTATTTCCTTCCTACTTTTCTCCTCTTCTCTATCAAGGTACTTGACATATTTTTTGTTTGTCTTGTAGACATCCACCAAAGAAGAAAAGAAGCCCGCCGAGTCGGTTGGGTAAAGAACGAGAGTTGGTTTCGGGCGGTATACAGCTACCGAGGCCACGAAAACCGAGCCGCCTGGGCATTTCTGAACTACGAACCGAGGTACCACTCCTTTATTAAGAGGAAGACTGGTCAACTTCAGGGTGGGCGTCTGGGTCGCGCCGAAGTGGAAAGAAGAGGGCAAGAATAGAGACCCTCGTCGAGGAGAGTCCTAGTGCAGTTGTAGCACCGTGTTCCACCGGGCCGGCACTCTGGATGCCGAGTCTCCAACTTGAGCCAGGAAGATTGATGAATGTAGAGGACCGTGTCCCCGGCAACGCCTTCGTCATCGCTGCGCTCGGTCAAGCCTGTGCTTTGCCATAAGACATGGCAAGGCACAACGAGCTCGACGATACGAGGCTTGTCTTGTCGTCAATGCAGTCAGCCCTTTCGGTAAGCTTTAAGCTTTCTTAAATTTTAGAAAGTGTTTCATTTCGGTCACCACTTTCTTATGCCTGTTTCTTCTACAGATGGTGCAGAAGTGCCAGGTCGCTCTGGAGAGGCTTCAACAGAACGGCCCAACTGTTGCAAGGCTGGAAACAGAGAAGAAAAATCTGCAGACGGCCTTGGATGCCAGCGCCCAAAAGATGAGGGAGCAAATATAGATAGATAATGGTCTCAAGACCGAACTCGATACGGCCGTGGCTGAGAATTGTAGATTGAAGGCCGAGGTAGAGACCCAATAGCTGAGGTTAGCTGAACTTGAAGCCTCCTTGGAGAAGCAGAAAGACGACTTCGAAGTGAAGCTCCAGGCCGAAACCGACATTGCTTTCAATGAAGGGGTGGCAGAGGCGACTTCGATCTATACGGCTCAGGTCCTCACTGTAAGGGATCAAGTGTGGGAGCTCGGGTGTTGGCTGGCCGTGCTGAGAGAAGTGGGAGTCTCTGAGAACCATCCTACTTTCAGGAATCTCCCGAAGTATCCGAGCTCGGAGCCAGGAACAAGTTCTGCCCCCACTCCGCATACTGAGGCCGAGGCTCTTGCTGAAGCTGTCTCGACTGAAGCCACTCCAGCCGTTCAAATCAAGGCTGATGCTATCATCGAGCCTGCGGCTTGAAAATTTCCTCTGTTGTCTTTCTTTTGGCCTTGATGTAATGAATATTCTATTGCAAATACAGTTGTGGTTTTGCTTGCAATCAATTTTTCGTTCACTCTTGCAATCAAACATTACTTCAAAAATTGCATGTGCTTGACCTCAGTTCCTTAACCGAGCCCTTTGTATGCTGAGTTTGGCTCAATAACCTGACTTCAGTTCCTTAACCAAGCCCTTTGTATGCTGAGCTTGGTTCAATAACCGAAACCCAAAACATAAAGTTATCTTAAGTTCCCTAACTCAAGAAAAGTAACTTGTATCCAAACACCGAATTTGTCTGTACTGTAGCTCGGTTCATCAACCGAACTCATCAAGAACAAACTAGATTAAGTTCTTTAACTATAAGGAATACAAGTATTGAAAATTTTTACCTCGATGAAAGAATACTTTAAATTTGGTTCCATAACCGAACTTAATTTTATTCCTGACACCGAAGTAGCGACAACGAGGTAGCCACTGAGTTCTCTAACTCACTGTTTCATCTGTGCCCTAACTATTTAAGGCTTTTTCTCATTTCCCCAATGCTCCATAGCGGTTGGGTAGGTAATTATCGAGTTCTACAACTTAGCAGGCTTTTTCTCATTTCCCCAATGCTCCATAGCGGTTAGGTAGGTAATTGCCGAGTTCTGCAACTTAGGTCAAAAGCAACAAAGAGGAATCCTTCCGAAAGAATAACTTTCATTGATTTTGAATAGAGTTTGCAGAGAAATTCACAAATAGTACTTCTCGAAGTGGATTGCATTCCATGGCCGTGGTAACTCTTTACCATCTATATCCTCAAGTCTGTATGTTGATTGTGCAGCAACCGAGATCACCTTGAACGGACCGTGTTAATTCTGCTTCCCTGTCCAGCTCAGCCATATGCACCTACTTTGGTTCTGCTTCACCAGGTACTACGGCCATCAAGCATTGTTTGGTCATGTGCTGGTCACCTCTGACCGTGATCACCTCAATTTCGTCGTTCTCGTTCTCTAATGGGAACTTTAATTTATGGTGATGGTGGAAGGCACGGCTTCTATATATATTATGCAGCCAAGTTCTTACCATTATTGCATTGTATGGTGATGGTACATCCACCACTAGGAAGTCGACTAGCATAGAGGCGCCTTCAACTTGGACTTTTAGGGAGATTCTTCCCTTAGGGTGTACCGGCTTTGAGCTGAAAGCCACCAAGGGAGTGCGTGCTTCCTGCAAGTCCTCTTCTTTGAGACCCATCTTCTTGAAGCAGTCAAAGTAGAGGATCTTCAATGAGCTCCTGGGACCCACAAGAATCCTGTGTACCTTGAAGCTCTTTAACTTCAGGGTCACAATTAGTGGATCATTGTGGGGGAGCTGGACCACATCTAGGTCCTTATCTGAAAACCAGATCTAGAGCCACTCTTTCCGAGCTTTCTTGGCAGCTGGTCCTAGCTCGACTGTCATTACCTGTTTGCTGTGCGAAGCCTTCCTCGCCTCGGCACGAGCATAATTGCTCCCATTTAGTGCGAGAGCTAGGTGAATGACATTGATGATGCACTCCGGCCCATCGCTGTCATGATCATCATCATCATTTCGGCGCTGAGCTCGGTCATTATTTCTGTGTTCATCTTTGATGTAATCCTTCAAATGTCTATCCTAGACGAGCTTTTCAAGGTGGGACTTGAAGGTCATGCAGTCTTCGGTTCTGTGCCCATTTTGTTTGTGATAAGCACAAAACTTGCTCTGATCTCGGTTGGATGGATCTCCTTTCATCGGCTGCGGCCACTCGAGATATGGCTGCGACTTGATCCTTCCAAGGAGTTTGTAGATTGGTTCCTTAAAGATCGTGTTCACAGCCTTATAGGAAGCTGCAGCTGGTTGGGACTTCATTCTGCCCCCCGAGGTGGAGGCCGAGACCATTGCTGAGCTCGTAGGTGCCCTGTTTCGGTCTGCCTCCTCCTTCCGAGATGACTTCTTGTCCTTCTTGGAGGCTCTGTCTTCCTGCCAATGGCCGAAGTTTTCACCCTGGACATCAGTGCTTTCAACGAGACCACGGGGAACTGAACTAAGTCCTTTCGAAGCTCATTGCTAGGCTGTAGAGCCTGTCTGAATGACCTGATTGCCACTGTATTTGTGGTGCCTTCAATTTGGCTATATATAGTCCATAACCTTTTGGCGAATTGCGTGAGGTTCTCGGTCCGCCTTATTCTGATGGCCATCAGATCATCGTCCGTCTTGGGGATGACCCTGTGAGCCTGGAACTTCTCCACAAAGGAATTCCAGAGTTGCTGCCAACTTGAAATTGATCCTAGTGGGAGTGCACAGAACCACTTTCGGGGGAGGTCCTAAATTGGAAGAGAACACCCTACAGTTTAGGTGACCTACATCACCCCATACCGACAACCTCTGAGTAAAATGTCGGAGATGTGCTGCTGGATCCGAAGTCCCATCATAAAGGACGAACCTCGAAACATTAAACTTTTCAGGGAGGGAAAAGTCTCTTATCTCCCGAGAGAAAGGAGATGTGCCGATATCCTCAGAGTCGTAAGCATTCAGCCTATCTCGGGTGAAACAAATCACCTCCATGTTCTACTAGACTGTTTGCTTGACTTGTTGGTCTAGCCACTCTCTTAGATCATCATTGTCCTCCGGACTTCACTTGCTACTCGAGCGCTCGTCGTAAGCTCGGTTGCGCCTTTTGTTGTTCGGGATACTCCTCAAATCCTATTCAACTGAAGGAGAATTAGACGGTGGAACTGGGGTTGCCGCCCTTTCTCGTAGCTGCTGCAAAAGTTAACGAATCAACTCGTCTTTCTCTTGGATAACAAGGTTTTGGGCCCTGATTTCTGCGAGGAGCGGGTTGCCATCATCGTCGCCATTAGTCCGGCGATGGGATTGACTTGATCTATTTGGTAATGGGGAATTATCCCGTTGAGGATGCTCCAGTTGAAGATCATTCTGGTGGGGAGCGTCACCCCCCTTGAGACTTAACCTAACTGAGTTTTAGGCCTTTCCACGCTCACCACACCAGACCTTGCCCCGGATCTCCTCCAGCAAGGAACCGGAGGCAATTGCGCTGGCAATACCGGTGGTGGCGATAAGGCCCTTGATGATTCTCCGCCCTTTCTAACTTTTGGAGGCATGGTGTTTGTGAATTTGATTCAACTGTTTCCCACAGACGGAGTCAACTTTAAGTGCCTAAATTAATACGTGCTTAAAATGATGGATTAGGATCTCTGTAAAGTTCACTGGGGAAGATTGAATGCCTGAAACCTGAAAGGGAAGAAGAGAAGAGCAATCAAAGACCGTAGCTGCTATCAGCGCAAGGCCCTCCGATACCTAAGTTAGTTCAACAACTCAACAAAGGATAAAGAAGAAGGGAGAGCTTAGAATATGGGTGTGTGTAAGCATAAGCGTATGAGAGAGCGTATCAGAGAGCATACCTGTTCTGGATTAGCTCCTTTGATATATAGGCTGGAAGTCCTTTAAATTTTGCCCTGGTAGAGTCCCATCAAACCTTACCCTGATCTCTTGGGAGTAGAGCTCCATGGACCTTACCCTGATTGACCTTAGAGGTAGAGTCCCATCGGACCATACCTCGATCTAGAAGTAGCCACTGGGTAATGATATCTCTATCCGATGCATGTCATCATTACTCAACACGTTCTGTAACGTGATTGAGTCTCTATAGAGGTACAATTGTCAGTGCTTGTCTCGGTTGACCGAACTGAAGATGGTACCGAGGCCAGGCATGACCTTAACATGGAAGCATTCTGGCACTATTGCCGAGATACACTTTGGCACTATTGCTGAGACACACTTTGACACTATTGCCGAGATGCATAAGACCCCAGTACTTTTACCGAAACTAGGATGATCTCGGTATCTTGAAAATGACCAAGTGATTTTTCATGCAAAACATCAAACATCATCTACAACAAATACAAAAGAAGTTAAGTTCATTAGGGTTTCTGACCTTCAGGACCAAGAATCCCATTCACAACTGAAGAAGCCACCAATACCTTAAAACCACCTCCACCCCAGTCACGACCCCAGCCTGCGCCAAGTCCCCCGCCACTCTGAAACTCGCCATCGTTCCGATCTCCCGCTCCGTTGTCATGATCGCCTTCTCCGTCGTCTCAATCCCTGCCTCCGCTGTCTCAATCCCCTTCTCCAACGCTTTCTCCCCCTCTCTCTATATCACCTCCGCCTCCTCCTCCGCCTTCCTTAGGTTCTTCCGCAGCCCGAACAGAGGAATGTCCTGCGCCATCGTGGCCAGATCTCTCGTCTTCGGCATCGTCAATCCCGTTACGAGGAGGAGGAGACAGTGGCACCGGCCGGGGAGGAGGTGGGGCGCACGTTTGAGGGAGTCGTGAGCAGTGCAGATGGTCCGGCGGCTAGTGAGATACGGGCGTGGGAGGTGGAGGAGAGGTGAGGTTGCGGAAGCCATGGCGATTTTGGAATAGAGGAAGAGAAAATGCAGGGCCCAAATTTATTTGTCTTGGATTTGAATACATAGGAATTGATTATATAGTTAACTCCATAAGTGGATAAAAGTGAAGATGAAGGAGAATTTTCTAGGGATATTTACCACAAGAGTCCCCTTAAATAGGGTAACCGCAGTTGAAGATCCTAAACTTTTATAATGATGGCCAAGGACCTCTAGCCTAAATCATGTTTTTTTTCTTGTTTTTCCCTTTTTTGTTGATGTCAACATAATTAGTTCCATATTCTGTCATGAGTAATATTTGTTGACGTCAACAAAACATTCATCGACATCAACATAAAATTGTATTGACATCAGCAAAATTGCCAAGTTATTACAATCAGTGACCCTGTGAATTTGTTGACGTTGATAGAAGATTCGTCGACATCAACATAAAATTGTGTTGGCATAAGAAAAATGCCCAGTTAACAGCATGAGTGACCCTGTAAATTTGTTGACGACGACAGAAGATTCGTCGACATCAACATAAAATTTTGTTGACGTCAACAAAAACGCCTAGTTAGTGTCAACAAAAATTAGATTTTTCATTGTTTAGGGTTTTGTTGACATCGAGCAATCTCTCTCTTACTGTGATTGAGAAAAAAGGGGTAGGGCGTTCATCTCATTCTTCTCTTTCTTCTATTCTACTGTTGTTGTTGATTTGCTGGTCCGAAAAAGATCAAAGCACTAATAAAAATGAAGGTTACAAGATACTCACTACCCATTTACAGTTGAACACAACCTAAGACTGTAGCAGATCTAGTCGACGAACACGCCGATCACCTTCTCCTGCACGTTGATCTCCACGCCTTGAACAAGGCGAATCAACAAGTATGTTGATGAGTCTCTAGATGATGAAGGCTTCAGTGCATGATTCTCACAAGGGCTCTCTGGAGGTGCACAATCTCTCTAGGAATAGTCTAGGGTTTAGAAATGGGAGATATACAATCTCTTGTAAGGCTTGATCCTTAAAAAGGTCATTTGAAACGAATGAGAGAGATTTTATTATGAATTGGATTAGGATTGGACAAAAGGAGATCCATACAAATAAGATAAAGTTCGTCGTTGTCCGATCGATCGGACTGAGACTTAACTGAGAGTATTTCAGGTCCGATCGATCGGCCAATGGGTCTGATCGATCGGACTGTAAATAACTGAGAGCTTTTTGGAAGCGATCGATCGGCCAAGGGTCCGATCGATCGGACTGTAAATAACAATATACTCTTGTCTGCTGACATCCGATTGAGTCTTCGAAATTCTTCATCTTCGAGTTTCTTCTATGAAACTACAGTTCAATCTGAAATTATAAAATTACATTTATTCTCATGTTTTGTCCATCCACATGAAATAGCCAACTCTTAAAAACTTACAGCTCACCAACCTCACACTCCTGTACTTGTACAGTAACAACATAGGTGGATCAATCACTCCATCCTTGGAAAACTTGAGCAAGCTAACCAAACTCAGTCTTTCAACAAATGAACTTTCTGGTCAGATTCCAGATGAAATAGGAAACTTGACAAGACTCGATGTGCTTTCCTTATTCCAAAACAATATCACAGGTTCCATCCCTTTGACTTTTGAGAGATTGACCCAACTAACTAGATTTTATCTTGGTGAAAATCAAATTTCTGGCACAATTCCTTAAGAAATTGGAAACATGAAAAGTTTGATTGATTTAAAGCTCAACAAAAATAATCTCACCAGATTTATTCCTCCCACCTTGGGAAACTTGACCCAACTAATGACTTTGTATCTTTACGAAAATCAAATTTCTGGCACAATTCCTCAAGAAATTGGAAACATGAAAAGTCTGATTTATTTAGAGCTCAACAAAAACGATCTAACTGGATTTATTCCTCCCACCTTGGGAAACTTGGCCCAACTAACTACTTTCTATCTTTCCGAAATCAAATTTCTGGCACAATTCCTCTAGAAATTGGGAACATGAGTAGCTTGGTTTCATTGGTGCTAAGCACAAACAATCTTATTGGACATATCCCTTCCAACTTAGGAAACTTGACCAAACTAACTACTTTGTATCTTTACGAACATCAAACTTCTGGCAAAATTCCTCTAGAAATTGGAAACATGAAAAGTTTGGTTGATTTAGAGCCCAGCAAAAACAATCTCAACGGATTTATTCCTCCTACCTTGGGAAACTTGACCCAACTAACTTATTTGTACTTTTTCAAAAATCAAATTTCAGGTCATGTTCCTCTATCATTTGGTAACTTGAGAAACCTAGGAGAACTCAATTTATTAAAAAATCAATTGTTCGGTTCCTTACCTGAAGAAATTGCAAACTTAACACAGTTACGGTTTCTTGACTTGAATTTCAATGAGTTTTCGGGTTATTTACCATAAATATGCCAAGGTGGCTCAGTTACTGATCTCATAGCAAGTAATAAGAATTTCTGCGTTCCACTTCCTCAAAGCTTGAAAAATTGTAGGACCTTACAACAAGTTCGGCTTGAAAGAAATCAACTCAGTGGAAATATATCTGAAGCCTTTGGTGCATACCCCACCTTAACATACATTGATATGAGTTACAATAGATTAAATGGGGAGCTTTCGCCAACTTGGGGAGAATGCTTAAACTTGACATCGCTAAAATCTTCCTCAAATAATATTACTGGGAGAATTCCACCTCAGGTCGGGGAACTATCTTAGCTCAAGTTGCTAGACATTTCTTCAAACTACCTAGAGGGAGAAATTCCCAAAGAGTTGGGGAAGTTAACAATGCCATACAAGTTGAGTTTAAATGACAACAAACTTTTAGGTTTAGTACCAGAAGAATTGGGACAACTGTCTAACCTCAAGCGTCTTGATCTATCAGTGAATGACTTCTTTGGACCCATTCCAAAACAAATAGAGAAACTCACCAAACTACAATCTTTGAAATTAAATGGGAATAATTTGAATGGAAGCATCCCATTTCAAATTGGCAATCTTAAAAACCTTCAGATTGTACTTGATTTGAGTCAAAATTTTCTCACGGGAGAAATACCATTTCAATTCGGCAAGTTGAAGAAGTTGGAAATGTTAAATCTTTCTCAAAATATGCTCTCTAGTTCTAAAACATCTTCTTTCGAGGAGTTGTTCAGTTTATCATCTTCATTTGTTGATGTATCATTCAATGATTTAGAGGGTTCTCTACCAAATAACAAAGCATTTCTGCAAGCATCACCGGAAGCATTCATCAGAAATAAAGACTTATGTGGTGATGTACAAGGTTTACGACCTTGCAATTCCTCTGTGATAAGTCGCCGTGACAAAAAGAAAGCTCGTAAAGGTGCAATAACCATTGTTCTCCCTCTCATGGGAGTCTTATTCCTTCTTTTTGCTTTGGCTGTCATATATTTTGTTCTTAATCGAAAAAAAAAGGATTATAGAGAATGACATTCAAGGACGCAATCCAGATCTTTTCTCAGTATGGAACTATGATGGAAGGATCATATATGAAGACATCATTGGAGCTACAGAGGATTTTCATGATAAATATTTAATTGGGGAAGGAGGATATAAGCAGATCTATCTACGGGTCAGGTAGTAGCCGTAAAAAACTCCACCCACATGAAAATGGTGAGCAAATTGACCAAACAAGTTTCAGAAATGAGATACAAGCATTAACAGAAATTTGTCATTGAAACATTGTTAAGCTCTATGGATTTTACTCCCATACACGATGTCCTTTTCTCATGTATGAGTATATGGAAAGAGGAAGTTTATCTAAAGTCTTGAGAAATGGGGAAGCTATGGAATTAGACTAGATAAAAAGGGCTAAGGTTGTTCAAAGTGTAGCCCATGCTCTTTTGTACATGCACCATGATTGCAATCCTCCATTTATTCATGGTGACTTGTCAAGCAACAACATTTTGTTGAACATGGAGTTTGAGGCTAGTATCTCTGACTTCGGCACTGCCAGACTTCTAAAGCCCGATTCATCTAATTGGTCCACACTTGTAGGCACTTACGGATATGTCGCTCTAGGTAATTCTTGACATGTTTTGTTCATTCTATTTTCCATCTTTTTTTTTTATTCAACTACATTGTATTGTATGTATTGTTGAATTTTCAATGAGTTTTTACATACTAATATATATATATATTATAGAAAAACTACATGCATGGTTCAAATCATCCATAACCTTGCTCATGAAGATTTTTCTATGGCCAAAGTAAAGTGGACCATCAAAAGGCCTTTCGTGGGGAGGGAATGGTAGATCCTCAACCATCCATACACCCCTTCCCCATTTCCAAATCTCCATCCTTTTCGTTTTCTATCTTCATCATACGAGTTCTACACATTTTCTCAGTCGATTCCATGTTTCTAGTCACCGGAGCGCCTCTTCATTACCCAGTAGGCTCTCTCAAATGCTCTGTAAACTTCAACTTCACAAGGAGCTCCTCTTCATTAACAATAAATAAGATATCTTAAGACATCTGGTAGGATCTATTGATTAATGGTCGATAAGATATCTACTTATTTCATTTCTGACAATAAAATATTATCAATGTTGATCCCATAGAAAAATAATTCACTGCACATTGGTGGCGTTCCTCACACGTGCAGAGAAGATTTTCCCACAATGTAAATGCACCTACTTGCCAAGTTCCTACAATGTAAATACTATTTATTCACTTCCTATTGTAGATGTTTTGAGAGCAAGGCGAAATGGAGTAAGATGAAGTTATTTTTGTTTCTTAATGTCAATCTTTTACCTTTTTAATTTCTAGGCTAGCTTTGAAACTAATAACAATTATGGTAGACACATTTTAAAAGTATGTGAGTTCATAATAAATATGTGTGTGTGTGTGTCCCTGAGGTCTTTGAGACTTTGACCCATCATGATTAATTACCCGGGTGGCGCCACTAAACCCCACACAAACAAACATCAAGCAAATCTGGTGTAGTTTCAAACATAAGATGTGAGAACAAACCCACGCCAATTGCCACTCCACCAACTCCCACCTGAGTTCATGATATGAAAATTAAAGTCACTTTTTTTTTCTTTGCAGAGCTTGCTTACACAATGAGAGTAACTGAAAAATGTGATGTATACAGCTTTGGTGTGCTGCTCTGGACGTGATTATGGGAGAGCATCCTGGTGATCTCCTATCATCCTTATCAATGTCCGAGGCAAAAGGTATATTATTGAATGATATATGAGACCAACGCCTCCCACCTCCCACTGATCTGGAAATGAAGGAAGTGATTTTCACAGTGGCAATAGCACTTGCATGCTTATGCTCCGATCCACAATCTCGACCAACCATGTATCATGTATCCCAAAAGCTATCTACCTCCAGAGACCTTCTTCCTGAGCCTCGTCACACAATTAGCTTTTGCCAGTTAATGGACCTCGAGATATAATTCGATGGACGAAAACCTATGTAAGTTATTGCCATAAGTTTTCATTATAAATGTGAGTTTCTTTTGCAATAAAATACTCCCCACATGGAAAGTAGAGCAACATGAGAAAGGGGTCTTTGATTTTTTTTATTTTTATTTTTTCGATTTTGATGCTTAACATCACGATATTTTATCCCTGCATATAACCAAGAAGGGAATCCATTGATAGATACGTACACATGACTACATGACCAAAGTACGTACTTCTACACTAGATTATTCTCATATTGCAATTGGTGATTTTTTTTTCTTTGCTTTTTGCAAAGCATCAGATCTGATTAATTAGTTAATGAAACTTAAATAAGAAATTGGGATTATTTAAATCCACCGTAGAACTAATGGTTTCTGACCATCAGGACCGAAATATATAAACTCCATTAGCATTTTTTTCCCTGATAATGATGAAACCATCTCCAATTGCATGCTCAAAAGGGAAACTACTACTAAAACTGGGTCCCATGTCACAAATGACCATCATTGTTCATATGGTAAGACACCAATGTTTCAAGACTTGTGCTTACTCCACCAAAGTTGGCCTACATTTACGAACTCTAAAACATCTGAATCACAGGTTTGAAAAACCAAATTTAACAGAGATTGCTTACTAGGTAAAAGTAAGGATACCTTGTGTCGAGATAGTTGGCCTATTTTCAAAATCAAAATTGTTGAAACTAAAATTACCACTTGCATTAACTCCCAAAGAATGTTTTTACTCTAATCAATTAGGCCTTGCATCAAATCTATTACATCTAAAATATGCTTTATTACTCCTTCTGTATGGTAAATTTAAACTACATCCTTCAAACATGATCAATCAGACGATATCCCTTCACAAACCTCAGTATTTTTTTGTTTTATTTTTTTATTTCTTGTGCACTGGATGCATAATCCTGACCATATATGGGTATTTAATTTTCTTTTGAATGACAACATTTGTTGGAGCGAGATAGTGGTTTTTAAGGCTTCATGGGATAATTTCTCTGATGATATAGTCATTCATCATACAAACAGAACATAAGATACAATTACTTAAACAGAATAAAGTACTGCTCATAAATGACTCATGACCAACTTAATAGGCCAATGTGGGTAGGAATATCTGCTCTTTGGCATTTTAAAACTCAGTCCAAATTGCAAACACCTTTTGAGATAGTTTGGGCATATCTAATGCAAGCCGGTAAAGGCGCCGGTAAGAAAAATTTTGGGTATGCAAGTTGATGGTCATTATGATCAGTTTAGATTTCATGAATGAGCCTCATATTGATAAAAATGGATTTATATAGGGTTATCCCAACCAGAAACTATACCAATATTCAGTATTAAGTTGAGATAAAAATAGATTATAACTGTAAATCAATTATACTTAAGTTGATGATATAGGAGATGAAAGTTACAAGCTTTAGATTAAAAAAAAGTCAGATCAATAACCAGAAATCCATGCATCTTACATATTCGATCCATACTACCCATAAATCCTAAACTGCACTAATAATCCATACTGCTCACTAGTTCAATCCCAAATGGATAGTTTCAATTAGTTATGTTTAAATTACACCGAATACTTAAAAGAAGTATTATTTGGATATGCTTAAGTCTAAGACCTGAATATCTAAGTATTTATTTACATTTTCATTTTAATTTTTTTTTAAATTGTCTTTTTTTTTCTTTTGCAAAACATTGCAAAAGTTGTCCTTGTGATACCAAATTATTCTCTTTTATTTTATAGCTGATGAGTCCAGATACAAGAAAGAAGCTCTTTCTTTGCAGTCCAATGGCTTTTCAAATCTCTCATATTTAGGGGACATGGAAGGCTTCTAAGTACAAGCTTCTCTTCTTTTTCTTGCAAGTACTTACCTTTGAAAGTAGATCAAACATCTTGAGAAAGAAAGCACCTAGATATCAAATTGATATGGGAACCCCCCGCTAATTAAAATAGTCGTAAATCCTTAACTCTGTTCATCTCCAAAGAGTAAGAAGATAAACAATGAATATAGTACTAATAATGTCACTCTCTTTTTGAAGAAATCATGTCCCATCATCTTAGTTTTGACTCTTGATAAAAGTTTCAATAACCATAAGTCATGAGCAAAATGAGACAATATATCAAAACGGATTCAACCAAACAGTCAATTGCAACCCAATATAACAAAATAATTAGCTATAACATTGCATAATAAAAAAATCCACGCATATTAAATATATCAAAAGTTAAAAATACATGCATCCAAGCAACAAGGAACATCGAAACTGAAAATACATCAAAGTACACATGTGAACTAAACAGAGCCAATAATGATATAGTCATAATAGGACACAAACAAACTGGCATGCCTCTGGCATAGGCTTTAAGAGAAATAGTTGGTATACCCTAACTCCCATAAATGGATAGGCAATCGGGCATAAGGTAAATACAACTATCTGATCAATGGCTTTTTCTTAACCCCGAGGGATAGTTCAGTTGGCCTCGGACCACGGTATGCACCCCGAGGTTGAGGGCTCGAAACTGCACTACCACACTGGGGCCACAGGGAATTTACCCGACTCCCCCTTAGCCCATAAGTATTATTCCGGGACACCCTTCATTATATATTATAAAAAAAGAAGTCTATCGAATCTTTGGCAAATTACCTGTTAAACAAAAGTTCCACAACAACAAATCTACCGTGCTAGCCATCATAAAATATGTCTAATCAACTCAGTTAATCATAAGATGCTCCACAGATGCATTCAAATCTCCTGCCTTTATTTTAGATTCCAACTGTTCTTTACATACAATCTTCCATTCTCCATTGATCAAAGAAACTTATATCAAAGTCATCAATTTCCTGAATCAGATGGTGTGAAATCCGTTTCTTTCTATTCATAATGAATCAAATTAAATTAACAGAAGAAGATACATCTTTCACTTCAGATCAATGAAAAGCACATCAAACAAAATCGTCGCAACAACATTTAGTTTACAAAAATACAGAAACTTTAAGCCCTGGAAATGACATTTCATGCTTTCTATTCATAAGAAAGCATGAAAGAAGTATATTGTGAAAATCAAACCCTAGATAGGAGTGAAGAAAAAGGAAAATCTCACACCTCTGTCCCGATCATGGAGAGAGAGGACATTATTGGTGGAAAGCAATGAAATAAACGGAAGAAAGGGGAAAAATAGAGATGAGGGTTTTACCTAAAAAAATCCTCTCAAGCCTCTCCCCGTTTACTTATTTTCTTTTTTTATTTTTCTTTGAGCGGCATATCCCCTCTAAAGTCTCAACTGAGTGTGATTTTCCCCTATTATGTTGTTGACATGGGAACGTTGTCTTTCCTCCTTTGTTTGTCTGTAGGTTGGTCACTGGACCAAAGATGGTTTGGATCCCAAAGCAAGCAAATGGAAATAAAATAAAAGGCATTTGAGAATCGGCACAAAGAACTTCATTCGGCCTTTCTAGTTATCACATTTTCCTTTTTCTTTCTTTCTGAGAAGCTCGTTATTTCCATTTGCATGCTTCCCAAAACCACTACCTGGGTTTTATGGGTTCCTTTAGACAAGTCCTCATTCTTAGGCCTTGTTTGGTAACTCTACTCTTATTCTAAGAGAGTCATCCAAAATAGAATCACTAAAAGAAGAGCCATAAAAAAGAGAGGCAAAAACCAGAAAATGTGTTTGTTATTGCATGGGTCTATTTAAATAGACTGTTTGGTACACACTTGTTTTTGCCTCTTATTAGAGGGGCGGTCTATGTCATTATTTAAAATAAAAGAGAACTTATACATAAACAAATTGATGCAATTCTGGTTACATCTGAACTGAAATCTTGAGTGTTTGCATCTCATGACAATGTCTACCATATTGTAAGTTATGATCCAATTTATCTATTCCATGCTATCAAACAAGTCGATCTTCAAACAAGTCGGATCAACAAAAAAACACACAATTTCAACATCGTCAACTCAACAAAGTGGAAAAATATGATAAAGGATTTCTTTCCTGATGCATACCAAGACCAAAATAAAATATCATTGCTCTCTAATCATTCTCCTATAAAACCGAGTAAATCAATACCAACTAAGGAGAAGAGATCACATCGAGACTCTTCTCACCTACACCTGACGAACTCTGTGACCAGAAGATCAACGATCATGGCGTGAATGAGAGCTCTTTGCTATGGATTTCATTATCAAAGATTCAATTATAAAAAAAAAGTAGGATTGGATTCGCCAATTGTACGTGAATGATAAAACCCTAATCCCCAATTCATTTGTGAAATGGAAAAACACAAGGATTACATGATGCAAGTGAAGCTAAATCTGGAAGAAACGAAACCCTAACCCCAATCGACTCTCTCATTTCTGTTGCAAGAGATTTTGAGAGAGGAGAGAAATGAAGCCCCTTATCGATTTTGATTGGAAGTGAGGAGAAAGGGAATGAAGTCCTGAGCGATGCATATCCTCCTCTCTCCTCTCTTCCCACTCCTCATTCCCTTCTCCTCTATCAACCTCTCCTTTCCTCTGTGTTTGCTCGTTGAATACCTTTTATGCAGAGGACTTTCGGTGTCAATAAAACACCGTCTATGGGTTTTTTTGTCCATAAAAGTAGCTTCCGCCTCTGGGTTTTGAAGAGCCCACGCCTCTTACTTCCAAGTGCCCAAAATTGGTGCATCTTCATTTCAGAGGATTTGCCTCTACTTGTCCAAAGCGGATAGAGCTTTAAATGTTGTGCCAAACGCTCTTATTTTTTAAAACGCTTTTTATTTTAGACATTTAGACAACTAGAGGATAAAATTAGAGATGCCAAACATAGGCTAAGAATGAGGACTTGTCTAAAGGAACACATAAAACCCATCTAGTGGTTTTGGACTGTGCAATTTGTAATGTGCATCTATAAAATAAGACGAAATACCTATCATTAGATCCCGATGGAACCTATTTGTGTGCAAAGTTTTAAGACCTTATTCTAATCCCTTGGGTTTTAGAAGGCATTTTTAATATGACAACAGGAATAACATACGAATAAGCGTCGACGGCGGACCATGTGCATGGTTTTGGACACAATCGCCTCTTCGGACCTAGGAAAAGCACAAAAACTCATATAAAAATTCATGGTCCACCTCCAAAATCTACCTAAAGATTTTGGATCTACCCCCAAAACCCAATTACTCGTTTAACTTTCACACTCACATTCCATATCATTTAATGTTCCACCTTTCGGTTTCACATTTCATATTTTAAGTTACATTTAACATTTAGTATTTCACTTTCACATTTCACACACTTTCAATCACAAAATTGCGCCCAAAATAGATTGAATTCCTGTAAACTATTACAACCAGATGTGAGAATTTCTAGGGATGGAAAAAGTGTCATATTAAGCAGACAATTATCAATATAACTAGAGGGTATAACCTGACCACCGAAAGACCTCTTGAGTAATGTTGTTAATTTAATAAAAGAGTGTTCGATTGTGTTTCTTAGGGTTTGGATTAGGACTTGGAGATTTAGGATTTAGGATTTTTAAAGTAAAATCTTCAAGAAAGCATACCGTAGAAAAATAGAAAAGAATAAATTCAATAATAGTGGAAGAGAGAATTATATACATTAACTAGCAACTTAGGCCCGTGCTAAGCTTGGGCCTAAATGAGAAGTTGAGCATAAAATAAAATTGTATAATAAAAAATCAAAATAAGGAACAAAGACTATTATGATGTTATATAATCTCCTAGTTAAATTATTTTTAAAAAACCAAAGTTGATTACTTCCGGTTTCCAAAATATATAAATTATTATGTTCTTTGGGTCAGACCAAGCCAAAGCCTGCCTTGCCTGACCTCTAAATAAAAAATACGGAATTCACTTGGTTCATTGTAGACGTAAGGATTTAATTCATTTTAGGTCTGTATCGGTTACTTCTTCAAATCCACCCGTATAGCAATAACTAATAATAGTTAGGGGGCTTCAGTCGGAGTTCCCTCTAAGCATAACTTTGTTGCAAACAGTCCACAAATAAAAGTCATGCAGCCAAAGGTCCCTCTCACACTTTCTCATACCTAAAATGTCTAATTTATCCTTTCTTTAGATCATATCCCATGATTTGTGGGATGTCCCATTAATAATGGCCAACTACCATTTAATTGGCCATCATTAATGGTATTCCATTAATGAGATTTTCAAATAAATTCTAAAAATATATAAATAAATTTCAAAATAACGCAAGTAAATTTAAAAAAAAAGAAATAAATTTCAAAAGAATACTGATAAATTTAAAAAGATGCAAATAAGTTTCAAAAGATCCAAATAGATTTTAGAAACAGTAAATAAATTTCAAAAGACTCAAATAAAATTCAAAGAAAATTCAAAAAATTCAAATAAATTTCAAAAGACACAAATGAATTTCAAAAGATGCATATAAAATTCAAAACACGTAAATAGAGTTAAAAAATACAAATAAATTTAAAAAATGCAAATACATTTGCCAAAACTAAGATAAATCAATTTCCAAATTTCAGAAACATTTGCCAAAAACTCAAGTAATTTTGTCAAAAATCAGTTAAATTTATTTCAAAAAATATAAATAAATTTCAAAAGACACAAATAAAATTCAAAAATAAAAATATATCTAAGAAAATATAAATAAAATTTCCAAAACACAGAAATATTAGTTCAAAAACTCAGTTAAAATTTTCAAAATGGAAATAAATTTGTCAGAAACTCGACTATTTTATTCAAGAATTTAAGTAAATTTGCCAAAAACTCAGATATATTTATTCAGAACTCAAATAAATTTGTTCCAGAACTCAGATAAATAGCAAAAAACTCAGATAGATTTGTCCAGAACTCAAATAAATTTGACAAAAACTCAGCTAAATTTGATAAAAACTCAGAGAAATTTCACAGAAACTCAGCTAAATTTGACAAAAAATCAGATAAATTCCCTTCTCAGTAAGGCCTGCAACTAAACTCTTTTGTCCTTTCCCTCACCTTTCCTCACTATCTTTCCAATTCGACAGCCGATGATAAAAGGGCCTTCAATCATCGATTTCTCTACATTCCACAGTAGAATACCTCTAGATCTGCTATCTCTCATCTCAATTCTTCCTTCCAGGTGAGTTTTTCCTCTGATCTACCACCTCTCACCAGAAGATGTGTTTTCCGGCGATAAAAGCCATTTTCGACCGATTTTTTACCAGTAGATGTATTTCCCGACAAGAACCGTCATCTTCTGGATTCTTCTACCTTGACGACGAGCAAACCCTGAACATGTCTTCTTCTTCAACTGGGTTCTGTAACAAGACCTTGGGCTGTGTCTCGTTCTCCGGCCTAACAGCGATGGGAAGCGCAAAATTGGGCGGCCATCATCTTCTCAGATTCGGGCGATGGTTTTCTTCTCCTGCAAGAGCAGCCCGAAGTCCTCTGCGTCTCTTCTCCTTCGGCGACGAGCAAACCCGAGGGCCCTTCTTGCAAAGCGATGCCGTACTCTACCATCGGCCACAATCTGAAGAAACAAGTCCGAACTATTTTCTCCGATCACAGTTTCTGAAACAAAAGGAGTCTCCAACCCACTTCATCTCTTTATGCCACAAAAGGACAAAAAACTCTTTCTTTGACCAAGATAACCAAGATTTCAACTCTCTCTTATTTCTGTTTCTAGAAAACCAAACAGAGAAATGCAATAATGCGTGTGTTGATGATGGTGGCAAGATCCGATCTTCTACAACTCCCTAACCTCATGGCTTAAGTTAAGAACGAGGGAGAACACAAGATTTGAAATTTTAAATTTCAAAATTTTATGCAAAAAATGGTTGAAAGGGCAATTTAGTCCTGAAAAATGAGATCATGTGGACGCAGGACCTATGGCTGCAAACAGTCTAGCTGAGTGGACCAGAGGCCTTAAACAGTTTTTGCTTGGACTGAAGGCTGGATACATTCCACTATAGGGACCTTTCGCTAATTTTGCCTAATAAGTAAGCTTCTCTCTATGAACGATTTCTCCTAATTTCCTAAAACACGTCCTGCACTGATGAAGATTTAAATTGATCATCTTTCCTAAATTGTAAGTCTTTTAAATCCGTCAAATATCCAATGCTGACTACTTTCCTATATCTTAGCTTAACTAAATTATGTTCTTATTTAAGAAAGGATAAAATGAAAAAAGTTGTTTGAGTTTGAATGTGATGTGATGAGATGAGATTAATCTGGAGAGGTGAAATGGCACACATCAAACCCAAAGCCTCTATTTTATTCTATTTTTGAAAGGAGAGCTTTATGGGTGCTGACATGGCAAAACAAAGCCCATGCCCAAAATGGGAATATATTAGAATTTAAGATTTATTGAAAACTAATTAAGAAAAAACTATAAATAAAATATATTATCTGCAGTTGTTAGAAATTTATTTATTAAAAAGGCCAATTATCTTATCTTTTCAATTCTCACAATCACAAAAATGGTAGCCCCATTTTATAATTCTTAAAGGTGGGTCATATGGTCACAATCACAAAAGATGGAGGCACATTGTGAATCCTATGAATTTGGCCACATGTTCTAATTTCAAAAGGTGGATACTGCAAAATATTTTTTAAAAGTGGGCCCCGTGTTCACAATCAACAACAAGATGGTCCCACATTATAATTCCTACATATGTGTGCCTATATTATAAATTCTATGAATGCGCCCCCATGTTGTAATTTTTAAAGGTGAGTACCACATTGTAATTTTTAAAGGTGGATCTTGTATCTACAATCACAAAAAATGTAGCTCCACTTTATAACTCCAAAATGTGGGTCACATGGTCACGCTTATAAAGGTAGACACACATTATAAATGTAGACTCATATTCTAATTTTTAAAAGCATGTACCACATTGTAATTTCTAAAGGTGGGTCCCATATTTACATTTATAAAATGGCAGCCCCATTTATAATTCCTATAAGGGTGGGCCCACATTGTAAATCCTATGAATAGGGGCACTATGTTCTAATTTTTAAATGTGGGTATCACGTTGTAATTTTTACAGGTGGGTCCCATGTAGGATAATATAGTGCTGAAAGAATAAAAGGTCCCACATTGAATTCTATTTCTACTGTTCTTTGGAACAAAACTTTTATAATGTTACCAAAGAAGTTCCGTACAACGTATTCTCTTCTGCAAAGTAATTTATTATAATGTTGCCAAACAAGAGTTATGCAGAGTATAGTCTTGGCAGAACCTAATATCGGCACAACCTGATATGAGCACAAAATTGAGAACAACACGAAAACGATGCCAAATAGGCCCTTATTAGTATCTCAATTGATCTATCCTTTGGTTGAAATTTGTATTTTTATTCCTAAAAAAAAGGTAACTGTACTGGATGTGAAATGAGGAGATATTTAGTCATAGAAAACCCCTTTTGGAATTCACCAAAAATGACGACTTGGAACATTGCGTTTTGAATTTAAAAGGATTTTAAACGGTTTCAAAAGAGAAAATCGTTTCCAATCAATGGGCCAAACCTTAGGGGAGTATTCATATGCATCTATCCCTCACCATAGGGTGAGAGATACTCTCCTTTTTGGGAAGTTTCAAATATATATGGAGCATTCTATGTACTTGAAAAGTCACTTGTGTATTTAAAACTTTCTCAAAAGGAAGTGTCTCTCACCCTATGATGAGGGATAGATGCACTTGAATATTTCCGAAAACGGAGAGTATTCATATGCATCTATCCCTATGGTGAGGGATACTCTCCTTTCTGGGAAGTTTCAAATATATATGGAGCATTCTATGTACTTGAAAAGTCACTTGTGTAATAAAAAAAAGTCAACAAATAAAAAATTCTCATTTCGGCTCCACTACCGCCCTTTAGCTCGAAGGCTCTCTCAAGAAATCGACCGAAGCTTCTCCGGCGACAACCAGGACATTCCTCATCCTCCTGCCGAGTGTCGCCATCTCCTTCTTTATCGTCTTGAGCCACAACGATTTCAGTGTTTCGATCAATCCTCTCTTGTCGATCTTCAAGAAGTGGCGCCCGATCGGTCTCCATTTTCCTATTTCTAGGGTTTTCATTATAAAGATCTGTAATGAGTTTCAGATATGAGAGCGAGGAATAAGGAAGGGATCTTTGAAAGCCCTTTCTACACATGGGCAGCTGATATTGCATGGGTTCTAGACAATCGAAACTCAGGTCATCCGCGACAGCTCTGTCTCTGTCGTCCTCTGCACTCTCATCGCCGCCTTAGGCCCCATCCAGTTCGGATTCATCGTAACACCATCTTCCCTTTTTCTCTCTCTACCTCTCTGTATATATCTATCTATGTATCTGATTCAATTGAGTGATCGATCGATTGATTTGTGAGATTTGATGATTTAGGGAGGCTACTCATCCCCCAAACGCTATCTGAAATCATCAGAGATCTCGGCCTTTCCCTCTCCTACTCCACTTTCTGAACATCGTCAAATCAAATCTGTTTCTATTTTTTAATTCAGTTTTGGCGGGGAGCAGTTCTCTATGTTCGATTCTCTGTCAAATGTGGGTGCCATGGTTACATTGGGCGCCGTAAAGCGGTTGGTGTAGTTGTCCATTTTTTTACTTTTAAATGCTACTTGCACTAGCTCTTTGTGTTTGAGAGAAGTCATTACTAATTGGTTGCTTAATTGCAGTTGTTGATGATTGTTTGTATTCACAGGTTGCAGAAAATGTAAACATTTAAGGCCGAAATGGTATGGTTTTCTTCACCCAAGTTGTTATAAATTATTTGGATTTCCTTTTTCCGTTTTTTTCTCAGTTTTATTGAACTTGATGTTTTAAGGGATGAAAATGGAGTTAGCTTTAAATTGGGAATTTGACTAAATAGCCTTGGTAGAATCTCATGCAATTATGAGGATTTGATGCTATGAATGAGCTATCCACTGAGAATTATTTGTATTGAGAATTTTCCTTCTTAATGAAGGTCACATGATAAGAATGTGAGTTATCATTGAGATCATATTTTACCTGCTTCATAGACTATCAGTCACTGGTGAAGCTTTGCTAGAGCCTTTGTTTCTTGGAGATAGTGGCGTTGTGGAAATTGTCAAGGTTAGATTGAGTATACAGTACTCTTTTTTTCTTTTTTTGTGCTTTTCTTTGGATGATTTTTTTTTTCATTAATCATAACCATTCATGGGAGAATCTGATGTTATATCAGGTTATTGGAACCCCAACAAAGTAAAGATGTCTAGTGCATGGATCCAAATTATACAGATTTCAAATTTCTTCAGGTTAAAGCTCACCCATGGCATAAGGTTGATGAGAAATCCACTCACTCCAAGTGTCATTTCTATTGATATTTGAACTTCATTGCATATAAAATCATGGCTAGTTACTTCATTAAATTTAATTTGCAGCTCTTCCACAAGAGCATGCCTCCTCAGGCAGTTGGTCCCGTATCAAGGTTGCTCCAGTATTCACCAAATTTGCGGTACACCACTGTAAGCTTAATTGCCATGTTCTTTTTTTTGCTTAAAGGGTAATTTGCATTAAAAAAAAACAGGAAAAAAGGAATATACAATGGCACTAGGGCCCCAGAACACAGCCGAGGAGTAAGCTGGATTTGAAAAAAAGAAAATACGAAGGCACTAGAGCCCCAGAACTGTCTATTAGTATTAACAAGAGGAATTGGTTAAAGTCCCAAAAAAAGGAGATGCCGAAGTTGATCACTATGAAAAGGTTTTGAGATTTTCTTGAGAGAGAAATGGAGAAGATCCTTTCCTTCAAAAGATCTTCATGGAGGCTTTGACTCCTTTGAAAGTTGTTGCGTTGCGTTCCTAGCCTTCCACTGAGAATATATGACATATAGGAAGACTGTAGCCAAGTGCTTAATTGATAGCCGCTGCATCACTACTTCTGCACAAAGATGACCAGATGGTAGTTGGGGAAAAGATTTGGGGAGGCATGATGCCTGTATGTTGGAGGGTCCATTGCCAGAGGGATGTGGCAACTCTGCAGTTGAAGAAGAGATGGGGAACTGGTTCCTCTCCTTGGCGGCAAAGGCAGGATCTAGAGGCCAGGGAAATCCCCAGGCGTTGCAGGTAATTATGGGTGGGGGTTTTCATGTGCATCAAACGCCGTGCGAAGCATGAGATTTTTGGAAGGGAGAGGCCGTTCCAAATCAGCTTTACCCAGATTTTTTTATTGGTTTTAATTCTGATAGGATTCCAAGTAGATTTAAGTGAGAGCTGACCATCAATAGATGGGTTCCATACTAGGACGTCTGGTGTAGTTGGGTATGGGTGAAGATTGAAAGTAGCTTGAAGCAGCAAATTCCTAATGTCTTTCGAAACAGATAAGGGAATATTCAGAACACCATTAGGAAAAAGGGAGGATAGTCTTTGGTCAGCTGGAAAACGAATGAGAGGAAAGCATTCGGAGATTGGCTTTGTCACCCCACCAAGTATCATGCCAAAGACCCACTTGCTTCCCTGTTTAATGAAGAAAGTGAAGCGACTAATTTTTTTTCCAGATGCATGAACCATGGTTTGGGTTTTGCTGGGCTCCAAATGGAGTTGGATTTGAAGTAGTGCTCTTTAAACCATGAACACCAGAGAGTGGTAGCAGTGGAGGCTTGCCAACCAAGCTTGAGAAGGCAAGGGTCATTAACTTCAGAAATCTTCCTGATCCCGAGAGCTCCTCCGGATTTTGGCAAACAAACTAGGTTCCAATTGACATAGTTAATCTTAGTAGATTGGCCACTACCTGACCATAGAAAATTCCTTATTAGACGTTCGATGTCATTGCAGATAGAGATAGGGATTGGCACGACTGCAGCTGTATGTATGGGAATGCTAGAGAGGGCATGTTTAATCAGGATGAGGTGGCCAGCAAAAGACAATGTTTTAGCTTTCCATGATGTTAGCCTTGCATTGATAGTGTTTATGAAGTAGAGAAAATGTTGGTCTTTTGGGAGTACCAAAAACCATAGGGATGCCCAGGTATTTCAGCAGACTTGAAGTTTCTTGAATGCCAAAGATGGAGCAAATCTTTCTCTTTCTTCTACGATTGCATTTACCTATGTGAAGTTGACTTTTTTGAAGATTGAAAATCTGCCCTGCGGATGCTTGGTAGTTGGCAAGGAGTTTGTTCAGGGCCTGAAGGCTAGAACTTCTGGTGAAAAGCAAAATGTCATCAGCGTATAGCAAATGACGGGTTGATGGGAGTTTTGAGACTGGCTGGATTTGACCTTGAGATTGAAGCTCTTGGATATGGAGACTTAGTAGTATTTCTTCTTCTATGATTAACAGGTAAGGGGACAATGGATCGCCTTGTCTAAGGCCACATGAAGAGCTGAAGAAACCATGGGGACTTTGGTTAATGAGGACTGATGTCACGTCCCCAAAATAAGAATCGGGGAAAACGTGAAAAATTAAAACAAATTCAAATTCTTGTGTTTAATACAACACAAGATTCCAAAAGTGGACCCACATAACATCACAAACCGTGGTGAATCCAAATAAAATTTCATTAAATGCAACGGAAGCTTCATTCAATTGGTATTCAATGACCATAAATAAGATCCAACACGAAAATCAAATAAACATTAATAGTTAAAGTTGCAGAATGAATAAAACAATTACTAAGGAAAGGTTTATCATTAAAGAAAGTTCATCTAAGGAATTGCTAAGATGACGTTCACTCTCATGCAGGCTCAGACGGCTCCAAAACCGTCTCCGGCATTCCACTCGGGTTCGTCAGTTGGCTCAAATGCTTGAAACGTTTGATCATCCTCCGTCTCCTCGGTAGGATAGGGATCGGTACCTATGCACCAATAAACAAAGTAAACAGCAAGTACGAAAGTATAATTTATAAATAAAACACAAGATCAATGTGAGTAATGACATGTAATAATCATAAGAGAATAACAATATGGCAACGATGAAAAGAACGTATAACCTAAATCCAATCTACACAATAGAGCAATACAATAATCACACAGAAGCAATGCCACTGCTTTGGGTGGTCAGCCCTAACTATCTAAATCACGTCGGCGGTCATAAACCGATCGATAATCCGGAATACCGGTCAAACAATCAATGCGGATATTACAGTGTCCGTTCACATCGGTGATCAGCCGTCCAATTACAACTGCAGTCGTTCAATTATGACCCAATCGATGTACATATATATACATATCATAATAGAATAAACCTAGTGATCTGTAATGCTCTGACATAGAAACTTAAGTCAAAGTGAAGGGCTGGCTGCACAACAATCCACAATCAATATCGATATCATTCGAATAAACTTCTATAATTTCTCAATCGATTGCCAAGCCACATCACGGTCCATATCCAATCAATATAGGGTATGCAGCTAATAGACCAACATCAATCTCAATCATGTATGCAAACCCGAAGGTCAAAGAATAGCCACAAGCCAATCCTAAAGTCAAACATAAGGTCTCATACCTAATAACCATAGGAATCTCTAAATAGATAAAAGGTCAACACATCCTTTCTCAATTAATAGTGCATAGACCCAATTAAGGGTTTTCCAATAAAGATGGATTGAACTCAAATCTACTAGGATTTCCCCGAGGTTATACGAAGTATTAAACCCTATGTTAGTAATATACCGTGTGCCCAGACGATATTTACTCAGTCCAATGATTCAATTATTAGTTCCCAAAAATATAAATTTATCACATTAAAAACCAAAGGTATCATTTAAATATTAATTTGCAAATAATAACCATAATGTATAATTTTAGAAAACCTAAGGATTCCATTCATAATATTTTCCAAATTCAAGTCTTTATGAAATAGGCCCAAGGGTCTAATTGGCTTTATAAAACAACCAGGGCCCTCTTTTCTAATTCTTAAAAACTAATGGTTGAAAATAAATATTCCAAAAGTAGCATGTGGATTCAAAAACATGCCCAGGTCAAATGCTACCATCCAAAACGTGTCCATTCATCATTATTTTCCATTCTTTATTTCTATTCAATGTCAGGGTCATGTTACCAGGTCATCAGGTCACCCCCTTCATTCCATTCTTTTCTCTCCACTACGGTTACCGATCCAAACACAGAACCTGTGATAAAGCTCAATGCCCAAAGGAATTGGGCCACTCGGATAGTGGGTCCCGGTGATCAAGAACCCATGATCAGTCCCACCAACTAGGTCGCCCAAGCAGGTATATACGGATGTGTGGACTAGATTTGTGATCAAATCAGCCAGTGGACCCCACCACTGCTTGATATCCAAAAATAAAACCCCCTTTGATGATTGACGCCTCAAATTGTGTAAACCTTAGATGAGTTGTCAGTTGGGACCCAATCCCCACGGGTCTACCACCGCTAGGTTCACCCCTGGGTCCCCTATCAGATGTGGGGACCCGATCTGCAAGTGGTGGCCCACCTGGGTCCCATGGTCAAAATCATGGAACAGCCCCAAACAATCTGTGTGATGATTCCGGTCAGGTAAGATGTGTACAGTTTCATTGTCTACAGTGATTCTTATGTTACAAAATTCCAATTGTTGAAGAGGGGTTTTGGAATCCAAACAAAGTGTGCTATGGTCAACCGAAGGTCGAGGTTTCTGCAACAGTAATGCAGAATCAATAAAATAAACCAAATTACCCCCAAATCTCCGATCTCATCGCAAAGCAAAATAGCATCACAATAATACCACAAGAAAAGGCATAAAAAGGGGTTCCTACATGCATTAATTAACACTTGAATCAACGAGAAACACAAGCATTAAATTCACAAATTATGTTTAGGTACTTGCCTTTCACCGGGGTTGATAGAAAAAGCAACAGATCCTAACCAGTACCCAATCTGAGATTATCGGGGCACTCAATCACAATCCTAACACCAATCTGACACGAGATGGGATAAAAATGCCAAGGTGATCAGATCTATGTTATTCCTACCAAAAACCTAACATTGAAAACAATAAAAAGATAACCTAAGAGTACAGATTTACTACTAATGGTTTGAGGAGAAGGTTACCTGAGATAAGAAAGTTGAACCAGGAATGATGGTATCCTCTGATCTTGATTCTGATGGCTGGATCCTAAAGTTACAGAGGTTTGGGAAGTTGAAAGATGAAGAAGACGAGGAAGAAGAACTGGGAGGAGTTGCAGAGATTAGTGGGGAGAGATAAGGACGAGCGTTTAAAATAGGGATTAGGTTAATTGGCTTAAGTTATTGGGTCAAAACTACGGGTCAGGTCATCTACCCATTAACCCGACTCACCAATCTACGCATCTAATCTAACGTGTGCCCCACTTAATCCTAACCACTTAAATAACTAAAATACATTCAATTAAAATAATACTAATATTCTAATTAAAATATAATAAAATATTAAAAAATAATAAAAGCGGGACAGAGATCTTACAACTGAACCCCTGGTTGTGTAGATACATTCTTTAAATGAGAGAAATCCAGTCTTCAGAAAAGTTGAAAAGCTTGAAGGCTTTGAAAAGGAAGGAATCCAATTTATCAAAGGCTTTTGAAATGTCCAGCTTTAGGCAAAGAGAGCCATGTTTAATTTTGGAATTCAGCTTTTGGAATAATTCAGTTGCCATGGAAATGTGGTGCTGAATAGTCCTACCTTTGAGAAAGGCTGCCTGATGGTTAGAGATTATAGAAGGAAGAATTGAGGACAAACTGGTGGCTAAGATTTTGGACATGATTTCGTATGAAAAGTTTAACAAACTAATCGTCCTGAAGTCAGCAAATGTTGACGATGACTTGGTTTTTGGAATGAGGGCAAGAAAATAAGCATTTGATGCTTTGTAGATCCTTTTGGTTTGGAAGAAATGTTGCACTGCCCGAATTACAGCATCACCAATTATATCCCATGTAGATGTAAAGAAAACACCATTAAAACCATCTGGCTTAGGGGAGCTATTTTTTTTCAAAGAAATAACTGCTGACTTGATCTTAGAATCTGATGGCATAAGGTTAGAGAGAGGTTTTGAGAGTTTGATAGGCTAGTTTGGTACTTTACTAATATAGTAAAACAAGTAAATCCTCCATTTTTCAGACAAGATGTCACATCAAAAGCACTTTAATTCAAAACTCCCTCCATCTTTTTCAAAAAAAGTAAAAAAGCAACCACCTTTATCCACTAAAATACAAAACAACTTCACTTTCCCATACAAAAAGTCAAAAAGATTCCATAACAAACAATTAAAAATAAAATACCATGATAACCCACTTATATTTTATTCTTTCTTCAAAATCAACTTTACTTCACATGACTTTATTAGTAGAGTTGCCAAACTGGCCAATTGATCTGAAATAGAGAAGAATCTGGAGTGCCTTCATGAGGTATGAAGAGGTTTGACAAGTAATCCACTGCTTGAGCTTGAATGATAGTTGGGTCTTCTATCTTTATACCATCAATAGTAGTGTTTTTGATAGAGTTGAAGGAGCTTCTAGCTTTTGCTGAAAGGTGGAAGAATTTGGTATTATTGTCTCCTTCATTCAGCCATTGGAGCCTTGATTTCTTACGCCAGTGAACTTCTTGAGCCTTGAGTTCTTCATGCAGAGAAGCTTTTGCAGAGAGGAGATCAACTTGATGGGAGGCCGAGTAATCTGAATCAAGGACCTGTTGGTAGTGCAGAATGCGAACTTCAGCTGAGATGATTTTTTGCTTCAGATTGCCAAAAGTGGTTTTGTTCCATTTCTTCAGAGCCTGCCATTGGAGCCAACACATCATCTTCTCCATGGCAAACTCTATTGGCAAGCCTATCAAGCTTGAAGACATAACCTCATCCCAGAGAACCCTCACCTTTGCAAGGGTACTGGTAAACACTGATCTTTCTAAGCCTAAGCCTCAGTCGATCCTTGTGGAACTTGAGGGAGAAAAAGAACTAGAAATAGAAGTGCACTATGAAAACTGTCCCTGTTCTCTCTGCCTAGCACCAGGCTACTCTCAATCCAAATGCCCATCAGTCTCTTCTCAAGGCAAACTTGACAATTAGGCTATTGCTCTAAGTAATAACCCCTGCACCTCTCACACAAAGTCTCAAGGACAAAGTCTCAGAACCCCAGAAACAAACCCACGCAATCTCAGGTTTCACCCTCCCCACCATCACCACATCAGGTTTGATGCAGGACGATTAATGTTCAGGACTCGCAGGCCCTGATGGACCCGCCAGATGGGATCCACATGATCTCTAATTCTGAGATCCCTATCATTAGTTTAGCTAGTATCTAAATTAGTAATGTTACTTTATTTACTTATTTCTAGAGTAGTAGGTTGCTTAATTTTTTAGGAAGATTTCCTTTCTAATTTATACGTTGATTAGGATTAGCTATTTCCTTTATTGCTTATTTGGGAACAATGCTACTCTATATATAGAGAAGCTCTTTATTGTCATGTTCATGATATAATTTTAATACAATTCAGAATCGTGAGTTACTATGATTATTTCACTTAGGGCTTTGAGTCTTAAGGCTCGATCTCACCGTCGGAGGTGTAGATCTTCATCGTGGCCTTCGGGCTACGCCATCAATTGGTATCAGAGCCGACAATCCATCTCAGATCGCCGGTTTGATCGCCGATCCGCGGTATCCCGTCACCCCACCGATCCATTACCATTCCCACTAACCCATCATCATCATCTTCCAGACCACCCCTGCCCAGCGAAATGAGAACGCACACCACTTTTCCTCTTCTCACAACCCTGTTCCAGCCCATCCGCCACCCCCTGCATCATCCAGAACCCATCCCCCATCACCGTAACCAGCACTCCATCCAGCCGTTCATCACCATCATAGTACATCGTCACTCTCGTCCCAACCCAGCCCTAAACCAATTTTTCCCCCAAAACCCACATCTCCCGAACCCTACTTCCCAGTCCACAGAATACCTCATTAAAAACCCAAATCGTTTTCCAATACCCCAACCTGTCCCCAATCGGATCCCCAACCGCCCAGTCCCTTCATCGTTATCCTAATAAACCCCACTCGATACCCACATCTTCTCGAAACCCAAATTCCACAAATCCCAGCCCCGCCGAAAATCCACCGTCCTAAACCTCACCAGCCCCATCGCCGACCCCCACCTACCATCACCGACACCAATCGCACCCTCCCGACCCCTCTTCCCCATCTCATCGAGACCCCTTAATCCCAGAGAAGTCCAAAAAAAAAAAAAAAACAGAAACAGAAAGAAAGAGGAAGAAGGAGAACTCCGCAACACAGCGCCTGCAACACCAGCAGCCGTCACCGTCGCCAGCCATCATGTTCACCTCCATCGCTGCGAAGGCCTCACCACAATTGCTAGAGCCCTTCATTCTTCTTTACCTTTTTCCTTCTTCAAGTCAAACAAGTAAGAGTCTACAACCCCTTTATTTTCCTTCCTGCACAGAAACCAAAGTCGAGCCAGAAACCCTCTCCCACGTGCTTGGCAGTTCTTGATTTGGGCCTGCCTCAAGTTCAGGTTTGACCCAAATCCGACCCAGCCTAGTCGAAGCATCGTTTAAAAAAAATGCATTTGAAACTTCATGGCCACCCGAGGACGTCAATACCACGGGTATCTCACCAATTACCAGCAGGATGAGCAATTGACTAAATTGGGACATGACATGGACGCTGTGATCGAGCGACTGGAATTTGTTGAAGCTGTTCTTACTGAACTTCAAGGAACTCAGGCTATAGGAAGAACAGAATCTGCTATCACAGAGCTGGATCCACAAACATCTGGAACTGAAACTCAGACCGCTCCCCATGCAATCGGACCAAGGGCCCAAGTGACTATAGTCCCACCTGGTCCCCAGCATCAGTGTCGTAGACCATGTTTGACATGGTACATCGCCATTTAATTGAATGTGGTGATGATGAGCCACCCGGTGCACCACATACAGATGACGTCACTAGAAAGGTGCAACTAGAGATCAGTGACTTTTCAGGGGATCTCCATCCCAAGAGCTTCGTCGACTGGCTCAATTCACTCGACGACTATTTTGCGTGGTATAAAATGAATGATGCCCAGAAGATAGCCTCCACAAAAGTTAAGCTCAAGGGTCCTGCACGCATTTGGTGGCAAAGTGTTGAAAACAGTGAACTTGCCTTTGGACATCCTATCTTGCAGTGGGAAGACATGAAGCAGCGACTCAAGCAAAATTTTCTTCCTTCTGACTATATTGATTCCCTGCATAAAGGATACCTTAGTCGGCAACAAGGTGCCTCTTCTCTGGATGAGTATACCAATTTGTTTCGCGAATATATAGTGCGTTGCAATCTGCGGGCTAATGATGGACTCATCGTCAACGAATACACTGAAGGCTTACGTCTTGATATTCGGCAACGAATTTCAATTTTTGATTTCAATGATATCAACAAAGCCTATTGTAAAGCCCACAAAGCACAGCATGAAATTCAGTTGCGGAGGCAAGAAAGGTACCAAGCCGAGGAGTTTTCTAATCGAGGGGTCCACTATACAACCTCCAATACCTCCCAACAGTCGTTTGTGCGACCGAGACCACCACCGGCACAACTACATCAAACCCAAGGGGTACCACAACCGCCACTTCCTCCCCAAAATCAGCAGCAACAGGCACCACAAAATGATCCTCATGCGCGAGGACGTACTGACAAGAGGGAAGTGATCTGCCATTCCTGCCAGCAGGAAGGGCATTTTGCTAGAGAATGTCCTCATAGGAATCTTTATGCAGACGATGAAGTTGAAGAAAGCGAAGAGTATGATGATCACATTGAGATGGAAAAACCTGCAGACACTCAAAGCCTTTGCAATGAAGTACTTCCTACATCCACTGATGGTCTCCCACTTGCCTATCTTGACCGTCATCTTCTGATCACAGAAGATCAACAGGATGAGCAGGATTCTAATCATGCACCTATCTTTCGCTCTAGAGTTCAATGCATGGGCAGGACTTGCAATATGATTGTTGATGGAGGCAGTGCTATGAACGTTATTTCTAAAGAGGCTGTGGAAACGCTCAAACTCCCTACAACAAAGCATCCGAGGCCCTTCAAAATTGCTTGGGTAAATGATTCCACTATTCCGGTTGATAAGCAGGGCATAGTTCCTTTCACACTGGGTTCTTATGATGATAAAATTAAATGTGATGTTATACCTATGAAAGTCACACACATACTTTTTGGTCGCCCTTGGCTCAAGAAGTTGAAGGTTTTCACCGATAATGACACAAACAATCATACTTTCATGTGGAAAGGACAAAAGACCCGGTTATAGCCACTACCACCCCAGCATTCTGCTAAGGCCCCAAAAGAAGCCGCCACTCCTCAAATATTGACCATGGGAAAATTTGAACAGGAAAGCAGAAATCAAGATCTGATGTATGCCTTGGTGATCAGATAGGTTACTGGTGACTCTCCCCACGAGTCCATTCCGAAAGCAGTCAAACCACTCATGCAACACTTCTCCGATCTTATTCCGGATGAACTGCCAAATAATCTTCTTCCTATGCAGGACATACAGCATGCCATTGATCTAGTCCCGGGCTCTTCACTACCGAATCTCCCTGCATATCGAATGAGTCCAGCAGAGCACGCTCAACTCACGCGGCAGGTGGATGATCTGTTACACAACGGGTACATTCGAGAAAGTCTCAGTCCCTGCGGTGTACCCGCCCTTCTTACCCCTAAGAAAGATGGAAGTTGGCGCATGTGTATAGACAGTAGTGCTATCAACAAGATCACGGTAAAACACAGATTTCCTATTCCCATATTAGATGATATGCTTGACATGATGACAGGTTCTCCCATTTTCTCCAAGATTGATCTCAGAAGTGGTTACCATCAGATTCGCATTCAAACAGGTGATGAGTGGAAGACAGCGTTCAAAACCAGAAATGGTCTTTGTGAATGGATGGTCATGCTATTCGGGTTAACAAATGCTCCCAGTACCTTCATGCGGGTTATGACCCATCTGTTGCAGCCTTATATTGGAAAATTCGTCATTGTTTATTTCGACGACATCCTTATTTACAGCAAAACCAGGGAGGAGCATCTCACTCATCTCCACACTATTTGCCATCTCCTTCGTCGAGAATGCTTCTACATCAATCTCAAGAAGTGCACCTTCATGAGCAGTTCAGTCGTATTCTTGGGATTCATCATATCGACGGAAGGCATCAAAATGGATCCAGAGAAAGTCAAAGCAATTCTGGATTGGCCACTCCCCACCACAATAACTGACGTGAGGAGTTTTCATGGCCTGGCTACCTTCTATAGGAGATTCATCAGGAATTTCAGCGGTATCACTGCCCAGTTACAGAGTGTTTAAAGAAGGGCGAGTTCAAATGGACCAATGCCGTAACTCGAGCCTTTGAACAAATCAAACAAAAAATCACAGAAGCTCCTATCCTCCGCCTACCGGACTTTGACAAAGTGTTCGAAGTTGCTTGCGATGCATCCACTGTTGGAATTGAAAGTGTCCTTAGTCAAGAGGGACGTCCGATTGCCTTCCACAGTGAGAAACTCTCAGATTCAAAGCGCAAGTACTCTCCTTATGCCTTGGAGTTCTATGCTCTTGTTCAGTCACTTCGCCATTGGAGGCATTACCTGATGGGTAGAGAATTTGTGCTTTACTTAGATCATGAGTCTCTTAAGCACCTTCATTCACAACATAAAGTGGGCGCTAACTTTGCCAAATGGAGTGCTTATATTCAGGAGTTTACCTTTACCATCCGCCATAAATCTGGCAAAGAAAATGTGATAGAGGATGCTCTCAGTCGCCGGAAACATCTTTTGACCACCATGGCTATTTTTGTACCAGGCTTCGAGCAAATCAAGGAGGAATATGAGGAGGACAAGGACTTCGGCACCATCTATCACGATATCCGTCAGGGTGAGCATCTCAAGCATCCTTACTTTAGCATTCATGATGGGTATTTATTTTATGGTAGTCGCCTTTGTTTGCCCAATACATCTATTCGCGAGCATGTTATCAGGGAACTACATTCCGGAGGATGCAGCGGACATTTGGGTCATGATAAGACCTTCGCTCATATCGGAGATAGATACTATTGGCCACACGACACCCTATGTTTCTCGTATCTATGAGCGGTGTCGTACTTGTCAATTGGCCAAAAGAAGCAAGAAGAATGCAGGCTTATATCAGCCGTTGCCAGTTCCTTAGGGCCCCTGGGAGGATATCAGCATGGATTTTGTACTTGGACTGCCTATGACCCGCAAAAAAGTGGACTCTGTCTTTGTGGTTGTGGATCGTTTCTCAAAAATGGCTCATTTTCTTCCTTGTACCAACACAGCAAATGCCTACAAAGTTGCACAACTCTTCTTTAAGGAAGTCGTCCGTCTGCATGGACTTCCAAAGACCATTGTGTCTGACAAAGATACAAAGTTCGTTAGCTACTTTTGGAAAAAATTGTGGGGCATGTCCAAAACAAAGCTGAAATTTCCTACTCCCTATCATCCACAAACTGATGGTCAGACAGAAGTCGTCAACCGTAGCCTTGGGAATCTGTTACGTTGTTTAGTGCGAGACCATCTTACCACATGGGATCAGGTTTTGCCTATGGCTGAATTCGCATATAATAACTCTGTCAACCGGTCCACAGGGATTTCTCCCTTTGAAGCAGTTACTGACACTAGATCACGTCTACCGGTTGATCTTGTTCCCCTTCCTGTGGAAGCAAGACAAGTGATGATGCAGACAGTTTTATTTGCCATATGCAGCTGATTCATGAAGAAGTTCGGCGCCATATTTCTGCAAGCAATGATTCTTATAAAGCCCATGCAGATAAGTGTCGCCGTTTCATTCAATTTGAGGAAGGAGATATGGTTCTACTCCGTAATCGTCCAGAGCACCTTCCGCCGAGAGCGAATAAAAAACTGCACCCCCACCATTCTGGCCCGTTCAAGATTTTCAAGAAACTTGGTCCTAATGCATATGTGTTGGATTTACCACCAGCTCTTGGATTACATGCTACCTTCAATGTTGAAGATCTCACACTCTATAAGGGCCATGACCACGACAGTCCATCGGTAGAACAGGAGATTCAGCTCCCACCCTCACCAGCCCCTCCAGATAAAATTGTTAATGATGTGCTTGATGATCAGATTGTCTCCACTCGCCAAGGGGGATTTCAGAAGTTTCTTGTTCGTTGAAAGAATCGTCCACACTCCGATGCCACGTGGATTACAGCTACTGATTTCCAGCGTCTTAATCCCGATCTTTACGAGAGATATCAGGCTATTATCTCGCCGGAGTCGAGTTTTTCTAAGCCGGGGAGAGTTGATGCAGGACGATTAAAGTTCAAGACCCGCAGGCCCTGATGGACCCGCTAGATGGGGTCCACATGATCTCTAATTCTGAGATCCATATCATTAGTATAGCTAGTATCTAAATTAGTAGTATTATTTTATTTACTTATTTCTAGAGTAGTAGGTTGCTTAATTTTTTAGGAAGATTTCCTTTCTAATTTATATGTTGATTAGGATTAGCTATTTCCTTTATTGCTTATTTGGGAACAATGCTACTCTATATATAGAGAAGCTCTTTATTGTCATGTTCATAATATAATTTTAATACAATTCAGAATCGTGAGTTACAGTGATTATTTCACTTAGGGCTTTGAGTCTTAAGGCTCGATCTCACCGCCGGAGGTGTAGATTTTCATCGTGGCCTTCGGGCTACGCCATCAAGTTTCCTCCTCAAGACCAACCACCGACCAGTACAGGGACCATTCAAACCCAACAACCACCACAATTGACCCAAACACCAAACCCCTTGGACCATCAACTGCCAACAAAAGCAAATGTCGCTGGACCAACCTCCTCAGTGGCCAACCCCTCCCATAATGATCTTCCTTATGAAGTCGTGACAGAGATTCTCAGCATAGTCCCTGCCCCTGAGATCGACACATCAAATGCTTTCTCCATCTTGGAGCACTACACGTTCCTAGATCCAACCTCCTTTACAGTAGATCTCAGCCATTACTCCCCCAGGCATATGGACATAACCCCAACCTCCTGTCCTCAAGGAAAAGTAACCCCTTCTAACCCTGAGCCATCCAGCCTCCAACTGCAGGTCATGGGATCTGAGGCTCCAATTGATTCCATCAGGCTTCAGAGACAAGACAGGAAAAAGATGCTGGCTTCATCCACTGGCCCTATTACTAGGAGGTCTAGAGGAAAAGCCACCTCCCCCACCCTTCATCCATGATCAAAATCCTCTACTGGAACTGTAGGGGAATTGCAAATCCCCCTACTGTCAGAGCTCTTGAACACCTGGTATCCTCCTTTTTTCCTGACCTGGTTTTCATCTCCGAACCTGTGTTTGCATTCTCCTCTTTTCATTCTCTCAGGTTGCATGGTTTTGATACTCTTTACTCCAATGAAGCTCGCAACTACAACAGTAACCTTTGGTGTTTATCTAAATCTTGCCACCCATTCTCCATCTCTCTCCTAGACTACTACTCTCAACACATCACCGTACTTCTCCAAACACCTCTGTTGGTCTTCCCACTCTTGTCACAGGAGTTTATGCTTCTACAAACCCAACTCAAAGGAAAGTCCTTTTGAACAAACTCATTGACTGCTCCTCCAACAACTCCCCTTGGTGTGTCTTAGGTGACTTCAATGCAACCCTTTCTCATGAGGAAAAATTAAGCCTGCGCCAACCAACCAGTCCTCCCTCAAAAACTTCCAAACAACAGTCACATTGGCTGGCCTCATTGATATCCACTCCAGAGGCTGCAAATTTACCTAGGCAAACAACTGTCAAGGTCTCTCCTATGTTGCAGCAAAATTAGACCATGCCTTAGCCAATGCTCAGTGGCTATCCTCCTACCCTGACCCAACTGTCCAAAACCTGCCAAGGTTCTCCTCTGATCACAGCCCTATCCTTCTATTTCATAACTGTCCATCTCCCACTCAAAACCCACCTTTCAAATTTGAAAACATGTGGCTTCTCCACCCTTCCTTCATTGGTGTGGTTAAATCTATTTGGGGCATCCAAAATTGATGGCAACCCTCAATTTTTATTAGCTCAACAGCTTATTGTCTTCACATGTTATCTCTATGTAGCCTTGCCTTTTTAAAGAGCTGTTTGGATGAGGAGAGGTAAAGAAGATAGTGGTGGAGTAAATTGTCTTGAGTTTATTTTTTTGGCACAAACTAGCCGTGAGTTGTGGATAGTTTTCTCCATCTTTTCACAACATCCAAATAAACCCCAGTTGTGGAAATTACCCTAACTAAGTCAATAAAGTAACATAAAATGATGAATGAAAACTACAACTTTGTGGACTTATCAAGAGGGTACATAATTTTAAGCCTATGGTTTTATCTGCAACGATGCCAAACTCCTCCCTTTGCCATTGTTAGTTATATATATATATATATATATATTTGGGCCAATGCTTTCAGATTGTCCCTTTGCAATCCTTAGGGCGTATTCTTTCACTAGAATTCAAAAAATTCATATAAGGAGAATCTGTAATTCTCCATAAGTTGTCCTAGGGTGGAATTCATGAATCCTTATCTTAGTTGGAGCATTTATAGAACTGCTTTGCTGGGGGTTGAAATTTGGGATTCTTAAAGGATAGAGGTGCCTATTCAGGTGGTAGGAATTCAAGATTTCAACAAAGAAAGATGGAATTTGAAAATACCAAGGAGACGACTATCACATCATTATCCAAAAATCCACACAATCACAAATCTTTATTATGAATTCTGCTAAAGAAACAAGACCTTAGTATCTTTTGCATTATATATGTATGATTCTAATTGTAGACAGTTTTAATTTTCTTTTTAATTTCTTTGATCATATGATTATTCACCATACAAATAGAACATAAAATGCAATTACTTACATAAAACAAAGTAATGTGTATGAATGAATGTGACCAATTTCAATATATAGGCCAATGTGGGTTGGAATACCACCTCTTCTGGCATTTTAAAACTCAATCCAAATTCCAAATTCCAGCTTAATTCCCATTAGGCCATCTTTTTCAAGTTCTCTACAAAGGAGGCAAACGAAAAAGAGAGATTTCCCAATCACCCAATAGAAAGGGAACGCTTTGTTCGAAGTAAAAGAAGTGATTAATCCTTTAAAGATGCCAGTTAGTGTAGAGAGTGTGGTTCTTGAAAATTGAGATGTTAAATCTTCATATCTACGGACAGTTTTTTTCCCCCTTATAGGAACGCTTCACTAGTGCCACGCTTACTTTCATTGCTCAGCCTTCGGCCTTTCCGGCTCCTAAAAATCCATAAGAACCACGCCTAATATTTATCTATATAGCAAATATGTAACCCAAATGGAGTGAGTAATAGGGTGTGCAAAAAGCTCAGACAAGCAATTTATTTTTGTGAACTCAACTACCTGGACCGGAAACCAGCACCGTATTGGAGCGGTTTAATTTTTTTAATTCTTTCTTTAAGGCCCACTTATGTATTCCTATAATGAATTCCTATGATTTCTAAGTAATGTCTTTCTATTACCAAAGTGTGTGAAAGTAAATGGATGAAAAGGACAATTGTTAAGGGGGTCATCAAACACTATCTTCTTTGATAGAAATGATTTTTTTTTAAAAGATATTTCTTTCATTTTTAGAAAAAGATTTTTTTTATAGAAGTGATTACCCTCATAAATAAATCAAATCGTAAGAAATTGATGATCCCATCATCTTAACATTTTCAGTGTTATTAACCTCTATTATTGCTCCTTTAATCATTCTCTTTTAGGCTTTTACCATAATTTCTTAAGATGGAACCCAATTTCATAATATTTTCACTGATTATAGTTCAGTTCTAATTAATAATTTGGATCAAAGTCCACCTCTATATGTATAAACAAAAGCACCAAGTATTTATGAATTAGTTTATAAGAAATAATCGACTTCTTAGCACAACAGGTCTCTGGTCTTTTGGTTGAAAATGCGCAGGATCCAGGGTGAGAAGGTGGCCATAGTAAGTATATTTTACATAGCGGTCCCCTTTTAGGACCCACCCTTTGTGGTATCGGCCAATACCATTGCAATGCATGAGGTCTCATGCAGTGGCGGACTCAGGATTTTTGTTAGAGGGGGGCTTACGACGATCAATTGAAAATGTCAATCTTTTTTTTTATATCAAAATAATACCTTAAAAGATGAGTTTTGGTGAAGCCAAATAGATACATGTCGGCCAAGTGTTAAGAGCTATTACAAAAATTATAATATTTTTTTGATAATCCAAAAATCATAATAGTCTTTTAAAACACAAAAAATATAGTATTCTTTTTTTTAAAAGATAAAAATCTTAGTAGTTAATTAAGCTACTATGAGATGAAAAGCCAACACCATATCAAGCTCTTTGTTCTTGGTTGATAGAGTATGACACGAATCAGCCTATACCAGTATGAGAGAGACTCGTCAAACTCCTATATTAGTGTAGAAGAAGAATTACATATCTCAAAATGAGACAGATAAATGGGACAGAAAATGATGAGAAAAGAGTTCCTCGCTAGAAAGGTACGAAGAGCGGCAAAGATAATGGAAATGGGGTCAATGCGATTATTTAAATGGGGACTAGGCCATATAGGCTATATAGCCCTTATGGACATTTTTTTAGGATGGTTGGGTGTTGAAGGCCCAAGGCTTAGATAGAGGTCCCATGTGAGTCCACGCCTGGATAGAGGTCCCCATTCAACTGTTTGCAGGGGCTGAACTAAGGGGAGCTGGGGCGCCCATGTTGCCCCTCCAAAATTTTTAGAAAACCACCTCAAATACTTCAAATAAGGAAAATATCAAAAAAATTACCATCAAATGACTTTCCTTTTAATGGAAATCCAATAAGCAGGGAAGATGGGAAAGGAATACCCAGCCATGAACTTGGTAATTCAATACCGATTAAAGTTAAGGTCCCATCTACATCTCTAACTTAAATATTCTTCACCCCTCACCTCTTAAAAAATTTTAAATATAGGACTCATTTAAACAATAAATAGCCCTAAGGGCCTGTTTGGATAGCCAAATAATGGAATGAAGTGAAGTTAAGTGGGCCACAACGGTATAAAATCTCAATTCATTAGTGTTAGGATCGGCCCGGCCCGACAGATGAAGTAGTGTTGTCGGCCCACGTGGATCCCATTTCACTCTAATGCAAAATACTTCGATTTCCCTGGGTAAAATCGATTCTACTCCTCTCCTCGCCTCTCGTTTCTACTCCTGCAACGTTCTCTCTCGCATTAAAACCGAAAGAGGCATGAAAGAATAAACAACATTTTCATCTTGCTCTCGATCTCGATCTAGGGTTTGCTGATTCATCTCGATCCACAGCTTCAACTTCAGGTGAGTTTCGTCCTTGGTCCTTTTCGGATCTGTTCTTTCTGATTTCTCTTCTTTCGCTTCTATCTTTACGAATTTTTGGGTTTTTTTTTTTTTTGCTTGATTTTGTGTTGAATCTTGTTTTGCTCGTCCAAATCTCCTTTGCTTTCTTGAAATCGTTAGGTTTTTACATGTCATTGGTTTGTTTTGGGTTTTCGATCTTGTCTTCTGTTGTCGTTGAAGATGTTAGGGTAATTGAAATGATGAAATGTTTCCGTGAATTTCGCTTTACGACATGTTGGAGGAAAAATCATATCTTTGATGTTTGTAAATAGTTCTATCATAGGGACAAAATCTGGGGTGGTGGGTTTTTAGGGAGAGAGATATTGGAAATGAAAGTGGAGATGTGGAGAGGCGGGTCTTCGGGGCTGCAGAGGTGGGAGGAGGAGAGGATCTTCAGGGTGTAGAAGAAGTAGGAGAGGGAGAGGAAGAGGACGATGGAGACCAGGAGCTTGGACATGCGAGGGGTAGATGATTGGTTGCGACCATTGGTCGGCATCTGATCCCAGAGGAGCTTCTATGCATCTATCTGGTTTGCTTTCATGGTCCTCCCTATCCTATTTTTAGGGTGTTTTTTTTTTTTTTTTTTTTTTTTTTTTTGGGGGGGGGGGGGGGGGGGGGGGGGGTGTTGGTTCCGTTGGGGCTTTCTGTTTCAGGAGATTGGTTGCATTGGAGGCCCAAAATTGGGAGATTGGGGAATCATGATTGTTTCAGCTTGTACTACTTTCCGATTAGGATGGAGCTTTTGTTTCTTCTCTGATTACATTAGATCTGTAGATGATTGAGGGAGGGGGAGAGAGAGGAATGGGAGGGGGAATGAGGTGAAAAGAGGAGAGAAAGTGAGAAAGGGGGTTGAACTGAAGATTATTTTTGACAGTACAAGGTAAGGTGCTTAAGTTATCATTTTGTATTTGGGACTTGTAATATGCGCCCTGTGAATCAGATTCCAATTCTATTGTGTCTTAATTTGAAGTCCTTTTCTGCGTTTTTCTGTTCATGGATTGTGGTTTTGGAATCTGGGTAACAAAACCCACTTTAGAATTTGTGTAATCTTGGCAAGATAATTGATTGGGTGGGAATTATTTCTGTTCTAGGGTGAAAAGACTTTAAATCTGTTGTGGTTCTGTTGTATAGCAAAAGAGAATCTGGAGAAATACTTGGTTCTCTCTAGGATCTGGGGAATAGTGTTTGTTTTTCATTGTTCCATTATATGTGGCTGGTTACTTCTTATTTTCAGCAGAATTCTTGTATTCTAATTTAAGTACGTATCTAAGGTTGGTTTGAGGGCTTAGAATCGAGTTGGATATACTCCTTGAAAATTGTGAAATTTTGTAAATCATTTAGAAAAAAAGATGGGCTATATTCAGGCGGATTTTTGTGAATTCAATTGTGGATGAACTTGTCATTTAATTTTTGTGAACTCAATTGTGGGTTGAGTTAATTATATATGTGATCATTAATTTTCAATGGTTGAATTATTGTATTTTATTTTATTTTTATTGCAAATTTGGTATCTTTAGTGTGGTTTCAGTTTCTTTTCTTTTTTCATGTGTTCCTCTTTTGTCTTGCTGGAGGATGTTGGATGAGTTAACTATATTTGAGATTAGCAAGTTTTGATGGTTGGATCAGTTAATCTCTTTTTTATTGGTTTCCTTGCTATCATTTACTTATATTATATGTCATTTTATATGTATCTTTACATATTATTAGGATGCTGGGCTTCTTTGGTTGGATTTTTAATGTTTTGTGGTGAAATGGTGTATGGGTTTCGGTGCTTTTTTTTTTTTTTTTTGTGGATTTCCTTTTGTTCTTATACTTTTATGTATGTTATTTGAACCCTACTTTCCTCGCAATCAACTCGGGTAGGTTGCGGAGGAGTGGGCCAGTGTTGTTCTCAGCATGGCCTGTTGATAATTACACTCTTAGTTTGAGTCCATATACAATATAGCTAACCAATGTGAGCTTTCTATATGCTGTGGGCCACAGAGGATGCTACCAGCATTTCATACTAGCTGTTATGAGCTGATCACCAGATATTATTTTAGCTTATGTTCAGATTGGTTGTGGCCATGGACTGGGTGTTTAGATTTTTGGATTGTTTATGCTCTGAGTCTCATATAATTTAAGAACGAAGCCTTTGCAATGCATTGATCTTGTATGGATACTCATTTTGACAGACATGGATTCCTTATAAATCAAGCCATACTAGTAATGATGTGGGACAAGGTTCGAATGCCAGGTTATTTGAGAAAGGTTAGGCTACACAATAGTCCTTTGTATGACACGTGATTGTTATAACTGATAGTTGCTACTGATTTAAGTTACTCATTTGCTGTGTTATCTCATGCAGAGAGAAATCTATACACTATAAGAGCTGTTCCTTTAACTGATGTGCGGTCCATTCGTCGTCACACTCCCACGCTTGGCTGGCAATACATAATTGTTGTCCTGTCATCAGGTAATGCATTTCTTCAATAACCATTTCAAGAAAAATTATAGTATTTTGTGTTCTTGAATTTTATTTTATTGTTGCTGATCTTTATCTAGCCAATAAATTTTGGGGCTTGTGATTTTTGTATGATAGTGAAATCTTTGCTTTTAGTTTTTCATGAACTTTTGGGAACTTGTGGTTTCATGTGAACTCTCTCTCTCTCTCTCTCTCTCTCTCACTACTACTGAATGTGTGGTTGGAAAGCTAAAATCAGGTGAATCAGGTTTGATATGCAAAACGGCAACGGAAAAGTCCTGCGGTGGTTGATTGTTAATTTCTGATCCCTATGTGAGGTGTTTTGGGCTTTTATGTTATGTGTCGGCAATGAGTGCTGAAATGAAGTTTTTTTTTTTTTTTTTTTTTTGATCTTCCTTCTCTATTATCATTAATGGTGTCCTATTCCCAGGCTATTAGCCAAAGCCAAAAATCCTCCTGTGATTATTAGGATTAAAAACCCTAGTTTCATCCATACGTGGATAATCATCAGGCAATTTCAACTAGAATAAGGAAATCTTCACAATATCATAAATAGGGATGTAGTCCATGTCCTGGTACCATTTCTCATAAATTGTCTAATTTTTCAATAAAGGGTAAGTGAGATTGTGATAGTTTTTTTTTTTTTCTTTTTATATATTTTTTATGAAGTGGATGATATATTTGGCTAACAGGACTATTCCCCTGGGCGCACACACATAACCCCGCAACACATGTGCACCAGGTGTTGTGATAATTATAGACCTTTGATTAGTGTGTTTTTCATGCTGTATGTAGTCCTTTTGCTTAATTACACCCATCAAGCATTGCATCCTAAATTCATGAGTTCATACCATTATGAATGACGATTGGACGGTTTTTTCTGAATCTTCCACCTATTCTAATTCCATTATTGAGAGCATGAAATCCAGGATTCTTTAAAAGAAAAAAAAAAAAAAAACACATTTCTGGTTGAGGATTATCATAATGCTAAACCATGTTGTTTGTTCATCCCTATGTAGTTCTTGTGTACCTAATTATCTGCTTACACAAAATTTGCAGTTCTTGCTGTGACTGATTCAAGTTGGACTAACCTTGTCACTAGAAGCGAAACCCCTGTTTTGGTAGAGTTTTGGGCTCCATGGTGTGGACCCTGTCAAATGATCGCGCCAGTGATCGATGAACTGGCAAAAGAATATGCGGGCAAGATCGCATGCTACAAGCTCAACACCGATGATTGCCAAGCCATTGCCATGCAGTATGGAGTTCGGAGCATCCCAACTGTGTTGGTGTTCAAGAATGGGGAGAAGAAAGAAAGTGTCATAGGTGCAGTCCCTAAGTCTACATGGACTGCAACCATAGAGAAATACGTGGGTGCATAAGGAAAGACTTAATTCTTATCAAACCGTATCACAAAAGGAATCCTTACCAAAGAGACCCGCAGAGTGCAAGCTATATATCCACCAACTCTGTCGGCTCACTTCATTTGTTCAATTTGTTAAACTTGGCTAAGGTGTACTTCTGCTTGGCTCACTTGTCTCTTTTAGTATTGACGAAGAGGAAATACCATTTCTATGGCTGAAATTTGGCCAGGCCAAGCTTTCATCTTATTCTAATTGTCAGGAAACATTCTCACTCTACCATCTCTCTTACCTTTGTCATATTTAGTTCTTCTGCAGTTCTCCATATCTTTGAGGTATGAATACTACTTTTATTAATAGAACAGAGTCCAAGAATATGGTTAGCCCCACAAGCAGGCCAATTCCTGGGACATTGCAACACCCTGACGAGAACATATTCATAATTCATCATTATACCACAATCAATAAATGTATTTTTTCTCTCCCAAAATAATCTGATACATACTTTAAAATTGGCCCCATTCACACCAGTAAAAAAACACACACATGTTCATCTCATGCCATGTGGAAGAGAAGTGTTAGTTCACACTAAATAACAAAATAAATTTAATTTCACTATGATCATCAAAATTCAAATAGGAATAATTCCCCAAAAAATTCACATGATGGGGCATGCATGTAAGTTTTCGTCGCTGAAGAGGGATGCCACAGCCTCATCTGATGCAACTGACTGAATAGGTGGAGGGAGTATGGAAGAAAGTGTGCACACTGGCAAAGTTTGTTAGGATTTTGAGTGTTGGCTAAATTCATGGGTTGGATAAAACTCTAGGTCTTTGAGTTGTATATTTTATTTAGAAAAGGACTCTGAAGATGGAAGACTAAAATGGACTGCTTAAGGAAGAAAGCTTAGGACATGTGCCATGGAGTTCCATTTCATAAACACATGAGGACTACCATATGAGGCATCATTACGTGTGTCATCTCATAAAGTCTTTTGACTTGATGACAGCATCTGGGCAAAGCAAATAGTTCACAAGAAGTTGCAATTCATATGTGCATCTCATAAAGTCTTTTGATGACATCATATGGGAATTTAAAGGAGTGGCAGAACACGGCATGTTGGCTCACGTTACAGAACACGGCATGTTATAGAACCTCATCCGCTCGAGCGGATGAAGGGTCCGCTCGAGCGGACATGGCACAAGGAGTCCGGGAAATTAAGATTATGTTATTCTAATTATGCTCAAACTGATGGTTTTAATCCTAATCAAATTAGGAAATATTAAGCACGAACCAAGGGCTATTTAAAGGACTCAAGGGCTATTCCAAAGATACACCTCACTTCTCAAAGTGCTGAGTTAGAGATTTGATTGAGAGAATTCTTTTCTAGAGAATTTTTTAAGGAGTTGTGTTGCCAAGTTCTCTAGAGCATGTTCTTCTCCATCCTTTGTAGAAGATTGTCTTCTTGCGTAGAAGATTTGAAGAGTCGAGTGCTCATTGAGTCTGTTGCAATCAGCGGTGTGAAGTTGTTGAAGCGTGAAGCGACACAAGGTAACTTCAGTCCTTAGGTAGGGGATATCTGAGGAGGAAATCTGAGTTTCTTGTAATTGCAAGATTCATAGTGCTTGATTTTTTATCCAGGTTGGATCGGTGGTTTTTTACCCGGTTAGGGTTTTCCACCTAAAATTTGGTGTCCTTGTGGTGTGTGCTTGAGTTTTATTTCCGCTGCATAGTTTTTATTATTTACACACTTTTGTATGATTATTTGAGTAGACCAATCTAGAAATCGAGAACCCCTAAATATTTTTCAATTGATATCAGAGCGGGTTGCACTAAGTTATTGTGTTTGATCTATAAAGATTTCTAGAATGGTGCTCAATAGAGAATAGACATCAACTTTCAAGCCTCCTTTGTTTGATGGTGCTAATTATGCATATTGGAAGCAAAGAATGATTGGATTTCTTAAGTCCATTGATGATGATGTGTGAGATATTGTTGAGGAGGGCTACTCTGTATCAACGATAGTGGTTAGTGGACAAACTGTTCCTAAACCTAAAGCTGAATGGACTAAGGATGAGAAGCGTGCCTCCAATTGTAATAACAAGGCAGTGAATAGTATATACAATGGAGTGTCTGCTAAAGAGTTCCGTAGGATTTCCACTTGCAAAACCGCAAAAGAAGCATGGGAAGTCTTACAGACAGTTTATGAGGGTATAGACACAGTGAAGCAAGCAAAATTGCAAAGGCTAACTAAAGAATTTGAAACCATCGTGATGGAAGAAGATGAAACCTTTGATCAATTTTATACAAAACTGAATGATATTGTCAATTATGTTTTCAATCTGGGTGAGGAAATTCAAGAAAACCAGATTGTCAAGAAAATTCTGAGGTCTCTACCTTCGAGGTTCGATTCTAAAGTTGATGCTTTTGAAGAAAACAAGAATCTTGATACCCTTAAGATCAACCAGCTGGTTGGAAATCTTCAAACCTTTGACGCAAACCGGTTGAATAAAGGAAAATCAAAAGAGAATGGTATTGCTTTGAAAGCCATCTCAGAATCAAGAAAGAAGCCTGAAAAGAAAATTGAATTTGATTTTGAATCTGAGGGTGAAGATAATATGGCTGAGTTTATGAAGTGCTTCAAAAAATACATGAAGTCAAAACAAGCCAATTGGAAGCATCCAAAATCTGGGAAGAAAGACACTGCCAAAGGAACAAAGTGTTTTGAGTGCCAAGGCTATGGTCATTATGCTAATGAATGTGCTAACAAGAAAAATGGCACAAAGCAAAAGGTTCTCAATACAATTTGGGATGAAGAATCTTCTGAAGAAGAAAAGGAAGAAGAAAGAGATTGTGAAAACGATCCTTCAGATAAAGGGAAGGGCAAGTTTATGGCGTTCCTGGCTGCGTCTGTGTCTGACAATGATACTGATAATGATGATGAGATGTCAGATCAAGAGAAAGATTTTGAAGAATTGTACCAATCTACATATACTGATTGCGTCAAAATGACTAAATTTGCTAACAAGGTCACTATCAAGTTGAAGGCTGCCCAAGAAGAAAATTCTGCATTGAAAATTGAATTAGAGCAAGCGCTTAAACATGTTCATCTCTTGAAAAATCAGAAAAACTGTTTGACTGAAAATTTGACTACTGATGGTCAAAACTGCAGAAAACTGAAAAAGAAGTAGCAGATCTGAAGAATAAGATAGTGACACTGAAAGCTGAAAATCAAGATCTGCAAGGAAGACTGAAGATCACTTTGTCAGAGCTAGAAGTAACAAAAGCTTCTCCACACAAGATGAACACTGGTTCGAAAACTCTTACAAATATCTTGTGCAGTCAGAAGTCTCAGTTTGACAGAAGCGGTCTTGGTTATGATCATGGTGTATCCACTTCAAAAGCTATAGGTAAAACAATTTTTGTTTCAAGTATTGCACATGCTACTCCACATACTGCACATATACATAATATGTCGAGTAGTTTCAAGAAAAAGAATGTGTCACGCGCTGCACGCACATCCACTTGTCACCATTGTGGAAAGAAAGGAAGGACACATTCGTCCCCATTGCAAGAAGCTGCAAAGTCTACCTACGACCAAGCAATGGCGGAAGAATTTTTCTCCACCCAAGACGACTCCAATTTGGGTTAAAAGATCTGATTTGCCTAATGAGTTTGCTCACACTCTGCTGAAAGATCATACTACACAAGTGTGGGTGACTACATATAAAAAGCCCTAATCAATGAGATCAAGCTCCCTCCCAGCGTTGCTACGAAGATACTTTCATGGAGGAGTTGAACTTGAGGGGGAGCTATTGATCCTAATTGACAAAAAAGCTGTTATTCTTATCTTTAACTTTGTCAATTATGGACAAAAAGGGGGAGAAAGGTGACAGATTAAGGGGGAGAACAAGAAGTTCCGAAGAGTCAGAGACATTACAGGTCTACATGTGCTGATTACCAATTTTTTTTAATTACCATTTTTTTTAATTCAATGTATTTTGGGTTTCTTTTTGGTAGATCATTTTGTTTTGTATTAGGGAGTTTTGTCCATGAATTGCCAAATGGGGAGATTGTTAGGATTTTGAGTGTTGGCTAAATTCATGGGTTGGACAAAACTCTAGGTCTTTGAGTTGTATATTTTATTTAGAAAAGGACTCTGAAAATGGAAGACTAAAATGGACTGCTTAAGGAAGAAAGCTTAGGACATGTGCCATGGAGTTCCATTTCATAAACACATGAGGACTACCATATGAGGCATCATTACATGTGTCATCTCATAAAGTCTTTTGACTTGATGACATCATCTGGGCAAAGCAAATAGTTCACTAGAAAGTTGCAATTCATATGTGCATCTCATAAAGTCTTTTGATGACATCATATGGGAATTTAAAGGAGTGGCAGAACACGGCATGTTGGCTCACGTTACAGAACACGGCATGTTACAGAACCTCATCCACTCGAGCGGATGAAGGGTCCGCTCGAGCGGACATGGCGCAGGGAGTCCGGAAAATTAAGATTATGTTATTCTAATTATGCTCAAACTGATGGTTTTAATCCTAATCAAATTAGAAAATATTAAGCACGAACCAAGGGCTATTTAAAGGACTCAAGGGCTATTCCAAAGATACACCTCACCTCTCAAAGTGCTGAGTTAGAGATTTGATTGAGAGAATTCTTTTCTAGAGAATTTTTTAAGGAGTTGTGCTGCCAAATTCTCTAGAGCCTGTTCTTCTGCATCCTTTGTAGAAGATTGTCTTCTTGCGTAGAAGATTTGAGGAGTCGAGTGCTGGATTGAGTCTGTTGCAATCAGCGGTGTGAAGTCATTAAAGCGTGAAGCAACACAAGGTAACTTCAGTCCTTAGGTAGGGGATATCTGAGGAGGAAATCTGAGTTTCTTGTAATTGCGAGATTCATAGTGCTTGATTTTTTATCCAGGTTGGATCGATGGTTTTTTACCGGGTTAGGATTTTCCACCTAAAAATTGGTGTCCTTGTGGTGTGTGCTTGAGTTTTATTTCTGCTGCATAGTTTTTATTATTTGCACACTTTTGTCTGATTATTTGAGTAGACCAATCTAGAAATCGAGAACCCCTAAATATTTTTTCAGAGTTGTCGCATGACATGTAGTAATGGTTGGTTATGTGGGTAGGGTACTTGTAAAATGATGAGAAACGAGAGTAGGATGGAAAAGGCCATGGCTCTACAGCTTTGCCTGCACGCCGAACTGCTTTAATACTAAGTGGCTTCTATTCTGGGGCTCAACTTTTTTGGTGTTCAATTTTCACTTTACTCATAAGTATCCAAACACATACAAAGAGTTTTAGATTTCACTTTACACAAAACAACCAACCAGAGTGAAGTGAAGTTAATTTAATCCACTTCAACCCATTTCACTTTTCGTGTGAAATTTACTCCACTTCACTCTACTCCTCAGTTATCCAAACAGGCCCTAAATGATTGTAGGGTACTGACAAGTTGAATATAAGACAGTGAGCATAGGGACTAGTTCATTTTAACACTCCAATGGAACTTTAAAAAAAAAAAAACGTTTGAAAGATTTTGGAACATGTTTGTGTAGCAAGATAATTTTGCGCCCTGCAAATTTCTTTTTTTCCTTAACATGAAATCTGAGTCATCTCACACTATATCTCCAGCAAATTTTGATTTTCCCAGTATCACAAAAATTAAAGTGCAAAGCAACATCATCTTCATATGAAAACGTATATATCACGCAAACATCTAAAAAAAAAAAAGTCAGTCGTGCCAAAAGTAAGTGTCGATTTTTCTCTTCCTTAGTCGAATTCTTACATGACATAAAATTCTGCATTGATGTGATGCTGATCTACAATTCTGGCTTTTTTTAGTCTTCTCTGGTCTTCACGGCCATTAGTGGTGGGGACTGAAAAATGCAAATCTTTCCACCCTCCTGGCTTCATCAACAAAGACTTTTAAGTCTTCTTTAAGTAAAGGAAAAAGACTACTGAAGTCTTTTAAAATATGGACAGACTTTGAGTCTTCCTAAATGGAAAGGAAAGTGATAGAGAAGTTGGTTGTGGAGCCAGCGCCTTTAAAGAGGTGCTTTTCGGGTAGGATAAGAAGAATCCATTAGTATTTTTTTTCGGGTTTGGACATATTAATTTTTTTAAAATCTGATTTTTTTTAATTTCATGACCAAAATCCAAATAATGTCACTAGAGTCGTTGACCATGGTCAATATTTTTTTAAAACTTTTTTGTACCATAGCCTATGATATCATGGAAATAGTATGTCACAAAAACTGATAGATCCCATGATATCTGACCATCCCATGATATTATGGCTTTTATACTGCATCCTAGAAAAAAATTCCCAATGATAGAACTTGAGAAATGGTGGTTAGATGTATATTTACTTTTCACAAAATGCTATTTTTTATGTTCTATAAAAAGATAAATTCTCCCACTGGATGCAGAGCGCGTATGATACCGAAACTGATAAGCCCAATTATATCATGAGACTATCCCATGATATCATGGGATATGGGGCAAAAAAGTTTTTAAAAATAATATTGACCAAAGTCGCTTACTAAATTTTAGTCACGAAATTGGAAGAATAGGATTTAAGGAGGCCTAATATGTCACGACCGAATGTCGGACTTTTTTTTTTTTAATTTTTTTTTTATAACCATCTATCAAATCTGAATATCGAAATTCAAGCCGGGAATGACTATCAATTTGTGTGATTGGTCAATTTGCAGCGGAATATCATAAATAAATAATTACGTAATTATGATTGCTAGCACAACCTCAACTTCATTAATTAGATAAGCATAATGTAATACAACATAATCAAAGGTTCTAAAATTAGTCAATAATGGTCTTAATACAGCCCTCAAAATATATGCACCATGATTGCAATCATCCATTTGTTCATCGTGACATATCAAGCAACAACATTTTATTGGATATGGAGTTTGAAGCTTGTATCTCAGACTTCGGCACTGCCAGACTTCTAAAGCCTGACTCATCCAATTGGTTCACGCTTGCCGGCACTTAGGGATATAGCGCTCCAAGTAAATTATTTAATTGTATGTTCATTTCTTTTCTCCCATATTTATTTTTAATTAACTAACTAGTATGTTTGAAATTGTCTCATTGAATACAAAGCAAGTCATAGCATACTAAGACTTTACATTCATTTTTCACAAATAGATTAAAGTAGAAAACACTATAAACCACGTTAAAATCACCTACAACGCTTTTCATAGAGAGTTGAATGCGGAGATTGGCCATCCCCAGTAAGGGAATATGAAATTCTACACATTGTTGGAGGAAAGTGGGTTTCGCCCAACCTAGCCGATATGCACCACCGAAATTTAGGCAGAGATTCTAATGGTTTACGAAAGTACTGATCTCTATCCTTACTTTTGAATGGTTGATGCTAAACGAACAGGTTGTAACTATACCTTCAAAAGATCTAAATCAATCTACTAACAAATTTTAATGTATTCTATGAATTGTTCATATTTTGGGGCATGAAAATATTAGATTGGATGAAACATCATCCACCTCCTATTCACAACATCTCTTGTCTCCCTCCTTATTCAGTGGCGGACCAGGGTGCAAAACATAATAGGCAGTTTGGTTTTAGGGACAACTGAGGAATTTCCTGTGGATTTTGAGGGCAAACCTACAATTTTTGTTGGATTTTTAAAAGTGAACATGTTGAGGTCAGCGTCCACCCTCGCTCCTGAGCGGTCATAATCGTGGTCGAGCATCGCCCTCACCATAAAACTATTGTTGTGCCGTTTCTTATCACCAATTGATTTTGGGATAAGTGGTAGATCAATGGGGTGTAAGATCCTACAAGTGGTATCAGAGCTTGGTAGGTCGGGTGTTTGAGTCACCGGACAAGCGTTTTGCGAGTTCGCAGCAGGAGTCGCGGCGGATGTGCCGTTGAGGGAGGGATTGTTGAGGTCTCTGCGATATGATGGGTACGACTACAACCATATGCCCGTACAAGCCCTTTAGGTGACCCACATTATTTTTTGAGGATTTAAGAAAAAAAAAACTTTATGCGGCCGATGCACCAAGCGAGGAACTTTAGCCAAACTCACTGCAAATAAGGATTCTGTAAGCAAAAACCTCTTCTTTTTTTTTTTTTTTTTTGTGGTCGCTATCGACCTTCATTTTTTATGTTGACAGTCAACGGCGACCCTCGCTATGACAAGTGAGGGTCGCTGTCAACCCTGAGCACACATAAATTTCTCATCTTCTTCTTCCTCTCTTCCCAAACCCAATCCAATGATGGAGACGGTTATTCAAAATTTAAACTAACCCAATCCCAATCTTATCTTAACTATTAAACATCATTGGAGGTGGGCTGGCGGTGGCCATGGCCCCGCCTTTAAATTGCAAAAGGGACCCTAAATCTTATTCAAAGTTTTAACATTTTTTTACATTGGCCCCTCCAGAACAGTATGCACATTAGAGTAAAAAAAAAGCGCACAACACACCAAGAAAGGGTCATGTGGCAGTCAGGTGGGGTCCATTGAGAAATTGTAAATAAGACCTCTTATAGCATCTACTCCACGGTCATTTCTATCCATTCGATCTGTGGTGATAAAATGGATAAGTTTGATAAATGGAATTTTCTTTTGTAACTCTCTCTTCCTCTTGAATTTGACCAAACCTATATGCCATGTGGCCCATTCTTAAATCAACGTACAAAAATCACCAGTGAAGATCTAGACTCCTTTGCTATTTTAAGGTCCCATTTCATCATGTGAAAATGTACGAGTGGAGAAATGAAACAATAGACCAATACTCTACTTCTTATGCGGGTTTGAACGTGGACGTGGTTGTGTTAGGGTTAGTGGGTTGGCCCCAGCGCAATGTCATCCAAATGTTGGCCCACCACACAAGTCTCAAGTCCATATTCTTCAATGAGGAAACGAAAAGGGCCATTAATTACCTTACATATAAACAACCCATCCCCCACAATAAAAAAAAAGGAACATTAGCCACAAGTCTCTAAGCACGGTTTTCTAGGGCCTCCAGTCCAATAACTTTTTCTCTAATGTCTATAGTCCATACAGCTGGATATATTTTGGTGAGAGGTCCCTAATATTTCACATCATATATTTTTATGACGAATTTTCCCCTTTCAATGGTTTGAGCACAAAACTTTGAATTTGTCCCTTTTTCTCTCATTCTCTGTTGTCCCAGAGAGCCCCTTTCGTCTTCTTCTCTATGAACGAGGGATTTCACCAAAGAGCTCTGCAAATCGAAGTCGGCCATCTCCGACTACACCAGCCACGATGGCGACGACCCGATGATGGAAATGCGACCAGTCTGGGCATTCTCCGGCGACGGGTTCTGCATAACAAAAAAACTCGTTGTTGTATTTGCCCTTTTTTTCCCTTTTCCGTTTCGTGTAAGTCTGTCTCAAATTTTTTTTAGAGCTTTTGGAAAATAAATAGTTTGGAAGAAGATTTTGCTGTTTCGTTTTTTGAGTTGTTTTGTTCTGACCCGTTAGCAGAAGCATATCACATACCAGCAGGCTTCTTCTTCTAAAAAGTGTATCTAAGTTTAGAAAATTTATCAGAGTTTTTAAGAACCTCAAATAAATTTTCCAAGAACTCAGATAGATTTCTCAAAAACTTTGATAAACTAGCAAAAACTCAGATAAATTTATCTGAGTTTAAAACAAATTTGTCCGAGTTTGGACCAAGTTTATTTGAGTTTGGAACAAATTTATCCGAGTTCGAAAAAAATTATCTAAGTTTTGCCCAGTCCCATGTGCCTCTGGTTGATTTCTTCTTCTTAGATAAATTTATTTGAGTTTTGCCCAGTCTCACGTGCAGATTTTTTTGATGATTTATCCTTTTTTTAATCAGCTTTTTCTATTTTCTTTCTCTTATCTATCGTAATCCTTGATTTGTACGGTAAAATAATCTTCACGAAATTGACGGATTTTCACCCTTTTTTTTTTCCAAATGAAACTCTTACCAAAATCAGTTTTTCTTTTTGTGTATACTGCACAGAGTGTATTAAGAGGGGCACTATAGACTTTTTAACTGTTTAAAACTTGAAAATGGACCTTTGGCTCTACGGAAAAAACACGTTGACCGTTTGCAATGAAAACCAAAGTAGAGGGACCTCCTACCAAATGCCCTAAAAAAAAGGCCCCTAAGGTCTTAGTCAAACAAAACTGGCAACGATTTTCAGTCATATAAGGGAGCAAACTCAAGCATGGATGGACCCACATATAAGGGAGCCCCCATCCATCCTGAAAAAGCCCATTAGTTTAGCAATTTACTATTAAAGTATCAGGAATGTAAAACATCAAATCAAGAGAGAATAAAATATAATGGAGTTATGATAATATTTTATTTTTAGTAGATTGGTAAGAAATCTTTTTTACTTTTTTTTATTTATAAAAAGTTGATTTTTTTGTCATTTAGTGGAGAAATGATGTTATTTTTTTATTAGAGAATTTTGAAGTTATGTACTTCTGATGTGACACATTGTCTGAAAAATAAAAGATTTATATTACTTTTACGTACTAACCTAGTAAATTGTCAAACGAGGAGTTAGGGCTTTAATGCCCGTCCGGCGCAACCTCCATTTGAGAAACCCGCCCTTTTCCCAACTTTAAGGAAATAACACAGATCAACAAATCAACAAAAAAAAAAATATCCTCAAATTGGTTGGCTCCGACGTCGGCATCAGCGCACCACAACAAAACCCATATTCCCCCTTCAGAAATCATTCCCACCGTCCATCTAGTGGGCCTCATTGAAGACACAGAAGCAAAGGCCTTGCAATCATCAAAGTGACAAGGAGGAGATTGGATTGTGGGTCGGTTTGTTCTCTTCTTTCAGAACTATTCCAAATTTTTAGAGGTGACGTGGTCTTCACGGGCATTTGTGGTGGGGACTTTGAAATGGCAATCTTTCCACCCTGCATGTTTCGTGTCAAGTCTCCAAAGACTTGACACGCCCCCACATACACGCACATAAAAAGGTCTTCTAATGGGAATTGGCTTCTGTCTTTACGGGCATTAGTGGTGGGGATCTGGATCCCCTGTTTTGTCCAAATATGGAGACCCTGGACAAATCAGGTGGAGTCACCAAATCTCTTCTCGCCTCCTTTGGTGGCGCCACCTGATTCGTCCAAACAGGAGACAAATTAGAGGATCTATTTCTTATGGGGATCCGAATCCCCTGTTTCATCCAAATAGGACTTTGAAATGCCATTATGCAAATCTTCCCATCCAGCATGTTTCATGCCAAAGATGTGTCGAGTCTTCTAAAGTAGGATGTGCAGAAAAATATGGGAGTGTCAGGATTCTTTTAGACGGAAGTCTGTCCTAAAAATTCATTTAATATAAAGTCCGAACCACTCATATTATTTTTTTTCTAAGATTAAAACTTTCAAAATATATATATTTTTCACCAATGAGCCTACCATATAACAGAATGATTTTTAGATTAGATCTCCAAAAATAAATAAAATAAATAAAAAGAAAAAAAGGGCCTTGTTCAATTTACGATAGTTGTAGATAGAGGCAATTATCATTACCCGCTTCTATATTCGTTGTACACTATCATCTCACTGTGAGTAGTGTCCATATATGGTTTTGGTTCTAGTACCAGAGCAAAAAAACCGGTTCTGAAACAGTTCCAGGTCTGGATCTGGGTCCACCTTTTCCTTAACGAACCTGGTCCAGGTCCACCAGGGGAGCCGAACCAGAACCGACCCGTTTACAACCCTACATAAAACTCTGCATTGATGTTATGCTGTTCTACAATTAAACTCTTCTAGTCTTCTCTGGCATTCTGGCCCGGCCATTAGTGGTGGGGACTGGAGACTGAGAAATGCAAATCTTTCCACACTCCTGGTTTCATGGACAAAGAACTCTTAAGTTTTCTTAAGCAACGGACAAAGACTTATCAAGTCTTCTAAAATAAGGACAAAGAGTTCTCAAGTCTTGCTAAATACAAAGGAAAGTGGCAGAGGAGTTGGCTGTGGAGCAAGAGGTGCTTTTGAGGTAAGATAAGAAGAATCCACTATCCCAACCATATAAAAAATTCATTTTTAAATTAGTTATAGGGAAAAAAGAAATAAATAAAAGGATTTTTGACATATTAGTTCTCCTAAACCCGGTTTTCCCAATTCTAAGACAAAATTCAAATGATGTCACAAAAGTCGCTTGTCGACATTTTTTTTCAACCTTTTGCCCGAGACTCAATGATATCATGGGAACAGTGTATGTTATACGAAAACAGATAAATCACATGATATCATGAGACTATCCCATGATTTCATAACTTTATAAAATCGAATGATAGAGCTTGAGAAATGGTGGTTAGATGTGCATTTACTTTTCACCAGATGCATTTTATGTGTTATATAAAAATGAAATTCTCCAGTTGGTTGCACAAAGTGTATGATACTGAAAGTGCTAAATTCCATTATATCATATCACGGGACTATCCCATGATATCAAGGGGACATGGGGCAAAAAATCTTTAAAAAAGTTATTGACCAGAGTCGCCTGACATCGGTGACATCATCTGGATTTTGGTCATGAAATTAAAAACATCAAATTTAAAAAGGACTAATGTATCAAAACCCATACAAAAGGCTTTCCAATGCATTGCCTGCCCTCTCAACTGAGGTGATAAGTACTGCATGGCGTGCCATTTCAACATTCAAATGGTAGGTAAACAGTTTGGATAACAGTTTGGATTTTTCAAAAGGTCTGTATGCCTCAGTCCCACTCATGAGTTCAATGGCCATTTTTGCACTTGGGGCCCACCTGCACGGGGCCACTTTACGTATTCTATGAGTCCGCTTTTACAAATATAAGAGCCTTCCTTTAGAAATTTGTCTATGGAGTCCATCTTTAAAAATTACAATGTGAGACCACCTATTAAAATTAGATATGGCTCACTTTTTATTTACAAGGTGGCCCACCTTAAGAATTTGTTGCAAGTGGGACCACCTTTAGAAATTGAGGACGCTGTACGTACGTAGAGTCATCAAGAAGTCGATGTAGTTCCTAAAATCTTAGATGAGTGATTGAGTGCTAACATTTAAAACTCATTATAATCTTGAGTGCTATCATTTAAAACTCATTATAATCTTAACCCCTAAAACTTGTATTAAATAAAAAGAAAATTCACCACTGAGTGAGTCCACTTGTTGATATAGTCCAACTCCTCCTTGATGTGATCATGTGAGGTTTGACTTTTCTTGCCTCAGAAAGTAATGGTGTAGACCCTCTCCTGTCCTGGTCTTCACGGCTCTCAAGTCTACACAAGAAAGAGATGGGAGGGTCGGATCCCATAACGTCCGAGTGGAGACAAAACTAAACCACCGCTGGCCTCTTCCAATAAACTAAAGCCCCGTATGAATACAGAAGCAAAAGGCAAGTCATTAAGTCAATGTAACTTTTAATTGAACCAATAAATTTTCTTAACCTATGCTTATATTAATCTAGTGTTTTGAGGTTGTAACTGTTGTACTTACCTATGGTGACCGCACTGGGTGGAGAAATGAGGAGATATAAACCCCCATTTGGAATTCAGGAGCAGTGATTTCCAACCGATGGGATTTGAATCTACTAACCTTTAATGCCAAAATTTTTAGCCACAATTTAATTTTTGCCACTAGAAACTCATCCTTAGTGGAAAAATTTAGTGACACCACTAAAGGTATTATAGTGCCCACATTTAGTGGCAACTCTTATGCTGCAACTATAGGTTTATCTTAGAGGAAATTTGATTTAGCAATGAGTTTTGATTTTTCACCTCTAATGGTTTAGGATTTTAGTGGCAACTTTTCTATTTTCGTCGCTAATTGATTAGGTGTTTTACTTTTAGCCGATTTCTTTTGCTGCTATATGTGCCACCTTTTTATGGCAATTTAGTGGCGATATTTTTAGTCACAATTTTATTTTTGCCACTAAAAATTCACCTTTAGTGGTGAGATTTGGTGTTAACACTAAAGGTATTTTGGTGATGACATTTAGTGGCAACTCATATGTCGTGTCTAAAGGTCGTTTTGAAGGATAAGAGAATTAGTAGCAAGTTTTTATCTTTCACCACTAATGATCTAGGATTTTAGTGGCAACCTTTTTTTCATCGCTAGATTCTTAGGGTTACTTTTAACTATACTTTTTATAGGTATCATCAAATGTTACTTTGAATGGAGTGGGTTCCACCATACGATTGATCACGTACTACCAGAGATCCAGACAAAGTCTTCTAGCAAAATCAATGAGCCTTAAAATCAAGTTGGTACACGTGTGACTGAAACATGTGCAGACCTCCATGCATGAATCCTCAATACTGAGGCATCTATGAAAATCGTGGTATCGGTCCGTCAAAAAAATCGATACCGCTGTAGTATCGATCGCAGTTTGCTACATCTTTTACATGGGATTAATCTGACGACGAGCCTAACTTTTATTGTTTCAAAATAAGTATTAAATATTTAAAAGATTGTTCTATACAAAATGGTAATAAATGAGAGGGAATTTGTTTAGTGACCAAACAACAATGCTTACTCAGGTCGCAATCTCATAATCCTGTCTTCCAGTTGATTGAAGGTACCAAAAGTAAACTTAACCCAGGTACATACTGGGAGGAGAGGGTACATGTCAACTTTCAAGCCTTTGGTTTTGCCCTCAATGATATCAAACCTCTCCCTTTGCCATTCCTGTTATATTTTTTGAAGCCAATGGTAATGGACGGGCCTGTCAATTTGGCCCTGAGATAAGGAGGACTGGCTCGTCCCAGCCCTCAAAACGCCCTTAAAATGAGGGGTTTTATTTTTAAGAAAAAGCCCAAGGGGCAGAGCTTGGACAATTTTTTTAGGGAGCTTGGACGGCCCCGGCCTCCTACTTTTATTTATTTTATATAATATATATTTATAGGGAGATGCTCTTTTGAGATTTACTCTTTGCCTTTAGAAAGATCAGGGATATTATGGAATAAATTAAAATCCCATGATATCAAGGTATGGGGTAAAATTATAAAAAAAAAAATCAGAAAATTAGTGGGAGTTCCTTCACCGTAATTATGAAGTGTTTGGGTCCTTGGTGGTTTTGTAGGTATTTAAGGGGTTTTTACCCTTTAAAACCCATTTTTCTTAAGGATAAGACTTCATTTACCAAATAAAGAGAAATTATCTAGGATGTCCCTTTTTTATGTGCCCATTTTCTTATTTTTAGTTAGAGATCAATCCAATCCCTTCACGGCCTCACCCATGCTTATCCCCTTGAAAGGGTACTAGCTAGTATTTCATTGGTTTCTATTCAATTTTATCATAATAAGTTAGTAACCCTTAATTAGGGTCTAAACTTTTCAATCTCCTTTCTAAGCACAGTGCATCTTCCCAAGACTCACAGAAAGTGGACAATTTCATGAGACAACAACCAAATACCACATAGTGTTGCTACCCTAAATGGAAAGGAAAGTGATAGAGCAGCTGGCTGTGGAGCCAGTGCCTTTAAAGAGGGGCTATTCGGGTAGGACTAGGGTTGTAAACGGGTCGGTTCCTGTCCGGGTCCATGGTGGACCTGGAACCAGAACCGTTAAGGAGAAGGTAGAACCGGACCCAGAACCGTTGCGAAACCAGTTTCTTGGCTCCGGAACCAGAACCAAATATGGGACGGGTCTGGATCCGGGTCCAGGTCTAGGTAGAGAATGATATTAAAAAAATATGAAACCAGAACCAGAACCATATATGGGACGGGTCTGAATCCGGGTCTAGGTAGAGAATGATATTTAAAAAAATATGGTTTTTAGGATAACTTTTCGAAAATTGAGGTAATATGTTGGATCTCGGGGTCCACGGGTCTGAACTAAGGTGGAACCGGATCCGGACCCATTTTCTTATCGGGACATAAATAAGGACTAATACCCGATGTTTAATGGGTCAGAACCTTTGGGTAATCGGAGAATCGGGGACTCATTTACATCCCTAGGTAGGATAAGAAGAATGCACTAGTACTTTTTTTTTCCTTGGTCATTCTAAAGTCTTTGATCCAACAAGACTAATTTTGAGGTGGCACCAATTAAACTCACACAAACAAACGCACATTGGGTAAATCAGGGGTGACCTCTAAATACAAAATAGGTAGCAAACTCACACCTTATGCTACTCCAAGACTAATTTTGAGGTGACACCAATTAAACTCATACAAACAAACGCACATTGGGTGAATCAGGGGTGACCTCTAAATACAAAATAGGTATCAAACTCACACCTTATGCTACTCCAGCTTCCAAATGGTAAAATAATGAATTTTAAATCGGTTCTTAAATAAAATAGGAAAAAGGAGCTTTTTTATAAGTTGCCAACCTATGAACGGAAGTGAAACTTGAGAAGGGCAGAACTTTAGTGGTACCCTAGGCTTACCTTTTGAAAATTCAACCGGCTATGCAAACCGTTAGGACTTTCAAAAGGTATGTCCCACTGGCCACGCATGAATTCAATGCCCATCTTTATATTTTTGCACTTGAGGCCCACCTACACGGGCCACTCTAGATATCATATGGGGCCTGCTTTTACAAATACACGGGACCATCTTTAAAAATACTTGTGCGTGGAGTCCATGCTTTCAAAATTTACAATATAGGGCCACTATTAAAATTACAATATAAGCGCACCTTTCGAAATTGAGCATGCTGTAGTGGCATGGGAAGCCACCGTAATTCTTAAAATCTAAAGCGTGGGTGCTAACTAAAAGTTAACATTTGAAAACTCGTAATTTTAACACCTACAAGTTTTACTGAAGAAATAAGATTTCTAATTGAGTCCAACCCAATTGATGTGAGGCTGATCTAAAACTCAGTGGGGTAAATGAGTTTAGTTTCCATCGAAACTTTGCAGAATTAATATTTGGAAATAAGTCTTTGTAACCCCAAAATTTCAGAGAAAAATAAGTTTGAAAAGTGGGGTAAACAGCGGCCCAAACGGGGGTAGTTGGACAGCCTGCGATCAGATTTCCAGCAAGTGGGAATACCACTCCTTACTAGTAGGCCAACTAAGTAAAATAAATAAATAACAAAAAAGTGCGACGTTTATAGATTTCGATGTGATTATGAAAAACATCCTTGCGAGCTTCTCTCATCTTTATCAGTGTCGGCGGCAAAATTTATATTGTTAAAGGATATATTAGACCCACGCCTCCCAAAGTCCCACCCATTGAGAGATCAAAGAAGTGATTTTTATAGTGGCATTGGCACTTTCATGTTTATGTTCCGACCCACAATCTCGACCAACCATGTCTAATGTGTCCCGAAAGCTGTCCACCACTAGAGAACTAGGAAATTAGGTCTTCAGCCTCACACAAGTAACTTTTGTCAGCTTATAGATCTTTAGACATGAGTTGATGGATGAAAGCATAAAACTTCACTACTAGCCGGCCCCATGTCACAACATGGGACTATCCAATGATACCAAAATCGATAAATCCTATTATATCATGAGACTATCAATGGTATCACAAGATATGTGGCAAAAAAGTATTAAAAAGAAATATTGACCATTGTCAAGCGACTCTAGTAACATTATCTGAATTTTGATCATAAAATTAGAAAAATCGAAGTTAAGGAGACCTAATGTGTCAAATCCCATATAAAAACAAAAAAGGACTTTTGCAAACATTGACATCCCTCTAAATGGAGGTGATAATTGAGAAGGGCAGAACTTCAGTGGTACTGCATGGCATACCATTTGAACATTAATCAAATGGTAGGTAAACAGTTCAGATTTTCAAAAGGTATGCCCACTCGTGAGTTCAATGCCCATCTATACATTTTTTTCAATTGGGGCCCCCCTACACGGGACCACTTTAGACATTCTATGAGGCCCACTTTCACAAATACATGGGGCTTACTTTTAGAAATCTGTGTGCATGAAGTCCACGTTTAAAAATTACAATGTGAGGCCAACTATTAAGATTATAGTATTGTATATTTACAAGGTGGCCCACCTAAAGAATTTGCGGCAAGTGGAACCTTTTAGAAATTGAGGATGATATAGAGTTAGGGTTGTAAACGGGTTGGTTCCGGTCCGGGTCCAGAGTGGAATCAGAACCAGAACCGTTTTTTAAGGGGGCGAGGGGGACCGGAACCGATAATATTCATGGGAACCGGAACCTGAACCGGAACCGTATATGAGGCGGGTCTAGATCCGGTTCCGGGTCTGGACCCTAATACTTATATTTTTCTATTAAAAAAAATAATCATGATTTTTCGTAATTCAATTGGATAACCTACAAAGCAAATGTAACCTTTTGTCTATCAATAATATGTGGTTTGGGGACGGAAGACAGGTTTGAAGCTTAGAATGAGGGGTTCCCATGTAACATATAGATAATAAATTATTTAAGTTAGAGTATTGGGTCGGGTCTCGGGTCCACGGGTCTGAGCCACTGTAGATTCGGAACCGGACCCGTTTAGGTAATGGTTCCAAAAAAAAGATCCAGAACCGGAACCATTTACTTATCGGGACCAAAATAAGGACCCAGATCCGGAACCTAACGGGTCAGAACCTTCAGATAATCGGATAATCGAGGACCCATTTACAACCCTATGTAAAGTCATCAAGAAGTCGTCGAAGTAATTCCTAAAATATCAAATGGGTGCTAACTTTTCTTGCCTCAGATAGTCTTGGTACGAGACCCTCTCTTGTCGTGTTCTTCACGGCTCTCAACAAGTCTTCACAAGAGGGGCCGAGTAGGACACGTAGAAAGAGATGGAGTATCGGATTCCTAAAAATTCACTTACTAAAAAATTTGAAACCACTCAAAATATTTTTTTTCTATAAAATTAATACTTTCAAAATATATTTATAATAGAATGATCTTTAGATTAGATATTGAGAAATTAATAAAAAAAAAAGAAAAAAGAAAAGGGGAAGATTGTAAATCAGAGGCAATAATTGAGAATCGTTACCAGCCTGAGTATTCACTGTACACTATCATCTTACAGTGAGGAATATCCAAAAATACTCAAAAGACTTCATAATTACGGAGAGGTGATTGGGCTCTTTGCTAGTTGTGTTCAGGGGCGGCCCTGAGTTTTCAGCAGCCCTAGGCGAGTTCCTAAAGTGTTGTCCTACCCGTATAACCACCGATAAATGATAAAAAAAATAAAAGATTTTTTTTTTATTATTTGATCGAGAATTAAGTCTAAACTCCTTACCTACTCTTACCGAATCAGAATTGTGTTTTACATTAACCAATTAATACCAAAATTCAATTACAAAAACTAAGCACTAATGAAAAACTACTAGTCTTCTTGCATTTCTAGCTGCGAAATCACTAATTAAGTCTTCATAATCAAGCTTTTCTACCAAAGACTTTTCAATAGATAACATAACTAATCCATTTAATCTTTTCTTGGGACATGATTGATCGAAGGTAAGATTTGATCAACTTTAGCTTTGAAAAGACAAGAGGCGAAGAGATCTACGGAGCTTCCCAATCGCCGGAACGCACATAGATCTCCGGCTGCATGTTGGAATCTTCGCTTGCATGAACCCCCTTGCCCTTAGAGATTTCATATAATTCCACACACTGTGGTTCTACTCTAAGACTTACCCTTAAAGGAGAAAAATTACCCTTTTTTTTTTCTGAACGGGTGGATCGTCTTCCTTTTGCTGCTATTGCGTAGATCTGCTCGCAAGGATTCCACAGAATCAAATTGTTCGTCGATCGGAGTCCGGACGCTCAAGATATCGCCGTGCGAAGTCTTGACGGTCGATGATCACTCTGCCTGTGTCGTTGCATACGTCGTCCTGCGTCAGCGCTGTACTAGCGCCTGTTGGTGTTGGCCTGGATGCGTTGGGTCGGGTTGAACTCGCCCAACTTGCAAAGATTGATTGCCTCCCTTTTTTTGGTACGCGTCCCAAGAAGAAACAAGGCTTCACGTGTTGTGAAGAAAAGGGTGTATGCAACAGTGGTGTGGCTTCTCCCCTTTCACGCGATTTACGAGTCAAAAGTACACAACTTTCCTTCTGAGTGATGATGCATGCACGATGAGACAAGGCAAAAAGGCTTTCTTGAAAAAACAAACACTTTCTCCAATGCATGCAACCCGAGGCACACAACACAAGTGCTTTTGCACGGCTTAGTCTTGATTTATGTGCCCAACAAGAAAACGCAAGTCGTCTTCTTTCTTCCCACTAGTTGCAAAAAACAAATGAAGTAGCGCCGCCCCTGCTTGGGGGCCCCCATTTTGGGGCCCCAGCCAGCCGCCTGTGTGTGCTGTCGCCAGGGCAGGCCCTGTTGTGTTGATGGTGAGTTTAACCCATGGCGATGAAAACATAGCTCTTTTAATAATGAGGAATTTACCTAGTAGAGCCCGGTACAGCCCTATATGTGCTACGAGGACTTTGTTTCACATTGGATACGAGAGGGTCCTCAAGGTCCTTTTTTTTTTTTTTTTTTTGTCGTTTGCGAATGGTCGATATCGACCATTTTGCGGGAACCCAAAAAGAAAATGGGTTTTTCAGGAGGAAGAAGATGGGAGGGGAGGAGGAGGGAGGAGTGGTCGATATCGACCATAAAACTGTCCTCTTTAATTATCGATATTAACAACATAACTAAAACACAAAAAATACAGTCATTGTCAGTATCGACCACTTTTATTGTCGATATCGACAACATAACTGAAACACAAAAAATACAGTCATTGTCAGTATCGACCACTTTTATTGTCGATATCGACCACTTTAAAACAAAAGCGAACAAAAGGATGATGACACAGATCAGTGCTCCGTTTGGAGATACAAAACCTGTAAATTACAGAAGCAGGCATTACAGAAACCTCCTTTCTTCATGCTTGGGACTGGTGAAGAGTGTCACATGGTAGAAGCCAAATATTGTACTATACTTTCTCATTAAATCAATAGACCGATGCTAAAATATAAATAACAAAACAGGAAACCAGCTTACAAGAAATTGAGCTCCTTGTTTTTATATAAAGTTAACTGCAAAATGATTAGAATTAAATGAAATGGTTAAGAGTATGTCTATTGTGAAGCCATTACACAATTTACAATAAGCAGATCCCCTCACTCTGCCCCAACGACCAATAATAGACTTCCATTTCAATTCTACTTGCAAAAAAATCAGTTTAAATTGGTGCCCAGAAATGCTTGACGTTAAAGGACCTTCACCATTGTGACTGCATCAGGGATCATCCCATCAGACAACATTGTACGAAATGCCCCCATCGACTCATTGGCAAAGCAATTATGAGCACAACCACTTATCAAAGCAGCCCAAGAGACAACATCTTTCTTGGGCATTTGGCGGAAGAGATCCATTGCATCCTCAAAATAAGAACACTTCATGTACATGTCAACCAGAGCAGCAGACACAGCCATATCTAATTCAAATCCTTTTCTAGCAGCCAACTTTTGTATCCACCTGCCTTCATTTAAATCACAAGCTACTGCACATGCTTGTAGAGCACTAACAACAGTGATCGAATTCGGGGCAATTTCCTTCTCAATCATCTAACTAAAAAGACCAAGAGCTTCAACTGCATTCCCATTTTGCAAATATCCAACAATCAAAGAGCTCTAAGAAACCACATCTTTCTTCGACATTCTATCAAACAGATTCCTCGCGTTATCCATGTGACCCACTTTGGCATAAAAATTCAAGAGAGAATTAGCAAGAGACAGGTCATGTTCAAATCCTCTCCTAACCACAAACCCATGACAACACCTTCCAGACCCAAGATCCCCACATTGCGCACTGGCCGAAACTGCACTAACAAGTGTCACGGGATCAGGATCCAAACCACCCATTATGAGCACAACCACTTACCAAAGTAGCCCAAGAGACAACATCTTTCTTGGGCATTCGGCGGAAGAGATCCATTGCATCCTCAAAACAAGAACACTTCATGTACATGTCAACCAGAGCAGTAACCACCTAAGTCCACAGAATAACATCCGGTTGAGGAAATTCATCAAACACTTTACGTGCATCACCCATTTCCCCGCATTTCCCATACAATTCAACAAGAGCTGCACCACAAACACATCCAAATCAATCCTCTCCAATTTCTTCACGAGCCCATGAATCGCCTTGCCCGACACACGGTGAAGTTGTCGAGCATTTCGACCGCTGCAGAAGTCATGTGACCGAAGAGTCGAAGCATCTCGTGCCATTGATGTTCTCTACAGCAAAAGCACTCAAATCCCCAAGGCCAGAGCTAGGTGCTTTAGTCCTTGCAAAAGGACCCATTTTGCAAGAACACCAACTAAATCATTTTCCTTTTTGCCTTAATCCCCCGGCGCCGGGCAGTGGCGATCTTGGTCGTAATTCATATCCCTGTTGAACCGGACTTTCCTCATCGGATCCGCACACGACATGTGATCGGCGGCTTCCGCCATGCACGCCTCCACCTCCACCGCCGGATGCCCAGCCGAATCAACGACCGCCAGCAGCCTCTCCCTCTGGCGCGGATAGGCGGTGTTGGAGAGAGCCAAGGACTTGCGACCGAACGCCGCCAGCGAGTCGCCAAGTGGGGTGAAAACGAGAAGGAGGAATACAAAGACGGTGAGAAAGAGCGCCGTCAATACGAGATCGAGGAGCAGCCATTGCCATTACAAAGACGGTGAGAAATCCCCCCTCCTCCCTCCTCCATCCTGAAAAATCCATTTTATTTTGAGTTCCCGCATAATGGTCGATATCGACCATAAAAGTGGTCGATAATGGTCGATATCGACCATTCGCTAAACGACAAAAAAAAAAAAAAAAAAAACGGACCTTGAGGGCCTTATCCATACATGCGGTGTTTTCAGCTCCTCTACGGTAGTATGAGGTCCTGGGGAGTCCTGAAGGGTAAATTCCTTTTTAATAATAGACGTTCACATCCACTTACTCCATCTCTTGCCACCGACGAGTCGACGCACGCGGTGAAACAAAAATCCAAAGTCTATTTACTCGTAGAAGACTTTTCAGATATACCATTGCCAATGTGAATGTCATGGGGAAGATTAACAGAACGTCAGAATAAAAAACTATTCTGTGCTCGCCCAAGAATCTAATAATTCCTTGGCCCCACCAAAAGGGGGAGATGAGGAATTAAGAGAAAGGAGAAAAGAAAAAGAATAAACAAGAGGAAAAAGGGGCCGCCCCACTCAACTTTATTTAGTTTTTCTTAGACCACTAAGCCTAGTTGCTCCTCCTTTCTCAAAAGCAATCTTTTATGCCTCAATGCCTTCTTCTGCATCACAGATATTGACTACTTTACTAGTGAGCAGTGGTTTTCATTGAAGCTGTAGCAGGCTTATAAATAAAACATGGTGGCCCTTTCGATGATCAAAACCATTGATAGATGGGCCATGCACATGGATTATAATATACAAGTACACTTAATAAACAAATAGGAAATAAATATAAACTAATTTACTAGTAAGCTTACCCATTTTGCAATTTTTTTTGTTGCAGTATCATCAGATGTTCTCAAAATCATTTTGATTTGATGATATTTTGAAAATATGGCTGTATTATCAGGAAACTACAAAATGAGCTAGGCAAGGGGTGTTAACTGTGTTCACCGTGATAGTTTCAAATACTGCAAAAATTTGGGACAGTAGACAACAAACTAAACCCCCGCTAGCCTCTTCCATCTTCCGTCATTATCATTATAAATAATGGGGCTCAGACCACAACCCACACTTATTACTCATTACACACACCCCCAACTCCCAACCAACATGGCCTCCGAGAGATCAACAATATTCTCTCTTCTCATCTCCCTACTTGTCCTCATGTTTTTCAATTCCTTGTCTGGCAAATGCGATGCCGCAGCAAGGAAATATGAGTTGCAAGATGAAGCCGAAGCTCTCCTCAAATGGAAAGGCACTCTCCTTCAAAGCGAAGCGCTCCTCCACTCATGGTCTCTCCCCACTGCCAATGGCTCTAGATCTCCCTGCAACTGGACCGGAATTACATGCAATGATGATGGAAAGGTAAAAGAAATAAACCTAAGCAATTCTAGTCTGCAAGGTAAGCTTGATCCTCTCAGTTTCTCTTCCTTGCCAAATCTTGTCCATCTTGACCTTAGCATCAATGCTCTCTCTGGAAACATTCCTAGCCAGATCGGTTCTTCTTCCCACCTCGTCTTTCTTGATCTTTCTATGAATCAACTTTCAGGTGCCCTGCCACTCTCACTCGCTAATCTCACTCGTATTTCTGTCCTCAACATCTCTGACAACACATTAGGTGGTGAAATTTCTCCTCTTCTCTTTGTCAATTGGACCAGTCTTTCACATCTTCGACTTGATGGCAATCAGCTAAGTGGTCAAATTCCCTCTGAAATAGGACTGCTCACCAACCTCACAGTCCTGTACTTGTTCAGTAACAACATAAGTGGGTTAATCCCTCCATCCTTGGGAAACTTAACCAAGCTAACCGACCTCATCTTGTATGACAACAATATCATAGGTTCCATCCCTTCGACTATTGGGAGATTGAGAAATCTTTTGAGATTGTACATCTACCAAAACCAACTTTCAGGGACAATTCCTCTAGAAATTGGAAACCTGAAAAGCTTAATTTCATTGGTGCTAAGCACAAACAATCTCAACGGACTTATTCCTCCCACCTTGGGAAACTTGACCCAACTAACTACTTTGTATCTTTACGGAAATCAAATTTCTGGCACAATTCCTCAAGAAATTGGAAACATGAAAAGTTTGGTTGATTTGCAGCTCAACATAAACAAACTCACCGGATTTATTCCTCCCACCTTGGGAAACTTGACCAAACTAACTCTTTTGTATCTTTTCACAAATCGAATTTCTGGCAGAATTCCTCAAGAATTAGGAAACATGAGGAGCCTTGTCCAATTGGACCTGCAGCAAAACCAAATTTCAGGTCATGTTCCTCTATCATTTGGTAACTTGAGAAACCTAGAAGAACTCAATTTATTAGAAAATCAATTGTCCGGTTCCTTACCTGAGGAAATTGCAAACTTAACACAGTTACAGGTTCTTGACTTGACTTCCAATCAGTTTTCGGGTTATTTACCTCAAATATGCCAAGGTGGCTCTCTTCTAGACTTCAGAGCAAGCAAGAACAATTTCAGTGGTCCAATTCCTCAAAGCTTGAAAAATTGTAGTACCTTGCGGAAAGTTCGGCTTCAAAGAAATCAACTCAGTGGAAATATATCTGAAGTCTTTGGTGTATACCCCAACTTAACATACATTGATTTGAGTCACAATAGATTAAATGGGGAGCTTTCGCCAACTTGGGGAGAAAGCTTAAACTTGACATCGATAAAATTTTCCTCAAATAATATTACTGGGAAAATTCCACCTCAGGTCGGGGAACTATCTCAGCTCAGGTTGCTAGACACTTCTTCAAACTACCTAGAGGGAGAAATTCCCAAAGAGTTGGGGAAGTTAACAATGCTATACAAGTTGAGTTTAAATGACAACAAACTTTCAGGTTTAGTACCAGAAGAATTGGGACAACTGTCTAACCTCGAGCTTCTTGATCTATCAGTAAATGACTTCTTTGGACCCATTCCAAAACAGATAGAGAAATGCACCAAACTGCGATCTTTGAAATTAAATGGGAATAATTTGAATGGAAGCATTCCAATTCAAATTGGCAATCTTGAAAACCTTCAAATGGCACTTGATTTGAGTCAAAATTTTCTCACAGGAGAAATACCATTTCAATTCGGCAAGTTGAAGAAGTTGGAAATGTTAAATCTTTCTCATAATATGCTCTCAGGTTCCATTCCATCTTCTTTCGAGGAGTTGTTCAGTTTATCATCTGTTGATGTATCATACAATGATTTAGAGGGTCCTCTACCAAATAACAAAGCATTTCTGCAAGCATCACCGGAAGCAGTCATCAGAAATAAAGACTTATGTGGTGAAGTACAGGGTTTACGACCTTGCAATTCCTCTGTGATAGGTCGTGGTAACAAAAAGAAAGCTCTTAAAGGTGCAATAACCATTGTTCTCACTCTCATGGGAGTTTTATTCCTTCTTTTTGCTGTAACTGTCATATATTTTGTTCTTAATCGGAAAAAAAGGATTGTAGAGAATGACATTCAAGGACGCAATCCAGATCTTTTCTCAATATGGAACTATGATGGAAGGATCACATATGAAGACATCATTGGAGCTATAGAAGATTTTAATGATACATATTTCATTGGGGAAGGAGGATATGGGAAAGTTTACAAAGCAGATCTACCTACAGGTCAGGTAGTAGCCGTAAAAAAACTCCACCCACATGAAGATGGTGAGCAAATTGACCAAACAAGTTTCAAAAATGAGATACAAGCATTAATAGAAATTCGTCATCGAAACATTATTAAGCTCTATGGATTTTGCTCCCATACACGATGTTCTTTTCTCGTGTATGAGTATATGGAAAGAGGAAGTTTATCTAAAGTCTTGAGAAATGAGGAAGCTATGGAATTAGACTGGATAAAAAGGGCTAAGGTTGTTCAAAGTGTAGCCCACGCTCTTTCGTACATGCACCATGATTGCCATCCTCCATTTGTTCATCGTGACTTGTCAAGCAACAACATTTTGTTGGACATGGAGTTTGAGGCTTGTATCTCTGACTTCGGCACTGCCAGACTTCTAAAGCCCGATTCATCCAATTGGTCCACACTTGCAGGCACTTACGGATATGTCGCTCCAGGTAATTCTTGACATGTTTTGTTCATTCTATTTTCCATCTTTTTTTTTATTTAACTACGTTGTATTGTTTGTATTATTGAATTTTAAATGCTTTTTAAATACTAATATATAACTTATATATTATATAAAAAACTACATCCATGGTTCAAATCATCCATAACCTTGCTCATGAAGAGTTTTCTATGGCCAAAGTAAAGTGGACCATCTAAAGGCCTTTCGTGGGGAGGAATGCTAGAATGTGTAGGGGGGAATTCTTTGACATAGGTCAGTGAAGTTTCACCCAATCTAAATGACATGCACCATTGAATTTAGGTGCAAACTTTTTTAACAGTTTACAAAGGTCATTGCTATCCAATGGTTGATCTAGATAGCACATTGTGAAGCATTACCCTCTAAATCCCTACGTAAATCGATAACTCCGTGTAGATTAATGACAACATCTTAATTTTCTTTTCCATAAAGTACTCATCTTCTTATTTAATAAGTTTATGGACAGATATCATCTAGATGGAAATGGGACTTCATGCACCTTCAATCCATTGGATCCCTCGCACATTTAACACCTTGTCCTCGTGTGAAGCTCCTACGTCAGTTTTAGTTTTGTCATTGAAAATGCTTCGCGACGGCGAACGAGAATATTTAGACTCTTAACTAACTTGTGAGTATAATAAAGTTAAATAATCTTTTAGGAAAATTCTTAACAAATGGCTCATGTTTTTTTTTCAAATCATGACATTTGAAATAGTTTTTTGCCTATGATTTTCCCTCTTTTTTAAAATTCCCAAAATGTCCTTTCAAGGCAGATCCTCAGCCATCCATACACCCCTTCAATTCCCCATTTCCAAATCTCCATCCTTTTCGTTTTCTCTCTTCATCATACATGTTCTACACATTTTTTAAGTCGATTCCATGTTTCTAGTCACAAGGATCGCCTCTTCATTACCCAATAGCCTCTCTCAAATGCTCTGTAAACTTCAACTTCACAAGGAGCGCCTCTTCATTAATAGTAGATAAGATATCTACTTACTTCATTTCTGACAATAAAATATTATCAATATCGATCCCTTAGAAAAATAATTCACTGCACATTGGTGGCGTTCGTCACACGTGCAGAGAAAATTTTCCCACAATGTAAATGCACCTACATCTACATGCCAAGTTCCTACAATGTAAATACTATTTATTTTTGTTCTTAAATACCATTTCTTTTGGATGAGCATTTTCCAATGTACCTATATATATTCACTTCCTACTGTAGATGTTTTGAGAGCAAGGCGAAATGGAGTAAGATGAAGTTATTCTTTGTTACTTAATGTCAATATTTTTCCTTTTTAATTCATAGGCTAGCTTTCAAACTATTAACAATTATGGTAGACACATTTTAAATGTATGTGAGTTCATAATATATATATATATATATATTATGTGTGTGTGTCCCTGAGGTCTTTGAGACTGCGATCCATCATGACTAATTACCCGGGTGGCACCCGCTAAACCCCATACAAACACACACCGGGCAAATCTACTGTAGTTTCAAACACAAGATGTGGGAACAAACCCACGCCTCATGCCACTCCACCAACTCCCACCTGAGTTCATGATTTGAAAATTAAAGTCACTTTTTTTTTTCTTTGCAGAGCTTGCTTACTCAATGAGAGTTACTGAAAAATGCGACGTATACAGCTTTGGTGTGCTGGCTCTAGAGGTGATTATGGGAGACCATCCTAGTGATCTCCTATCATCCTTATCAATGTCGGAGGCAAAAGGTATTTTGTTGAAGGATATATTAGACCAACGCCTCCCACCTCCCACTGATCGGGAAATGAAGGATGTGGTTTTGATAGTGGCAATAGCACTTGCATGCTTATGCTCCGATCCACAATCACGACCAACCATGTATCATGTATCCCAAAAGCTATCTACCTCCAGAGACCTTCTTCCTAAGCCTCGTCACACAATTAGCTTTTGCCAGTTAATGGATCTCGAGATATAATTCGATGGAAAAGCCTATTATGAATGTGAGTTTCTTTTGCAATAAAATACTCCCCACATGGAAAGTAGAGCAACATGAGAAAGGGGTACTTTTTTTTTTTTCGATTTTGATGCTTAGCATGATGATATTTTATCCTTGCAGATAACCAAGAAGGGAATCCATTGATAGATACACGTGACTACATGACTAAAGTATGTACTTCTACACTAGGTTATTCTCATTACTGTAATTGGTGATTTTTTTTCTTTCTGATTAGTTTATGAAACCTAAATAAGAAATTGGGATTATTTAAATCCACAGTAGAACTTAGAGTTGCTGACCTTCAGGATCGAAATGTATAAACACCATTAACATTTTTTCCCTGATAATGACGAAACCGCCTCCAATTGCATTCTTAAAAAGGAAAACTCTACTAAAAATGGGTCCCATGTCACAAATGATCAGCATCGTTCATATGGTAAGACACCAATGTTTAAGACTTGTGCTTACTCCACCAAAGTTGGCCTACATGTACGAACTATAAAACATCTAAATCACATGTTTGAAAAATCAAATTTAACGGAGATTGCTTACTAGGTAGAAGTAAGGATATTTTCAAAATCAAAATTGTTGAAACTAAAATCACCACTTGCATTGACTCCCAAAGAATATTTTTACTCTAATCAATTAGGACCTGCATCAAATCTATTACATCTAAAATATGCTATTCCACTCCTTCTGTTTGGTTAATTTAAACTACATCCTTCACACACGATCAATCAGACAACATGCCTAACTTATACCTTTGCAAACCTTAATATTTTTTGTATGTTTTCTTCATTTTTTTTTTTTTTGGTTTACTGGATGCATAATCCTGACCATAGATGGGTATTCATTTTTCTTTTGAATGACAACATTTTTTGAAGTGAGAAATTGGTTCTAAAGGCTCCGTGGGATAATTTCTTTGATCATCATACAAATAGAGCATAAGATGCAATTACTTACACAGAATAAAGTACTGTTCATAAATGACTTGTGAGTTGTGACCAACTTCATATGGGATAATTTCTTTGATCATATAATCATTCATCATACAAATAGAACATAGGATGCAATTACTTACACAGAATAAAGTACTGCTCATAAATGACGTGACCAACTTCAATAGGCCAATGTGGGTTGGAATAACTGCTCTTCGGCATTTTAAACTCAACCCAAATTCCAAACACCTTTTGAGATGGTTTGGGCATAAATTCCAAACACCTTTTGAGATGGTTTGGGCATATCTAATGCAGGCTAGTAAAGGCACCGGTTTAAAAAAGTTTGGCTATGTAAGTTGATGGTCATTATGATCAGTTTAGATTTCATGAATGAGCTTCATATTGATAAAAATGAATTTATGTAGGGTTATCCCGACCATAAACTATACCATTATTTAGTATTAAGTTGAGAAAAATAGATTATAACTGTAAGTCAATTATAATTAAGTTGATGATATAGGAGATGAAAGATACAAGCTTTAGATAAAAACAAGTCAGTTCAAGAACCAATAATCCATGCATCTCACATATTCAATCCATACGACCCATAAATCCTAAACTGCACTAATAATAATCCATACTGCACACCAGTTCAATCCAAATGGATAGTTTCAATTGGTTAGGTGTAAATCACACCGAATACTTAAAAGAAAGATTATTTGGATATGCTTAAGTCTAAGACCTGAATATCTAAGTATTTATTCACATTTTCATTTTATTTATTTTTAAATTGTCTTTTTTTTTTCTTTTGCAAAACATTGCAAAAGTTTTCCTTGTGATACCAGATTTTTCTCTTGTATTTTAAAGCTGATGAGTCCAGATACAAGAAAGAAGCTCTTTCTTTGCGGTCCAATGGCCCTTCAAATCTCTCATATTTAGGAGACATGGAAAGTATTAAAATGAAAACATAGAGATTTATAACTAAATACTAAAATCGATCACAGGGGCCTACTTATAAATCCGGTAAACCTTACTAGGGTAGGTATATAGAAAAACTCTAATTTTAATGTTTACTAGGTCATGTTTATTCCGATCTAAGTCTAGTTGGAGGACTATGAGACCACATGGATGCTCATGAAGATTCACCACATCCAATCATTTTGGGGCTAATGATTTGGACACATGATATTTGCCCATGACCGATCGGATAATGGTAAAAATTAACCCATTTACTAGCTGTTCACATGGTCTCCTAAACAACCAATTAACTTCGATTGATTTGGCAGCAAAGGTGGAATGACTGAATGAGTAAGGTTTTTGGGTGTGGAGAAGACCCAAAACTCCGTCCTAATCATATCGCACACACTGCACAAATCCCTAATTAATAGGAACAAAATCGAGGATCGATCCATGATCGTGCTTGTGAAAAGGGAGATGCCTTACCACTTAACCACTGTAAGATTGGCTCTACTGATTAATAATTCCATTGCCATAACAATTATTGAATTATTTAATACAACACCTTAGCTTCTCCCATCTGTATGCCAGAAGGACAACAACCGAAGATCAATCCATCATCGTGCTTGTGAAAAGAGAGATGCCTTACCACCACTTAACCATTGTAAGATTGGTTCTACTGATCAATAATTCCATTGCCATAACAAGTATTGAATTATTTAATAGAACACTTTAGCTTCTCCCATTTGCATGCCAAAATCTCTTCAAGCAATGGAATTTTGTTTTCTTTTTTATTCTAAAGCCATGGCAATTCAAGCTGTAAGTTGGCTTATGAGAAGATTATTTAAGTCTAGGCTGAAAGAGATTTACGTGAATTGTAAAAATATCATAAAAATAACTTATGAAAAATAAAAATTATAGAAGTCATTGTTTCAGCCTTATTTTTAAATCACAGTGGTTGAATAACCACCAAAATAAAAAGTAAATAAATGTAACTTTTAATTGAATCAACAAATTAACTTTTTAATCCTATGCATCTATCAATATAGTGTTTCTAACATGCAACTTTTGTATTTACTAATGGTATTTTGCTACCTTCTTAAATACCACTATTGCCCTCCTCTCCTGTGTTGGGAATTGGGGGATCTCCCCCTACCTACCTATGTATGGTGAAAGAGACCCAGATGATCATCCTAACCCCTTTGATCAATGGCCGACAAGTTTTAACTATCCAAAACGAGTTGCACGGTCGATCCAACGGTGTACAATCCAACGGTCAAAATGATCAAGTGGTGCCCCACGGACTAGCACCTTGATATCCATCATATCCATGCACGCCACTGGAAACTATAGATGATTTTCTATGTAAGAATGTGCCAGGCCATTTAAGTCCTTTCAAATACATGAGTTGACGATTTTTTTTTCTTTTCTCGGCAGAGCTTCCTTACACAATGAAAGCAACTGAAAAGTGAGATTTGGTGTGATTGCTCTGGAAGTGAATGTGGGAAAGCTGTATGAAGTAAGCTAGATTCTATGAACTCTAGCATTCCAGGAACCCAAGAAAATATTTATTATGGTTACACTGTTTTATGTAGATGCATTGTTTCTTTGTGGTGTCTTTTGAGTTTCTCATGTATTCCTTGGGTTTTCTCTGTCTTTTGGATTATTCATGTATCTTAGTTATAAAGTTGTTGCTTAGGGAAGTGTAAGGGATTAAATGATGTTTAATTCCGGATTAGAAATGGAGTCTATAAATTCAGCCATGTATCTCTTTGCAAATCAAGTTGTTTGAGTGAAAACTTTAGGTTCCTTGGTTGTATTATCCATTGGCCTTATTTTCTTGTCGTTTAAGATCAAGAGAGCAGGTTTCTTCTCTTGAATCTCCACTCCATTCTCATTTGTGTTAAGAGTTACCCCCTTCAAAAGCATCTTGACGGGCTCCTCTTATCCTAATCAAAGTTTGAGGCAGAAGGTATACTACTGAAGGATATAATAGAGTTTAGACAAACGCCTCCCACCTCCCACTAACGGGGAGATGAAGGAAGTGGTTTTGATACTGGCATCGGCACTTGCATGCTTATGTTCTAGCTCAAAAGCTCGACCAACCATGTGTCATGTGTCTCAACAATAATCTGCTGCCGAATAACTTGTTCTCGAGCCTCATCCCATGGTTACCTTGTGTCAATTAAGGGATCTCAAGATATGATGAGATGGATGAACACTCGTGTAAGTGATTATCATAAGTATTAATAATGGAATAAATATTAGGGCAAACGTTTGTTTGTATTGTTTTTCTTAAGTTGATCTGTATCCTTTTATAGAATGTGGATTTCCTCTTCAATAAAATACCCTCCACATGAGAAGCAGATCAACATAATAAAGGGGGATTTTATTTTATTTTTATTTTGGTACTCAACATTCTTGACAATCAACAGAATCGGACTACATGGATTAACTGAAGTAACTGAGTCATAACTCAGCTGAACACTGATAAGTGCTTAATTGTTTGCAATCTAAGCCCTAATATTTGATTCATCTTGTGCTAGTCATAGTTATTTTATTTGATTTTACATAATTTGTTAATTTTTATGCTAAGGTCAAAAGGAGCAAAAAGAGAGTAATTAATGAAGAGGATGTTGGGCGTGAATCCCAAAGAAGGGCCATGGTGGGTCCCATCCAAGCTATTCCAGATTTCAAGATTACTTTCTAATTCTTTGGGACAACTTACAATTCTAATCAAAGAAGAAGAGTAAAAGAAAGAAAGAAGAAAAAAAGAAGAAACCCAATCTAGGGTTACACGCCCAAGGGGAGTCCACATCTATTACAAATAAAAGAATTAAAGAAATTAGAAGTCTTATTCAAGTTAGAAGTGGAGTTCAAGAATGGAGAAAAACAAGGAGAAAAAGAATGAAAGTTTGGAGCAAGAGTTCAAGTCAAGTTAGAAGTTTAAGAAATAGGGCCCACTTATATGACAAAAGTTCAGATTTAATTCCTTGCAATTAATCTCAGATTTGTGGGTCCATGTGAATAAGTTTCTAGAAGATACAAGTGGGTCCAGATTTAGAAAGTCTTGTTTATCAAGAAAGAAGACTCCTTATTCAATCTAATTAGGTTACCTAATTGTAAGGAAGGTTGAAGATCTATTTCTACAAGGGAACTACTTGCTAAAAGGGGCTATTACAAGATTTACAAATAGCATGAAGGAAGTGGACGTGAACAGTAATTCCAACCACCATTATCCATCAAAAACCAGCCATCATCATCCCATTCATATCCCAGCCACGTGAACAGTAATTCCAGCCCCATAATTCCATAATTCCAGCCACCATACCAGCCACCATACACACAATACACAGCAGCCGTACATACCATCTTGGGGAGCCATCTTAGGAGCAACTTTGGAGAGCTTTTGGAGGAGAAAAATCCAAGCAATTGCTGGCTAATTTCTTCCTTCTTCTTCATTCTTCAGAGTTCCTTCTATGACTTTAATTTTTATGTTATTTTTCATTACAAACATGAGTAGCTAATTTTTTTTAGGGCTAGGGTGTAATTGAAACCCTAGCCTAGTTCTATGTAGTTTCTTTTGGCGTCTTTTAATTCAGATTTCAGTTTATTAGATGAGATTCTAAACCATGGTTTTACTTGATGAGTTGTGTATATGCCATGCCAACCATGTGATGTTCAATTAATTTTAAGAGTAGCTAACTTAATTTTGATTGATCTTGATGTTAAGCATCTAGGGTCTAGAACCATGAATAATCTAAGTATATGCCATGCTTAGACTCATGCATTTATCTTTCCCATTGTTTTATGTATTATGTTTGTTTTGACTAGGACATATGCCATGCATAGTTTTTGCATCATAATGAGCAATTCATGTAGTATGCCACTCATGAATTAGGTTTAGGGGAATAATAATCTAGACGCATATGCCATGGTCTAGGTTGATAGATGTCACTAATAAAATCTGATTTTTGATTAAAAGATAATAAGGGACATGCATAGGATTGGTTAGGGGAGTAGATGAAACCCTAGTTCATTCATTCATTATTACTGTTTTTCAATTCTCATACTAGTTGTGTTTTAGGTTACTTTCCAATTAGCTTTTGATACTTTAAATTACTGTTTTTAATAGTTTAATTCCACTTTTCATCATTCAATTATTCCATTTAATATTCTGATTTTTAGTTAGCTTTGACATTGTTTTATCACAAGTCTTCGTGGGATCGACCTCGTAATTACAATTCACTACACTACATAGTGATCTTGTGCGCTTGCGAGTTTTTAATTGTGCGCATACTAGTAACTTATTTTTAGGTTGTTTGGTGCATACCAAGTTTTTGGCGCCGTTGCCGGGGACTTGTTTGCATAGAATAGTGTCAAAACTTGTGTTTAGTGTAGTGTCATAGTCTAGTTTCGTTTTTAGTTCAGTTACTTGAAGTTTTAAAGTGTTGTTATTTACTGTTTTATCATTGTATTTCAGCTATTTAATTTCATATTTCTATTTTTCTTCTTTTAGCACATTAACTCTTTTATAGGTGCTTACTTGCGGTCATAAATACTGTATATGCAAGGTAGACGATCTCAGGACTTAGCCATCATTGTCTATGATCCAGAAATTGAACGAACTTTTAAAAGATATCGAAGACAAGCTCAGAGGGTAAGAACCAATACACAGCCCTCATCTGACTCAGAGCTTGAAGAAACCAGTGTTTACAGAAATCAAGGCCTGAAAGAAAAATGGCTGACAGAGAAAACGAAGAAGTGGTAGTAAATAATCAAAAGAGGCCAATGAAGGAGTCTTACATACCCTTGCACACCGAATAGCCGTCCACCATTCTTTATCCACCTAATACGGCTGGAAATTTCACCCTCCATGCACAACTGCTGAATATGGTGCCACACTATCATGGGTTACCTAATGAAGATCCTTATCTTCACATTAAGGAATTCTTTGAGTTGTGCGCGACACAACAGATACATGGAGTTATTGCAGAGGGCATCAGGCTACGTTTATTTCCTTTCTCTCTTAAGGATAAAGCTAAAATATGGTTAAACTCCTTGGATGCTGGTTCTATCAACTCTTGGCAGCAGCTAGCCAGTAAGTTTCTGAAGAAATTTTTTCCGGCTCAAAAGACAAGGCAGTTAAGAAGAGAGATCCAAACATATCAACAGAAAGTTGGAGATCAGTTCTGGGAAGCGTGGGAGCATTTTAAAGATTTATTATTGAAATGTCCACATCACAACCTCACCAAAGATGATCAAGTTCAAGCTTTCTATGAAGGACTGAACGAGCTAAATAAGGTAGCGTTTGGTTCGCTGGAATGGTTGTAGGCGGGAATGGAATGGAGACCGGAATGAGTCTGGAATAGAATGAGGCAGGAATAGTCATTACCATTCCAGTGTTTGGTACGATGGAGGAATCGACCCACTGATTCCTGTTCCTGCGTTTAGTACGCGGGAATGATGCCCGGAATGGAATAAATTTTACATAAGTATGACCAAAATACCCTTGTTATATGATGTATGGATTATATTATTATTCTATACGTGGGGCCCACACAAGTTCTTCTCTTTTAGAAGAGTAATAATAATAAATAGATTATATTATTATTATCTAAGTGGGGCCCACACAAGTTGTCATTTTGTTAATAATAATAATGTATAAATTATATTATTATTATATAGGTGGGGCCCACACAAGTTCTTCTCCTTTATAATCTTATTATAATAACAATAATAATAATAATGTATAGATTATATTATTATTATATAGGTGGGGCCCACACAAGTTCTTCTCCTTTATAATCTTATAATAATAATAATAATGTATAAATTATATTATTATTACTATATAGGTGGGACCCACACAAGTTCTTCTCCTTTATAATCTTATAATAATAATGTATAGATTATATTATTATATATAGGTGGGGCCCACACAAGTTCTTCTCTTTTATAATCTTATAATAATAATAATAATGTATAGATTATATTACTATATAGGTGGGGCCCACACAAGTTCTTCTCTTTTATAATCTTATTATAATAATAATCATAATGTATAGATTATATTATTATTATATAGTGGGGCCCACACAAGTTCTTCTCCTTTATAATCTTATAATAAATAATAATAATGTATAAATTATATTATTATTATATAGGTGGGGCCCACACAAGTTCTTCTTCTTCATAATCGTATTATAATAATAATAATAATGTTATAAATTATATTATCCTTATAATGGTGGGGCCCACACAAGTTCTTCTCTTTTCTAATCTATAATAATGATGATGATGATGATGATGATGATGTATAGATTATATTATTATATTATAGGTGGGGTGTATAGATTATATTATGATTATATAGGTGGGGCCCACACAAGTTCTTCTCTTTTATAATAGTGGTAGATGTGAAACAAAGGTATTTTGGTCTCAACGAAAAGTATAAAGGAATGGAATGGCCATTCCATTCCATCCCATCCCAAAGGAATGGTCATTCCTCTACATGAGGGAATGGGATTCTGGAGGTAATGGTCATTCCGCCAATTTTTTGCGAACCAAACGCTGTAATGACCATTCCATTCCAACCTTCATTACAGCGAATCAAATGCTACCTAAGGGAATAGTTGACTCTGCGTGTGGAGGGGCCCTGATGGAGAAAAATAGTGAGGAAGCTTATGATCTTTTTGAAACCCTTAGTGAAAACTCACAACAATTTTCTTGTCGAAACAAACAGATGGGTAAGAAGCAAGGAATATATGAGATCCAGTCTCAAGGAAATATAGCTACACAGATGGTGGCAATGGATAAAAAAATGGACATTCTCATCAAAGCAATGGCTTCCAATAACATGCAAGGACAGACACCAAAGGAAGTTTGTGCTATATGTTATCACACAAACCATGCTACTGAATGCTGCCCCATATCATCTTTTACAGACCAGGAACATACCAACTATGTGGGTAACGCTTTTCCTAAGCAAAACAATCCCTACAGCAATACCTACAATTCTGGATGGAGGAATCATCCAAACTTTTCTTGGGGAGGGAATCAGAACAATCAAGGAAATCAAGGGAATCGAAACCAATATCAAGGACAGCAGAGAAGCTACCAATACCCCCAGAAAAACAACTCTTATAAGAACAGTGCACAAAAGCCACAAGAAGATGAGTTCAAAAGTTTGGTGACCCAGTTTATTCTGTCATCTCAGGCTAATTTCCAGCAACATAGCCAAGCAATTACAAATACTCAGCAGAGTTTGACCAAGCTGGAAGCACAAGTAGGTCAGATAGCTAATGCCTTGAGCAAGAGGGAGGATGATAAGTTTCCAAGTCAGACTGAAATCAACCCTAAAAATCATGAGCATCTGAAGGCCATAGGTACCGTCACCAAAGAGCTAGAGAAGGTCTACAGGAGAATGAGGCAGCATGATACAGCCATAGACACCAGTGTGAATGGGCCATATGAAAATCCGACATATGTAGACATTGAGCCACAGGACAGTGCAAGGCAAACTGAGACTGATGTGAATCAAAAATGTAACAAGAAGAGCACAGACACTGTGGCCACTCCTATTCAGGGCACAACTTCTAAAGAGCCAGAGAGGGTCTATAAGCCAGTTCCACCTTACCCTCAGAGGCTGAGACAGGAAAAGAAAAATCAGTTCACGCAGGACATCTTCGAGACTCTAAGGAAGGTAGAGATTAACATTCCGCTGATTGATGCTATCAAGCAGATACCCTCTTATGCAAAGTTTATCAAAGAGTTATGTACAAACAAGAGGAGATTCAAAGATCATGAAGAGGTTAAGTTAACCGAGGAAGTCAGTGCAGTTCTTTCAAGAAAGCTTCCTCCAAGATTGAAGGACCCTGGGAGCTTTACTATACCTTATAAGACAGGCGATCATACATTTGAGAGAGCTTTACTAGACTTGGCTTCTAGTATCAATTTGCTGCCATTTTCAGTCTAGAGTATTTGGGTTTGGGAGAGCTCAAACCAACTTCAATTACATTGCAATTGGCAGATAAGAGTATGAAGCACCCAAGGGGCATTCTGGAGGACATTTTGGTGAAGATAGGAGAATTCATATTACCTGCTGACTTTGTGGTACTGGACATGGAGAGTGTATCACTGCCTCACCACCTTTCTATTATATTCGGCCGACCTTTCATGGCCACTGTGGGTTCAAAGATAGATGTACAGAAAGGCACAATTGAAATGAAAGTCAATGGGCAGAAAATTGAGTTTAAAGTGTTCGAAGCTATGAAAATGCCTAGAGATGAAGATTGCTTTCAGATTGAGGTAATTAAACAGGCATTAATAGAGGTGTTTCCAAGAGCACATGGTTGCAAGGAGGAGTTGGACACATGCATTCAGCAAGGCCTTACCAAATCTGAAATCGAGCATGATTGTGATGAGCTTGAGGCGGCATTTATGGAGATTGTAAATCACCTAGAAGTACTCCCTGTAGAAGATAATGGACTTATGCTAACAGGCCCTAGACCCAGCCCAATCAGTTTTTAACTCATGTAAAATATCCCACGTGTGGATCATTGATATTCTTCTATGTATAGAGATTAGGATATTCTTTAGATATTCTTATTCTTTAATTCCTGATTGTAATTAGATTGTAATTACTGCTGATTACTAACATGTGATTAGGGTAAAATGATTATAAATTGGTTGGTCGATCCTCCATTGAGGTATCAACTTTTCCTCCAAACTTCTCTCTCATTTTGCTCTTTACATTCTTACATGGTATCAGAGCCATAGTTGCCTTCTCTCATTGATTCAGTCATTCTCCCTGACTTGGATCTTCTTCCTGGAGTGTCTGATCATCCCTGATAGTGTCTGATCATCCCTGATCAAGACGTGGCCCACTTCAGATCGTCTTCAATCTCTCTCACGATCACCTCCATCTTGGTCGACCAGCATTACTGGTATTTATGGACATTTTTCAGGAATCTTTCTCCCATCAGAGGTGAGTTTTCCAGCAACAATTGTGATACTTCTATTTCTTGCCGCTGATTTCATCAAGGCCGTCTAAATTTGTGGATTTTGATCCGATTTGAGTGAAACTTTGGCCTGGAGTTGTGAAAATAACTTGTCCTTCCACTCCATACCTCTGATCGGGCCACAATCAGCTAACTAGATCTCACAAGGAGATCGGTTCACTGTCGAACTGTGTCGACATTCACATTGTGACGTCTTTTTGCCGCTGTTATTCTCTGCTTTCACTATGGCCCACATGTGATGATCACAAAATCACTAACAGTCATTCCCAACTTGGTCGACTAGCATTTCTGGGAATTATGGTGATTTTTCTGGATTTATTTCATCACCTTTAAGGAACTTTCAACCTCTTCTTCATCTGACGGTATTTCTCAAAAGGATTTCATCTCCACCGTCCAGAATTGTGGATCCTTTTCCAAATCTCATCAGATTTGGCCTGAAGGAAGATAATTAAGTCTGGCAATCAGATCTTACACCTGATCTGCATTTCAATCCCTCTGTGGGCCCCACGTGCTCATCCAGACACAAAACTGAAGGTTGTCTGGGTTGTTTTGTGTCTCTGTGAACATCTGATTCATATCAGATTGCTACTGCTGCTTCTCTGCAATACTGCTGCTGCTGTTGATTTATTATACTGCCCTAGGGAGACTCACAGATCAAGGATCTGTAATCTTGGCATTAACCAGATCAGCGATCTGTGGTTATTGGAAACAGAAAGTCTTCTGTCATGATATGATCAATAGTGATCCACTATTATTGACGTGCTATCTGAGCTCTGGGGGTTATTTGGAAGCCTGATCTTGCATCTGTGTGTAGTTTCTGCAAAATTTTTTTCACTATATCTGCAATAGTTGATATTCTTTACTGCTGTGTTACTTGCATCTCTGCTGGTTCTTCTTCTTCTTCTTCCTGCTGAACTGTTATCAATGGAAAAATACGATATTATTCCCGTTAAATTTAATGGGAATAATTATATGGCCTGGTCCTTTCATCTAAGAATTTTGTAGCAGGCCAAGGTCTGTTTGGTTATCTCGATGGATCGATAACTAAACCTACTGCCAACACTACTGACACAAAAGCATTACCCACCTGGTCAAAAAAAAATGCTAAGGTCATCACTTGGATTCTTAACTCCATTGACCCTTCTCTTGCCATTAATCTTCAGGCATATACTGCCGCATCTGATATGTGGAGTCATCTTAAGAATGTTTATCATCAAACAAATAAAGCTCGCAAATTTCAACTAGATGATGAAATTGCAAAATTCAGTCAAGGTGATAAATCTGTGCAAGCGTACTTCAATGGATTTCTCACCTTATGGACTGAGAGGGATGCTATGATTGTTCAATCTGTTTCTGCTAGGTTTCTGTCTGAGGCTCTTAAATTATAAGAGGAAACCCACATTAGCCAGTTCCTTATGAATCTCAGACCTGAATTCGAATCTGTTCGGTCGGCTCTCATGAATCGCGAAGTAACAGCAAACCTGGACACATGCTTCCAAGAAGTCCTTCGCGAAGAACTTCGCCTAAACTCTCAGCGTACCATTCTTGAAGAACCACAGGCATCCCTAGCTTCTCTTCAGACTGAGTCTGCCCTTCTGGCAACCCCCAATCAGAAGCCTACACAATGCTATGAGTGTAAAGGCTTCGGTCATCTGGCCAAGAATTGTCGAAAGAAATTGGTGTGCAGATATTGCAAACGCTCTGGTCATCTTATTGATGATTGTCGCAGCTTACAAGCGAAAGAATGGACCCCAGCAGAAGCAAAATCCTTCCACCAGGTCACGACCAGCTGCATTCCAAGTTCAAGCATCTCTGCCTGACACAGGAAGCGCTTCTTCCAGGGCTGTATCCATGACTCCAGCCCAGATTCAAGAACTGATTCAGAACACGGTGACTTCCGCATATGCATCCATGGGTTTTAATGGTGGTCGGTATCAAACTCAGTCTCCTCTAGCATTTCCTACTTTTCATTCTTCAATCTCTAGGTCTTCCTCCATTATCCCATCTACCTGGTTTCTAGATTCAGGAGCATCAAACCACATGACTTCTGTGGAACATAGCTTTACAGCCTCTCAACCTTACCTTGGCAAAGACAAAATAACTACTGCTAATGGAGACCAATTACTCATTTATGGAATTGGTACCATTACTTTATCTAGTGTCTCTGGCCAGTCCCTCCATCTCTCCAATGTCTATTTTGTTCCAAAATTATCAGCCAATTTACTTTCAGTCGAACAACTTATTGATGATGGGTACCATATTAACTTTTCTTCCACTGGTTGTGTCATACAGGAGCGGCAAACTGGGAGAGTGATCGTGACGGGGAGTAAACATGGTCGACTTTTTCTACTGGACATTGGACATCATTCCCTATTTTCTTCTTCTTCTCCTAATTTCAATATGTTGTGGACTATCTGGCATAGTCGTCTTGGTCATGTAAACAATGCTTATTTACTTTCCTTGTTTAAAATTGGTTGTTTAGAACCCACTATTGATAATAAAATGATGTCCTCTTTCCTTCAATCAAAATGTGCAACGTGTTGTTTGAGTAAGAGTCATATTTTGCCATTTCCCATTCATCGTTCTCGTGCTTTAACATCTTTTGATATCATTCACACTTATGTTTGGGGAATTGCACCCACATTAAGTCGGACAGGGTTTAAGTATTATGTGACCTTCATTGATGATCATTCTCGATTCACTTGGATTTATTTCATGCGCTTCAAATTTGAAGTCTTTTCTCTTTTCCAAAAGTTTTATAATATGGTTCACACACAATTTCAAAAGGATATAAAAATTCTTAGGTCTGACTCCGGCGGAGAATACATGTCCCATGATTTTTTAGCTTTTCTTTCTGATAAAGGCATTCTTCACCAAAAATCCTGCCCACATACTCCTCAGCAAAATGGTGTTGCGGAGAGGAAGAACAGGCATATTCTTGAAACTGTTCGAACTCTCCTACTTGAATCCTTAGTTCCTCCCAAATTTTGGTGTGATGCTGCACAGACTGCTGTATATCTCCTCAATCGTCATCCTAGCTCCATTCTAGGAAAGACTACTCCATATGAAGCTCTCTTTGGTCATACTCCTTCATATTCTCACTTGCGTGTTTTTGGTTGTTTATGCTTTGTCCATCTTCCACCTACAGTTATCCCCTCAGGCTGCCAAATGTCTCTTCCTAGGTTACAGTACTGAACACAAGGGATTTCTATGTTATGACCAATCTAAGAATCGCATGCGGATATCTCGTAATGTGATCTTCTTGGAACACATTCCTTTCTTTTCTTTGCGTTTGGATACTCATCCGGTTGCTGTATCTTATCTGCCTCAATTTCCTGTAACTACTTCACCACCACCTATTACCAATGTCTATGTCCGGCGGAACAAGGTTCCTCCTGTGGGGACTCATTCTTCTAATCTTCTCCCAGTGCCACCTACTGCATCCTCAGGTATTAATGCTTCCTCTACTGATAGTGTCATACCCCTGAGACGCTCTAGTCGTCCTTCTGTTACTCCTGACAGATATGGCTTTCCTGCTCTTCACTTCTTTGGATAGTGCTCCTATACCTACATCTTATTCACAGGCTTCGAAGATTGAATACTGGCAGGATGCTATGACCGAGGAGTTGCTTGCTCTTGAAGCAAACAAAACATGGGAATTGGTACCGGCCCCTGTCGGCGCCTCTGTAATCGGCAGTAAATGGATCTATTCCATCAAAGTTCATTCTGATGGGAGTCTTGACCGCTACAAAGCCAGATTGGTTGCCCAAGGTTACAAGCAGGAATATGGGATTGACTATCAGGAGACCTTTGCATCAGTGGCTAAAATGACCACGGTTCGCACCCTCCTTGTGTAGCTGCAGCCCGTAACTGGCCCCTATGGCAAATGGATGTCAAAAACGCCTTTATTCATGGCGACTTACATGAAACTGTTTATTTAAAACCACCTCCGGGTTATGCTTGTCCTCCTCAACATGTTTGTAAATTGAGGAAAGCTCTTTATGGACTTAAGCAGGCTCCCAGGGCTTTGTTTGATAAATTTCGGGCCGCTATCCTTCAAGCTGAATTTCGCCAGAGTCACTCTGATAGTTCCCTCTTCCTCCGAATGACATTAAAAGGCTACACATTTCTCTTAGTCTATGTTGATGATATGATTATCAGTGGCAATGATAGTGCCGGTATTACGAATCTCAAACGTCATCTCACTCGCCACTTCAGAATGAAGGATCTTGGTCCTCTCACCTACTTTCTAGGGCTGGAGTTCTTGCGTAGCAAATCTGGCATTCGGGTTCATCAGCGGAAATATGCTAAAGATTTAATCACTTCGGCACATCTTGATGATGCTCCACTTTTGATACTCCTATGGAGTTGAACAGCAAGATCCGTAGGGATGATGGCCAGCCCCTAGATGATCCTTCTGTTTTTCGACGAATAGTAGGTAGTTTGCTCTACTTAACTATGACCCGACCAGATATTTCTCATGCCGTTCATACGGTTAGCCAGTTTGTGAGCAATCCTCACAAACCGCACCTTGCTGCTGCCTTGTGCATACTCCACTATGTCAAAGGCACCCTCAACCATGGTCTCTTCTACTCTTCGGGCGCTTCTCTACACTTATCAGCTTATTCGGATGCCGACTGGGCTGGTTGCCCAGATTCTCGGCGCTCTACCACTGGCTGGTGTATGTTTCTTGGGGACTCTTTGATTTCGTGGAAATGCAAGAAGCAAACCACCGTCTCGAAATCTTCTGCTGAGGCTGAATATCGGGCAATGTCATCTGCGAGTGCTGAAATCATCTGGCTACGCCGTCTTCTCTGTGAATTCGGTGTCATCATTGGTAGATCTACACCTCTTCAGGGGGACAACACCAGTGCTACTAGAATTACAAACAATCCGGTCTTTCATGAAAGAACGAAGCACATTGAGATTGATTGCCACTTCATCCGTCAGCATGTTGTTACGGAGAAGATCACTTTGCCTCATGTCTCTACTCTTAACCAGTTGACGGATATCTTCACTAAAGCTCTCCCTAAAACGCGTCATCATGATCTCACTAGCAAATTGATGTTCTCTGCCTTACCACATCAATTAGAGGGGGAGTGTAGAAGATAATGGACTTATGCTAATAGGCCCTAGGCCCAGCCCAATCAGTTTTTAACTCATGTAAAATATCCCACGTGTGGATCATTGATATTCTTCTATGTATAGAGATTAGGATATTCTTTATTCTTCAATTCCTGATTGTAATTAGATTGTAATTACTGCTGATTACTGGCATGTGATTAGGGTAAAATGATTATAAATTGGTTGGTCGATCCTCCATTGAGGTATCAACTTTTCCTCCAAACTTCTCTCTCTCTCATTTTGCTCTTTACATTCTTACACTCCCCTCCATCCCAAGTAAATATTCGAACTCTTTTGACATTCTTGGTTCTTCCACAAAGCAACCCGTTCCTTCTGTTTTAAAAGCACCAGAGTTAGAATTGAAGCAATTACCTGAACATCTCAAGTATGCCTATTTGGGAGAATATGAGACTTTGCCATGTATCATAGCCAGTGATTTGAGTTCTGATGAGGAGAGCAAGTTGTTAAAAGTGTTAAAGGCTCACAAGACAGTATTTGGGTGGAGCATTGCAGTATCAAAGGTATAAACCCAACCATGTGTATGCACCGAACCTTGTTAGAGGAGGAGTATAAACCTACAAGGGAAGCATAGAGGTGACTCAACCCTTATATAAAAGAGGTTGTCAAAACAGAAATTCTTAAGCTATTAGACGTTGGGATCATCTACCCAATCTCAGATAGCAAGTGGGTTAGCCCAGTGCAAGTTGTTCCCAAGAAGAGTGGTATGACAGTGGTAACGAACGAACATGATGAGCTGATTCCTACAAGAGTTACCAATGGATGGAGGGTATGCATAGACTACTGGAAGCTTAACACAGTTACCAGAAAGGATCACTTCCCACTACCATTCATTGATCAAATGTTAGAGAGGCTAGTCGGGCATTCACATTATTGTTTTCTCGATGGGTACAGTGGGTACAATCAAATTCCTATTGCTCCAGAGGACCAAGAGAAGACCACTTTTACTTGTCCATTTGGGACATTTGCCTACAGGAGGATGCCTTTCGGCCTATGCAATGCACTAGCAACTTTTCAGAGATGCATGATGAGTATTTTCTCCGATATGGTGGAGCGCTTTATTGAGGTATTCATGGACGACTTCCCTGTCTTTGAATCATCATTTGATAACTGTTTGTATCATCTGGAATTTGTGCTAAAGAGGTGTGAGGAGTGTAGTTTGGTGTTAAACTGGGAAACATGCCACTTCATGGTGAAACATGGCATTGTACTTGGGCATGTGGTAACAAGCAAGGGGATACAGGTGGATAAGGGTAAGATAGACTTGATCAGCAAACTTCCACCACCCACATCAGTGAAGGGAGTACGAAGTTTCCTTGGGCATGCAGGATTCTATCGCAGATTCGTTAAGGACTTCTCCAAGATTGCAAGACCACTTTGTTCATTATTACAGAAAGAGGTGGAGTTTGTTTTTTATGAGAATTGCTTGCGAGCATTTGAGCTGCTGAAAAAGCTTTTGACATCAGCCCCTATTATTATGGCACCTGATTGGAGTTTGCCACTTGAGCTCATGTGTGATGCCAGTGACTATGCTTTGGGGGCTGTGCTTGGCCAAAGAGTAGAGAAGCTTCCACATGTGATTTACTACGCATCCAAGACTCTAAATGATGCACAGCCATAGTTGTCAAATTCGTTTCGATTCGGACGAAACATCCGATTTCTTTCATTTCGAAACCATTACCGAACCGAACATCTCGCCTTAATATGTTCGGTTCATATTTCGTTAATATTCGACGAAATATAGTGTTTCGTGGAGAAGACCCTTAAATTCGGATGAACATTACCCGAATCAACAATTTCGGACGAATCAGGGGAAGACCGTTACAGAAAAAAAATTAAAATCAATGTAGTTGAGCATTTGAGCGAATCTAAGCGAAATAAATTCGAAATACCTGTTACCGAGCAAAAACGTCTCGTTTCCCTCTCGTTCGCCGGCATGCAGCATGCAAAATCCCCTTTGATCTATAAACTGGGCTCAAATATGCATGTAAGGATCTATAAATTGGTATCAGCCACAAGATCTTCCCTATTCCCCGTTCAATCTCCTGAGAATATCTCTCCATTGAAGGCTCAAATATTGGATTTCTCCCTCACCAAGCTATCAATTGGATTTCTCCTCGCCAAGGTTGTCGATTGGATTTCTTTGTGAAGAGCTTTGCCTGATTTCTCCCTCGCGAGCTTTGCCTGATTTCTTTGCAAGAAAATATTGCAAATCTATAGGTATTCATCGATCTCTCCCTCCTTCCATTTCAGCGTCGCTATTTTCACTTTCTAACGATAGGGTTCCATTTGGGGACGAGTTTATGTTTATAAGGGTCTTACGAAAAAGGCAGTGAGGCCTGATGAGTGAACAATTGAATCAAAATGATGGTCCTGATGAGTTACAAGAAGTGAGGCCCACCCCTTTTATTCATTGAAGCTCATTTTATTTGACCACGGGAAGTGAGGCCTTTTATGGTGAACTGTTGAATCAAAATGATGGTCCTGATGAGTTACAGGAAGTGAGGCCCACCCCTTTTATTCACTGAAACTCATTTTATTTGACCACGGGAAGTGAGGCCCACCATCCCTTTTATTCGCTGAAACCATTTGATCACTAAAATGTGTAGTGATCATTTTAAATTTATAAAATCCTAATCTGCACACCCATTTGATCACTGAAATGTGCAGTGATAATTTTTTTATTTGCTGAAATCATTTGATCACTGAAATGCGCAGTGATCATTTTTTAATATTGCAATTCCTCACCACCAATTTTAAATTTATAAAATCTTAATCTGCACACCCATTTGATCACTGAAATGTGCAGTGATAATTTTTTTATTCGCCGAAACCATTTGATCATCCAAATGCGCAGTGATCATTTTTTAATATTGCAATTCCTCACCCCCATTTTTAAATTAATAAAATATTAATTTGCACACCCATTTGATCACTAAAATGTGCAGTCATCATTTTTTTATTTGCTGAAACCATTTGATCACTGAAATGTGCAGTGATCATTTTTATAACTTATATAATTTTAAAAAATTTCCTATTAATAGCTGAAACATTAAACTTACTATTGTATTTGTCTATCATTTGTGTTGCTATTGTATCAGATTTGGAAATGAGTGATAGCACACCCATATCATCTGTCGCTGCCAGTATTAGATCTGATGACCCTGCATGGGCTTATGGTTATGTGGATCCAACCAACAACAAACATGTAATTTGTCGTATTTGTAACAAAGTCATAAAAGGTGGTAGGATCACTAGACTTAAAGAACACCTTAGGGGGGTGAAAGGAGATATTGCACCTTGTAAAAATGTGCCAGGTGATGTCACATGGAAAATGGAAAGACTTGTTTTAGAAGGTAAAAAGGATAGAGCAAAGAAAAAGCAATTAAATGAGGAGATTGGAAACACTTATGGAACTCCAAGGGGTGATGCAGATGAAGATGATGTTGAGGTAGACGAAGTAGATCCGTTTACAAATCCAATTACCCCCACCACAACAAGTAGAAAGGGTAAAGAGAAGGTCTCTCAAATATCTACCCAAAACAAAAGAAGGGGTGTGTCAAATACTTCCCAACCTCCAATGTCGAATTTCTTTGCACCACGAACAAGTCCTGGATCTCAGCCAGGCATCAAATCAACATTGGCAACAAAGGAACTGAATGATGCAACTGATTTAGCTGTTGGCCGTTTTTGGTTTGATGCAAATCTCCCATTTAATGCAGCAAGATCAAAATTTTGTCAACCAATGGCTGATGGAATCGCTGCAGTGGGGCCAGGCTGCAGTGGGGCCAGGTTACAAGATGCCATCATATCATGACCTTCGTGGAAAGATTTTGGGAAAAATTATACTAGAAGTTAATGCTTTCATGGAGCATTATAAATCATGTTGGAGTGAAACTGGGTGCTCAGTGATGGCTGATGGGTGGACAGATGAAAGGCAAAGAACATTGATTAACTTTCTTGTGTATTGCCCAAAAGGGGTAATGTTCCTGAAGTCGGTTGATACAAGTCCAATTATAAAAAATTCAGATGCACTATTTAAAATTTTTGATGAAATTGTCTTACTTGTTGGGCGTAACAATATTGTCCAATTTATTACTGACAATGATGCCACTTAGAAAGCAGCGGGAAAAAGATTGGCTGAAAAATATGGGACTTTTTATTGGACAGCTTGTGCAGCCCATTGCATAGATCTGATGTTATAGGAAATGGCAAAGCCCCACTTATTTCCAGTTAATGCATCCACTATTAAGACAGCAAGGAAAATCACAAAGTTCATTTACAATCATTTATCAGTGTTGAATTTAATGAGAAGAGAATATACAAATGGGAGAGAATTAATTCGACCAGCCATCACAAGATTTGCTATCAATTTTATTAGCTTGCAGTGCCTTTTTAAATACAGAAAAGAGCTTAGGCAAATATTTACAAGTACCGCTTGGGATGAATCTAATGCTTCGAGTACACCTGTTGGCATGGAGATCACTGAAATCATACTCAATACCACATGTTGGAAGGATGTTGAGCATATATTGAAGGTTAGTGAAGCTTTGGTCGTAGTTCTACGTCTAGCGGACAGTGAAGAGAAGCCTGCAATGGGTTATGTGTACGAGGCAATGGACCGAGCAAAAGAGGTGATTCGAAAGAGGTTAAAAAATAAGAAGGACTACCAGATATACTGGAAGATTATCGATCGCAGGTGGGAAAATCAACTTCACAGTGCACTACACGCTACAACATACTATTTGAATCAAGCATTTTTCTTTAGTCCTACTTTTTCGAAGCATAGTGAAGTCATGAGGGGTCTGAATAATGTCATAGAGAAATTAGTTCATGATTTTGATACTCAGGACATGATTTTCAAACAATGTGATGCCTATAAAGATTCACGTTTTGACTTCGGTTCTGCAGCCGCAATACGAAATCGAGAGAAAATGTCTCCAGGTAAATGAAAGCTTTTTCATTTTTCATTAACTTATTATATGACTGCAGTTCATAAAATATAGTTTAATATTTCATATAATTTTTTACAGATATATGGTGGGATCGGTTTGGAAATGGTACCCCTGAGTTAAAAACAATAGCAATTCGAATTTTGAGCCAATGCATCAGTGCTAGTGGTTGTGAAAGAAATTGGAGTATCTTCGAACATATTCATTCTCCTAAGAGAAATAGGCTAGAACATCAGAGGCTGAATGATCTAGTTTTTGTGCATTATAATTTGAAGCTCCGTGAAAAGTATATCAAATGTTAATCGTACGTGATTCTTTTACAAATTATTAGTTGTCATACCAAAATATTAACTTATGTAAATTGTAGGGATATGCTCAAAAAGGACTGGGAATGCTGCTTCCGACCCAATAATGGAGAATATTAATATTTTGGCGGATTGGGTTGCTGAAAAAGCACCTCTCTTGACCATAGAGGATGTCGACGGTTGGACAACTATGGAGCAACCGGCACAAGTGCAAGAGGGTCTCCCTGATTTTGATGGGGGTGATGAAATAGGTGGCCCTATAAGAGAGGATTTGGGAGCAAATGAAGATGATAATCATTAGTTAGCTGACTTTTTGCTTTATTTTGTGATATTTGAGAGGATGTATTTGAACCTTATCTTTTGCAAATTAAATTTTTGCTGCTTGGTAGAATGAAATTTTTATATATATTTATGTAATTTTCTTATATTTTCCGAAACAAATTTCCGAATTGGAAAGCGAAATGTCCGAATAACCCGAGATGTTTCATTTTGGAACCAAACCGAAACGGCGTCCAAAACGAACTTGACAACTATGATTTTTATGTTATTTTTCATTACAAACATGAGTAGCTAATTTTTTTTAGGGCTAGGGTGTAATTGAAACCCTAGCCTAGTTCTATTTAGTTTCTTTTGGCGTCTTTTAATTCAGATTTCAGTTTATTAGATGAGATTCTAAACCATGTTTTTACTTGATGAGTTGTGTATATGCCATGCCAACCATGTGATGTTCAATTAATTTTAAGAGTAGCTAACTTAATTTTGATTGATCTTGATGTTAAGCATCTAGAGTTTAGAACCATGAATAATCTAAGTATTTGCCATGCTTAGACTCATGCATTTATCTTTCTCATTGTTTTATGCATTATGTTTGTTTTGACTAGGACATATGCCATGCTTAGTTTTTGCATCATAATGAGCAATTCATGTAGTATTTCACTCATGAATTAGGTTTAGGGGAATAATAATCTAGACGCATATGCCATGGTCTAGGTTGATAGATGTCACTAATAAAATCTGATTTTTGATTAAAAGATAATAAGGGACATGTTTAGGATTAGGGGAGTAGATGAAACCCTAGTTCATTCATTCATTATTACTGTTTTTCAATTCTCATACTAGTTGTGTTTTAGATTACTTTCCAAATAGCTTTTGATACTTTAAATTACTGTTTTTAATAGTTTAATTCCACTTTTCATCATTCAATTATTCCATTTAATATTCTGATTTTTAGTTAGCTTTGACATTGTTTTATCACAAGTCTTCGTGGGATCGACCTCGTACTTACAATTCACTACACTACATAGTGATCTTGTGCGCTTGCGAGTTTTTAATTGTGTGCATACTAGTAACTTATTTTTAGGTTGTTTGGTGCATACCAAACACTTACAGTTATAACTGAGATGCGTCCAACAGATATAACAGTCACAGTCTCATGTGTTTCTTGCATGAATACTGTTGTAAATATAATACAGCTTAGAGCTGTAATTATTTATTAGTTTCTTCTGTAGCTAATCTCTCTGTTCTACTCTATATAAAGAAATCTTAAATTCTATAATTGTAACTTGAATGACTCAATGAAAAAAAAAAGCGCCGTCTTCTTCTTCAGTTCTCTGCTCTGTGTTTCTGGTTTTAGTCATTTTCTTAGTTCTCTAGGTATCAGAGCTGCAAGACCAGAGGCAGAACCAGGAATTTTGTTATTGTTGTTGTTGTTGAATGGGGGTGGGGGTGGGGGTGGAGGGCACCAAAGAAAAAAATAACACTTTAAATAAAATTGTAAAATTTAGTAATAAAATACCTAATAATCAAATTATTGAAGCTGTGCTCGACGTTCTTTCGTTGAGTTGACATCATCAATTATTGTTTTAGTATTGAAATTTTTTGTAATTTCTTTTTCAATATATACAATTAAATAATCCGTAAGAAATTCATCTTCCATTATGTTGCAAATTGCAGTTTTAACAATCTTCATGGCTGAGAATGCATTAGTACATCTACCATACGTATACTAAAAAAAAACTCAAGATGCGTAGGGGTCCGTTCTTATGCATGTAAATTGTAAGTTATAATTTAAAACTTTATTATTTAAAACCTCAAAGAAAAGTAATAATAACATTCCATATCTAAAATCTAAACCATTCAAAAGCATGGTTCCACTAGTTTTTATCTCCTTAGAATAAATTTCTTTAACCGGATTTTTCTGACATGGATAATAATAATAAAAAAAATACAACTATATTTCCATAATGGATAAACTCCAATTGAGCTGAAAATTAATGTAATAATAAAACACAAACATACATTGATTTTAAGCGAATTAGGTTTCAATATAAGCCACAACGATTGAAAATACATAATGACATGTAGTAAAATCATTGCATCTATGCAATGTAAAAAAAATTATAAAGAGAAAGTGGGTTTGTGGTTCTACTTCATTTATTCATACCTCTAAGTCTTTGCAAGTTTGCAAGCAACAACTCCTTTTAAGATTTCAGCAAAAAAAAAAAAAAACTCCTTTTAAGATCTCCAACAAGAAGTTGTGCTTTCTCCTCTTCCTCTCTTGGATCATAAGATTTGGGGAAAGTGTAGATTGGTTAGAATGAAAATTGAGAAATCTCTTCTCCAATCTCCATCAAGCCTTCATTATTTGTTCTCCTTTCCTCCATTTCCTTTCCCTTCCTTTCATTTTAAGTTTTTCCAAAAATCAACAATATTTTTATTTCTTTTTTCTCTAAGAGTCAAAACCATGTTAAAAAAAAGTCCTAAACAATAGAGGGGGGTGGCCACATGGTAGAGGGGCCAAAGCATTGCTTTGAGGGTTTTTTTTTCTTTTGTTGTGGGCGCGCGCGCGCATGGTTGGGGGGGTGGGGGGGGGGGGGGGGGGGGGGTTTGGTTTCCACCCCTGTGCAAGACCACAATTCATCATCTTCGTTGACACGATTTTCAAAATACTCATCGCACTGATACCTCAGTTTCATGTGAGCGCCCGGGGTATGATCCCTGGGCATGTAGATTCATGTGACGTCCCACTCGCCAGTACTCTGAACTAGCCAAAAAAAAAAAGAGCATGGTTCCACTAGTTTTTATCTCCTTAGAATAAATTTCTTTAACCAGATTTCTCTGACATGTATAATAATAATCAAAACAAAAAAAAAATACAACTATATTTCTTTATCCACAATGGACAAACTCCGATTGAGCTGAAAATTAATGTAATAATAAAACACAAACAAACATTGATTTTAAGCGTATTAGATTTCAATATAAGCCACAAAGATTGAAAATTCATAATGACATGTAGTAAAATCAGTACATCTATGCAATGTAAAAAAAAATTCTAAAAGAGAAAGTGGGTTTGTGGTTCTTCATTTATTCATACCTCAAGTCTTTGCAAGTATGTAAGCAACAACTCCTTTTAAGATTTCAGCAAAAAATAAAACAACTCCTTTTAAGATCTCCAACAAGAAGTTGTGCTTTCTCCTCTTCCTCTCTTGGAACATAAGATTTGGGACAAGTTTAGATTGGTTAGAATGAAAATTAAGAAATCTCTTCTCCAATCTCCATCAAGCCTTCATTATTCATTCTCCTTTCCTCCATTTCCTTTCCCTTCATTTCCTTTTCTTTCCTTTTTTTCATTTTAAGTTTTTCCAAAAATCAACAAGTCAAAACCATGTTAAGAAAAGTCCTAATAAATTAGAGTGGGGTGGCCACATGATGGAGGGGCCAAACCATTGCTTTGAGGGTTTTTTTTTTTTTTTTTTTTTTTACAGTTTCATGTGACTGTGTGCGAGTGCCCTGAACAAGTCATCTTCTTCGTTGACACGATTTTTAAAGTACTCAGTGCACTGATACCTCAGTTTCATGTGACTGTGAGTGCCCAGGGTATGATCCCTGGGCGTGTAGATTCATGTGACGTCCCACTCGCCAGTACTCTGAACTAGCCAAAAAACAAATAACAAAACAACAACCAGATTTCTGTAAGACAGAGCTCTGCAAGGTGATCTTTGCAACAAGCATTCTTCCCCTGATTGTATAGAGAAGATCGTCATCTTCACCTAGAAAACAACTGTTGCGATCTAGCTTCTCCATCTTCTGATTCTCATTTTATTGAAGTTTTCTTCTTCCAAATATTGGAAGCTTAATAGCTTCTGTGAAATTAGAAAATCACAATTACCTGCTATGGAAATCTAAATTCCTACTTGTTCTTCGTGCTAATGAACTGCCTGCAGTTGTGGATCGAACTTTTTTTGTCCACCTGAGTTTGTGATGGATCTTCATGGAAATGCATCCAAAGATGTTAATCCCAATTTCTACACCTGTGTCCATCGATACCAAAATGTGCGATGTTGGATTAATGCTACACTATTTGAAGCTGTGTTGGCTCATGTTGTTGGGCTGAAATCATCTAGAGAAGTTTGGGTTGCATTGGAGCACAGGTTTGATTCCTTATCAAGGTCTCATTCTATATCTGAACATATTCAAAACATCAAGGTCTTCCCTCAGATTATGGACCCTTTAATACTTCCATTAGACCAGAGAATTCAATCCATTTATAGATACAGATAAGTAAAGCAGATACTTCTACAATAACAATAGGCTATTGTAATTACTACAATTGGTGATTTTTCATGCAAAACATCAAACATCATCTACAACAAATACAAAAGAAGTTAAAGTTAATTAGGGTTTCTGACCTTCAGGCCCAAGAATCCCATTCACAACTGAAGAAGCCACCAATACCCCAACCACCTCCACCCCAGTCACCACCCCAGCCTGCGCCAAGTCCCCCGCCACTCCGAAACTCGCCACCGTTCCGATCTCCTGCTCCACCGTCACGATCTCCTTCTCCGCCGTCTCGATCCCTGCCTCCGCTGTCTCAATCCCCTTCTCCAACGCTTTCTCCCCCTCTCTCAGTATCACCTCCGCCTCCTCCTCCGCCTTCCTCAGGTTCTTCCGCAGCCCGAACAGAGGAATATCCTGCGCCATCGCGGCCAGATCTCTCGTCGCCACCGCCGTCGACGCCGTTAGGAGGAGGAGACAGTGGCGCCGGCCGGGGAGCAAGTGGGGCGCACGTTTGGGGGCGTCGTGCGCGGCGCAGATGGTCCGGCGGCGAGTGAGATGCGGGCGTGGGAGGTGGAGGAGAGGGGAGGTTGCGGAAGCCATGGCAATTTTGCAATGGAGAAGGAGAATCGACTGCAAGTCACTGGTGTTTATAGATTTTCGGATAATGACGAAACTGCCCTCCAATGGGAGAAAATGCAGGGCCCAAATTTATTTGTCTTGCATTTGAATACATAGGAATTGATTATAGGGAATTTTACCAAATAAATGCCCCTAAATTCATATTATATGGATTTAATCACAAATACCTTAAAATGCCCATTTTGGTGTTGGTACGTTTATTTTGGACGCTTTTACCCCTCCCTGTTTCGAACAACATCGTCATCTCAACATCCCTTATTTCCCCATTCCCGCCAAAGCTTCTCCAGCCCTTGTCCCGCCTATTCCTCTCTCTCTCTCTCTCGCTCTCCTCTCTCTCTCTGCATGCCCTCTCCGATCCCTCCTCTCTCCTTCCCTCTCGCCTCCTCTCTCCTTGCTTGTCGCTTCCTCCCTCCCTCCTTCCCTCGGCTCCCTGCTCTATCTTTCCCTCTTCCTCTCTGGCTTCGCCCTTCACCGTCAGAACTATCCAATCAATGATCAGGAATCAAAGGGCAGCACCATCATATGAATAAATGGAAGGCCCAGATGATGCATTGCTGATGATCCTTCAAGCTGGTGAACTTGTACGCTCGGGTTTTTTAATCTACATTTTTTATGTCATCTCATGTTATTTTATCCAGCACATCTCAATCTATTCCCATTCGGTTGTCTACTTGTGGTGTAAAAATATAAGTATTGGGTGTAATGAAAAAGACACCGAATGAAAAGTACATGCATGCACAAAAAGCTAATCTTGTGGGAGATAAGTGGGTTTCTTCTCTTTTTTTCTCTCTAGTGTTTGGCAGCCAGCAATGCTCTCTCGTTGGTGGAGTTGTTGAAGAAGATCTTGTATATGAAATAGGGTTTCTCTAACCAATAAAGGTGAGAACTTGCATAACATAACCAGTTTGGGTTTTTCAACAAATTTAGACTGTTGAGTTCTGTCAATTTTTTCTCTCTTGTTCTTGTTGCTGAGAAAGTCTTTCAACAAATTTGCTGTTGAGTTCTGTCAGTTTTTTATCTCTTGTTCTTTTTCATTGCATGTTGGGTTTTCAGCTGATCTCTGTGGGTGAGAATTCTCTTGTATTATGACAATTCTTACTGGAACTGTACACACATTGAATGGTTCATTTTTTTCAAATTAAATGAAAAGATTGATAGACTATAGTGTGCAAGCCCCTATAGCTTTTGTCGAAGTTTCGGTAATGGTGCCGAGCCTTACACCTTGCAGGGGAAAGTGTACTATATATTAAGTCTTGCAATCTTGATGCCTCAAACATCAAACAGAATATGCCAAATGTTGATGCAGCTTGTATACATGGTACCTATTTTAGCATAAGTCCCAGTTAAGTAATGATGCCACCTTCAATTCGTCCGATGGCAATTCTGCTTTTGGTTTCTTATGATATGCATTGGCTTTTTAATTGATGCAAGTCGCACAAGGGACCAAAGATGCTCTGGTTGAAAGAATAGGAAGCAAAAGAGGTCTTTCCTGCAATAAAAAAGGCAAAACGAAAAGGGATCTTTTTTTGGAATTCATGTCTTCTACGCCACCTTCGAAGTGATCAAAGCGCTAAATCAGTGTGAGGAATGGTCATTGATTCTGTTATTTTGGATTTTTTTTTTTAGAATTGCTAATTTCTTATAGAGCTTACATTAATTTTGTTCCTAGAACTTTTAATGTAGATGTGCATATATCATCTAGTGATGTGCATATCATCTACTTAAAAAGGTACTGTTCTCATGATGGCATTGAGTGTATGGGTACCTTTCCGGACTTCAAAGACTTTATTTTAACCCACAATTTGTATGCTTGTTTGGAATTTTTGTGACTATGCAAGACTAAATATATGCCTTTATTTGTCTTTCATAACCATCTTATGAAAGAAATCTACAATGAATTTGGCTAGAATTTTATAACACACCTACTTGTCTGTTGTAATGATCCTATTGTCATATAAATGATGTTGAAATCAATATATGGGTTAAGTCCGTAAGTCTTTCCCATTGTTTATGCATGTCATTATACAATCATTATCATTTTGTTGTAGGATGCAAAAAATTTGAGGAGAATCTATAAATTATTGAAACGATATCCTTATAAGAAAATTCTCATTGTTCATGCAGCTCAATATAAAGTCAGCAATGTTTTGTTGTTGGATACCAAAATTGGATGAAGAAAATAACAATTATGGTGACAATATCGTTATCAAAGAACTCTTGAAATTGAGTGAAATCGTGAATCCTCCTCATTGTTTATGCATTTCAATATAAATCACCAATATTGTGTTGTCGGACACCACATTTGGATGAAGAAAATTAAAAGTGATATCGTTATCAAAGAACAATTTTATTTTTCTCAATAAGCGAAATTGAGTGAAATGGTGAGTGGCTCTCATTGGTTATGGATCTCAATATAAAGTCAGCACTTTTTTGTTGTTGGATACCGAAATTGGATGAAGAAAATAAAAAGTATAGTAGCGATATCGTTATCAAAGGAAATTTCTCAAAATTCGCAATGGTCAAAATTGAGTGTATAATCGTGACTCATTCTCATTGTTTATGCATCTCAGTATAAAGTCCCCACTATTCTGTTGTTGGACACCAATACTAGATGAAGAACAAAAAAAACCAAAGTAACAATATTGTTATCAAATAACAATTTTGATTTCTCTCAAATTGTTTTATACATCTTAATATAAATTCCCCATTATTCTGTTTTTGGACACCAGAATTGAAAGAAGAAGATACTAATTATAGTAACGATATCGTTATGAGAGTTACCTTTCCTGTTTAGCCAATCTAATTATTTTTAATAGAGTCGCCATGATGTCGCGTCTAGGAGTGAATTAAATTGGTGCCCACTTAGGAATATGTCAAATTCAGATGGATTAGAGAACTTATGATAACCCTTGCATGTGTTTGCCAATTTAGTTAGATAGCTAGTAGTTTTGTTTATCAAGACTTTATGCCTGCAGCAGGATGCCCGATCGTGATTTACTAGTCATCCTCTATTCCGATGGACAATCTGTTTGGGATTATGGAAGTCCAATTTACAGTGGAGGTCGCCCAAAGATGGTGTTCCTGAAAAGATCTATAACGTATTCACAATTGGTCCAAAAAATCCACGATCTCTATAATGGGAACAAGCTTGGACATATCCCAAATATACAATACCTTCATCAGAATGGAAAAGTATGCACTTTAGTTGGCATAACAAACGATGAGGATGTAGAGATTATGTTCAGAGCATCTGCGGGGGATGCCAGTGTAGTGTACCTGTACATCCAGCCAAACGCGGTTCATACCATAGATCATCATTATAATGAACATATGTATACCATGATTGGACTTGTTGTTTCCAACAATAAGTCTTAATACTGAGCAGCATGATTTTTATCTCTATGCAGAATGTGATCTACCAAAGTTGTTCGGACTAGTAGTCCGCCTTCAGTTCTTGGAAAGAGGTCAGCACTGAGTAGGGATATAGCTATACTAGCCCAAATGATAACAATTTATATGCTTAACCATCCACTTCTTTCTTTTATCCCGTAGGGATGCAGCCAGACAGGCTTTTTACCAACATGGAGGTAACACCAACCAGAATATCAATGGGGATGCGATTTTGAATATCACACTACCATCTCCGAAGTATGTTATTTCGTATTTTATTTCGCTTATTTATCAATAATCGTTTGGTTTCCATATTTTTGCTTTCATCTGTTCGTTGTAATTTTGATATTTTAACTTTTGGAAATGTGTGGGACGGACTTCCTCTATAGCATCTTGTTATTATTTTAATCTAGCATCTCTCTCTCACACACTACCATCTTCCTCGACTTTCTTTTGGAAATGATGGGACCTTAATCTGTTGCACCATGTTAGGAGAAGAGGAAACTCTACATCGTGGTCCAATCAGTTCTTCGACAAATCGGCCTGCCAATTGTCATGCGCGAATATGCCCAGACCTGGCCATGAGGTAAATAATTGATGATTACAAGTATAAAATCATAAAATCTTAAAATGACCAATGAACGCAGGACTATGTACTCTATTCTTTTACCTGCAGCAGTTTTAAAGTGAAAGTTCGGGATCCGAACCCTAGAGGGGGTGAATAGGGTGAGCTTCTACTAAGTGACCAATTATGACCAATTTTAACTTCTTTAAATTAAATTAGCCACTAGTGATGATTATCAAATTAAATGCGGAAGCAAACAAAATCAATCACCACAAAGCAAGCACCATCACACAAGGAATTATAGTGGTTCTACCTCAATGCCTACATCCACTACCGGCTTGTGATCCTACACCCACCGGATTTTCACTATCTATGCTTTTCAATAGGCTAAGCAATAACCTCTAACAATGTGCTTTTCAAGCCTAAGCAATAACCTTACAATGTGCCTTTCTAGGCTAAGCAATAACCTTTACACTATGCTTTTCTTAGGCTAAGCAATAACCTTTACAACAAGAAATATTTCTCTCAAAGTAGTGTCTACACAACACTAGAAGAGATACAATTAAAGCTCAATTTACAATGCCTCTTAATTAGGCCGATGAGAAATTGAAAAACAGACTCACACAAACACTATATGAATGCAAAGATATATGCTTATGATGTGTGTGTGTGTGTAGAAACTTCAATCAAGTTTAAAAAGTAAGCTCAATCAATTTATGCTTAAAGAATTTAAAAGTTTAAGGCAAAAGGCACATAAAAAGATTTGATTTAAGTGAAATGCAAATCACATGTATAAATACTAACTTGTTAATGACATGAAAATTAAAGGCTCACAAGTTATATGAAACTATTTAAGTCTAAACATGTGATGCATGTGCATAGTTGTTTTCAAAACAAACTAGTTTAACTAAAATTCTAAAGTAATTGAAAACAACAAATGAGGATTCAACCAAAATGAATGAATCATGCTATAAAAGAAATCAAAGGTTTTGGCAAAGCATGATTAATGAAGATTTTAAAACAAACTTGGTTTGAATCAAGGTGAAGAATCCAACACAACGTAGATCAAAGATTGAATGAAAGTAATGGATTCAACACATCATAGTTATCATGCTAAAATCATTTACCAATAATTTAAACAAAGCATATAACCTATGATTATGAAAAGTAAAGCTTACTGAGAGATTAACTTCATTGATCCAAGCTTCAGCTTTACAAATGACCCCTTGGTCTTTCTTAGTTCATTCCCCTTTTCCTTGTCTCCGAACTCCTCAAGAGTGGCTTAGAAGTTGCTAAGCTTTTTAAAGGAATGAACCTCTTTTTTATACTCAAAAATTGAGTTCCAGCGTGTCTCCGGTCGACCCCATACAAGGCCCGGTCGACCTCCCTTCAACAGTCAAAAATCTGACCATTTGAAAAAGAGCACAACGGCTCTTTCCCGGTCGACCCTCAGTGGGCTCGGTCGACCGGGTCCATGGGCTTGGTCGACCGAGCACACTACAGGTCGACCCAGGCCCAAGGACCAAAATCCCATTTTTTGTATTTTTTAAAGAGAATTTCTTTGGGGATTTTTGGGCCAATAAATAAGCTTAGAAACATGTTTTAAATCATTCTAAGAGTTTTAAAAACATGAAACATAAAATGCCAAAGATGATTTGAAACTTTAAAAACATTGGCTAGCTTGATTCAAAAATTATTTTCAAAAAATAAATGCATCCATGATTTAAATTGAAAACATGCATGAACCATAAGTTTTTTAAAAGACTTAAAAACTATGCATGTGAAAATCAAGATTTCAAGATTTCTAAATCAATGCATGTGTGAAAATTCAAATGACGATTAAAATGATAATGCATCCATCAAATTGCTAAACACAAAAATCCCTAACAATCTCCCCCTTTGCAATTTGATGCAAACTCACTCATCACTGAATTTACACACTAAGTCTTCAGCTGCCCCTTAGCTGGACAAGTCTTGAAATCTCTTGGATACTCCTTTGGTAAGCTTGCGCTCTAGTTCTTTTTCTTCATTCTTCTTGATGCTTAGAGCTTGATCATTCTTCAAGCTTTCTTTTCATCTTTCTTTCTTTCGCCAAGCATCTTCTTTAGCTCCCAAGCTTTCTCTTCTTTCATCTCTCCCCCTTTGACCATGCACTCTCTCCCTTTGGCAAGAAATGCATTCTCTCTCCCTTTAGATAACTTGAACACTCTCTCCCCCTTTGACATTAAATTGCAAAGGTACTTACACACATGAAATAAGGAAAAATACATTTTAGTAGCACCTATTAACAAAAGAATTCGAAAATGAAATTCATAACAGGGTATCATGTATGGGTAGTAAGCTATAAGGGTAAAGAGCCAATACAAGGGTGAATCTGATCAAAGCTAATGCTTCTTATGAAGGTTTACACTCTCCCTCAATCCATTCTCTCCTTTTGTCAACCTATTTGAAAGTCCAAAGGATCCTAACCATAGAGGGGGGGTGTGTGAATAGGGTAAGCTACACTTTATGACTAATTATGATCAATTTTAATTTCTTTAAAATAAACTAGTCACATGTGATGATTAACATACAATATGCAGAAGCTTAAACAAAACAATTACCACAAATCAATCACCACTATACAAAGATTTATAGTAGTTCGGCCTCAATGCCTACATCCACTACCGGCTTGTGACTCAACACCCCACCGGATTTCCACTAATATGCTTTTCAAAAGGCTAAGCAATAACCTCTACAATATGTTTTCTAAGGATAAGCAATAACCTTACAATGTTATTTTTATAGGCTAAACAATAACCTATACATAATATTTTTCTTAGGCTAAGCAATAACCTTTATACTAGAAATTTCTCTAAAGAAAGTGTTTTCACAAAACACTCTATGAGATTACAATTTAAGCTCAAATAAAATGCCTCTAAGTAGGCGGATATGAAATTGATAAACTAACTCACACAACACTCAAAGAAATGCAAAGATGTATGCTTATGATGTGTGTGTGTGAAAACTTCAATCAAGTTAAAATTAAGTCCAATCAATATTTGCTTAATGCATTTAAAAGTTTAAAGCACATAAAAGATTTGATTGAAGTTTAATGTTGTTTTTGAAAATATTTAACTAATGATCAAATGAATGAAAACAACAAATATGATTCAACCAAGGAAATCAAAACATGTTATGTAAGAAGTCAAGGGTTTTAACAAAACATGATTTATAATGTTTTAATACAAAACTTGGTTCGAATCAAAGTGAAAAATCCATCACAATCTAAAACAAAGATTGAATGAAGGTAATAGATTTAACACATCATAGTTTATATGCTAAAAGTCATTTACCAATAATTTAGACAAAGCATAAAACATATGATTAATAAAGGCTCTTACTTGGAGGTTTAACTTCATTAATCCAAGCTTTAGCTTTCCTTAATGACCCTTAGCCTTCCTTAACTTGATCCCCTTTCTTTTGCCTCAAAATACCTAAAGAATGGCTCCAAAGATCATCAAAAATGGCTAAGGAATGAACTCACTTTTATAGAAAAGTGTTCAAATGGCTACCTGTCAGTCGACCGACATCTCAATGGTCAAAAAATTTACCGTTGTACATCTGTCGGTTAACCGACACGAACCGACAATCGAACCAACAGTATAAAAATTTGAAATTTTGAGATCTCTGAAATTGGAACCGAGAACACATGTCGGTTGACCTCGATCCACTTGTCGATCAGCCGACATGGACCGACAGGCTGACCGACAGCCTTAACAAAATTCTAATTTTTGCATATTTCAAAGTATTTTCTTGTGGAGATTTTTGGGCCATTAAACCAAGCTTGGAAACAAGATTTTAAAACATTCAAGTGCTTTTAAAATCATGAAACATAAAAAGCCAAATAAGATTTGAAACTTTAAAACATTGGCTAGCTTGATTTATAAATTCTTTTCAAAATAAAATGCATCCAAGTTTTAAAACAAAACATGCATGAAACATATGATTTACAAGATTTAAAACAATGCATGTGTAAATCAAGATTTCAAGTATTTCAAAATCAATGCATGTGTGAACATTCAAATGATGAATAAAATGAATAATGCATCCATCAAATTGCAATATACAAAATTCCTAACAATCTCCCCCTTTGCAATTTGATGGCAAACCTCTTATTCAACACTACTCGATTTTCACACGAAGTCTTCAGCTCCTCCTTGGCTGGAAATGGGTTGAAATCTTCTTGGATGCTTCTTCACGTTAGCTTGGGCTCTAGCTCTTTTTCTTCATTCTCCTTGATGCTTGGAGCTTGATCAATCTTCAAGCTTTCTCTTTATCTTCCTTTCTTTAGATCAAGCATCTTCTCTAGCTCCCAAGCTTTCTTCATTTCATTTCTCCCCCTTTGACCATGCACTCTCCTTTTGGCAAGATGTGCATTCTCTCTCCCTTTGGTTAGCTTGAACACTTTCTTCCCCTTAATTCTTTCTCCCCCTTTGCCATTAAACTTGAGAACTTTCTCCCCCTTTGCCATTAAATTGCAAAGGTATCAATTGAAGAGGGGTACCTACACACATGAAATAAGGAAAATACATTTAGTAGCACCTGTTAACAAAAGTAATTGAAAATGAAATATATAATAGGGCATCATGCATTGGTAGATAGCTGAATGGGTATAGAGCCAATATAAGGGTGAATTTGATCAACTCTAATGCTTCCTTAGAAGGTTTACTCCCCCTCAATCCATACTCTTCTTTTGTCAAACTTTTGACAAGGATTTAACTAATAGGTGCAAGAAGAAGATGGTTTAACCAATTGAGGGTTAACTTAAAGAGAAGAATTAGATACCGATTGATAATGATAATTGACTTTAAGGTTCAATATGATCAAAACCAATATAAACAGCAAGGTCATTGGGATATACTAAACATAGCATAAAATAATATAACTATGAAAATCATATGCTATAAATGTTTTGAAATCATTTCATCCAACCATAAAATATGACTATGATGTGCAAGATGAGTGAAATAAAGTTCAAACATGAAGCCTACATCAACCATTAACCAACCAAGATTATGAACACATTAACATGGTTGTCATGAGATTTACCTATAAGTGAATGAGAGGGGGCAAACATGAACATTATGATGCTAATGGAATATGACATGGAACAAAAGACATATGACTATCAAGTTCAATCCAATGTAGACAAGGTCTATTACAAACTCAAGATATGATACCAATTGGATATAGATACTAATTGAAAATGATACCAATTGATTACCAATTGAATATGAAACATAATTAAGAGCAAGCATGTGACAAACAAAATTTCAACAAGCATCATAAATGAATATTCATCACTAGTAATAATATAACTAAAGAGCATAGTGATGAACATGATAAATTGCATTAAAATGATATAACTTTATTAAGCATGCAATTTTCAAAGTGTCAAAATCATATGAATTCGACATCTAAGAAATCCATCAAAGATATAACTATGAGCGATATAAGGAATTAAAATTCAAAGAGGTTCATATGATCAAGAACACTAATATGAAGTTGAAACATGTATTGGGATGACAAGATAATATACATGAATCAAACATCATAACCATCCATTTCAAATATAATGACTAGAAAGCACAAAAGATGAATTTTTGGGTTCTAGTATGGTAACTGCAAAAATAATTAAAGAGCACAACCATAAATGGAACAAATAAACATTTGCATAAAGAATGTAACTAAATGAGCAAATATGCAAATGGCTAAAAACTGAAAGAAGTTGCTGGTCCCAGATGGGTGTCGGAACCGGACTCGCCGAGAACCTTGTGCGTTCCGGTGTGAGGTAGACCTGCGAACTCGCTGCGAATGCTCTCAGATCTTCTGGATTATCAACCAAGAGTTCCCATCTCCCTTATATAGAGCAATCCCTAGGAGTTACAACTCTATCCGGATTCTACCTTTCCTGGAATCCCACATCTCCTGACCAGCATGGGAATTCTGCCAACTGAGAGTCTGAACTCGATCCAAACTCTACCACTAAGAGTTTGATCCTTATCTGACTCAACCATATCAAGACTTGTTGGGAGTTCATCCGTGGCACACCGCCGGGCTCGATCTGGCGTGGGCCCAATGGCAGTCGGGCCACACAATTTTCCTAACAATCTCCCACTTGGCACGAATGCCATGTTTTGACAAGCGTGTCAATGTACATCAAATGTATTTAAGTCCCATGCGCATCACATGCCTCGCAAATTCTTCAGCAGGCAACGGTTTGGTGAGAGCATCAGCCATCAATTCCTTAGAAGGTAAATAAGAAATTTGAATTTCTCCATTCTCAGCCTTCTCCCGGACAAAATGATATTTTATCTCAACATGCTTTGATCGGCTGTTAAATTTCGGCTCAGTCACCATAGAGATGGCAGACGTACTATCTACGTTCATTGGGACAGGCTGTTCCACACTGATTAAATCAATACCACATAAAAAGTTTCTTAACCAGACAACCTCCTGAACTGCGGTACTACAAGCTATATACTCTGCCTCGGCCGTAGACATGGCCATTGAGGTCTGTTTCTTGCTACCCCAAGAGATCGCACCTCCCCCCAGAGTATACACATAGCCTGTGGTTGACTAACACATAGCCTGTGGTTGACTTTCTTTTGTCCAAGTCACCGGCCCAATCCGCATCGGAATAGCCACGCAATTTCAGGTCATCACCTTGATAACACAGTTGCAACTTCAAGGTGCCTTTGATGTACCGAAGAATCCTCTTAACCGCATACCAATGAGGTAATCCAGGGTTACTTAGGAATCTACTCACGAGACCCACGGCGAATGCAACATTCGGTCTCGTACACAGCATCGCATACATGATGCTTCCCACAACCTGAGCATAAGGCTTGCCCCGCATTATCGCCTTATCTTCCTCAGTCGTGGGCCCCTGTTTGCTGGACAATTTTTCATTTTTGCTAATGAGAGTATCGACTGGCTTGCACATCATCATATCAAACCGTTTTAACACAGTTTCCAAAAGGCACTCTATGGACTTAAACAGCCCTCATGGATTTGTTCTTGGGTTCTACCCAAAAGGCCTCATTCCAATGGAGTACTTAGTCCAACTTATATGCCCATGATCTTTCCCAATTCTAGCCGATGTGGGACTTTGGTTGCACATCCCCAACAATCCTCCCCTCAAACAAAGGACCATATCTCTTTGGATATTTTTACCGGGCCTCCCCTCAAACGATCATCCATCCGTCCACTCCATCGAGAAGAGCCAACTCGAGAGCTTCACCACGGATCCACCAATCGTGAGTACTGCGCTTTTCCTGCGCATCACTGGGCCCACCACCTTTTTGTTTGGCAATCTGAGGATTCTCCGGGCTAAGTCTGGGCCTGGGCTCTGATACCACTTGTTAGGACAGTGGACCACCACAAACTCCACATTGATATGATATTGTCCACTTTGGGCCTAAGCCCTCATGGATTTGTTCTTGTGTGCAACCATTGGACTAAGTACTCCATTGATATGAGGCCTTTTGATGGGTTCAGGCCCATCAGAAACAAAACCGTGAGGCCAGTGGGCCAAAGCGGACAATATCATGTATGGGTAAGGGGTGGGGCGTTACAAAAACAACATTCATTTCCATTTGAAATGACATAATCAAATACATAAGGAAATGAGAACATGGAACATGCTTTGATAAATATAACTAATGAAGATTTAAAGCATTTCCATTCAAACAATCTTCAAATCATAAACAAAATCCAACAATGGACAAAATGAGTATTAAAATAAAGATAAAACATTTTTCAATTTGTATTCCAAAGAATATAACTACAAGGGCTCATATAAATTGAATACATATTTTCCATACCAAAGAATATAATTAGTAAGATCATAACAAATTTAAATTGATTCAAATCATTTGTTTTTAAAGAAAAAACTTACTATAACATTCAAACAAATGATTTTGCAAAATCAATTGATTATGTAGGATCTAGCTATGAAAGCTTTTGAAACCATAATCAATTGAACATGTAGAAATGCATTGCAAGATATATAACTATATGTGAGCAAAAAGCAAATCTAACATGAGAAAATTATAATCAAAGTGATTTTGAAAACCATGATATTTAACTAGAATGGTGCATGATGACAAAATCAATTGATTACAAATAAACATTGCATTTTAATAAATGTAATTAAGAAAGTATAAAATGCAAATGCAACATCATGACCAACAAAAAGATTTAACTAAAAAAGATAGGTTGGTCAATGAGGCCCAAGGCCTTAAGGTTTGTCTAAGTATATAACTTTGGGAATCCACCTAAGGTCTTGAGAGGTTTGGTCTTTGAGGTCTATCTTAAAAGTCCCACCAACTATAGGAGATTTGACTTGATAAATTCTCAATTTAGACTTATCACCATGATGTTTAGATTTGACTAAATTTAGCTTAGGTTGGTGATTAGTCTTTTGAGGTTGGTGACTTTTCTTCTTAGGGGATTGATTCTCTTTTCTTTTCTTCTTATTTTTTCCCTTTACTTGACTTTTGAATTTTAATTTTAACTTCGCAACTTTATTCAAAAGTTCTTTCATTTGTTGAGTTAGGGGAGGTAGGTTAAGAAGCTTTTTGTTGATAGATTCTTTTATTTTTTATTTAACATGTTTAAGCTTTTTAGAATCTATCTTAGGAGACTCTTTTTTAATATGTTTAACTTGTTTAGTCTTCTTGGAGTCTTCTTTGATTTTTAGTGTCTTATCCATCAAAGAGTTTGATTTTACTTTCTTTGGTTCAAAGATGAGAGTTTAGACACATAGCTTCTTCTTTGTTTGCACTCAAACCTAAAATCCCTTTCAATGCCACAATAATTATATTTGGACATGGGCAAGGAAGTGTGAGTGCTAGAGAATTAGGACTCACCTTTCACAAAAGTGTTGGTGAATTTAGGGTCATGTGAAATATATTCCTATCAAATCCAAGACCCGTCCTATCTCTTTGTGATTTACCCAATTTAAATAACTTTTCAAAATTTTCTTCATTTGGGGTGAATTTACACTCATACTTTTGTTTGTAGGTTTCAAGTTGAGTGACTTGGTTTTTAAGGGTTCAATTTTCATTTTTAACTTTTGTTAATTCATTTTCAATTCCCTTGAAATTGTTTAGCTCTTCATGGGCAAGTTTTAACTTAGATTTAAGTTCATTAACTTCAATAGATCCAAGTTCTAGGGTATTTATCTTATTTTGAGCATTAGATAAATTTCTCTTAGTAATAGTCAACTTAGATTCAAGATTGTTAATGTTTTTATCTTGCCTTTGTAATTGATCTCTTAGTTTCAAATTTTCATTTTTAAGATTATCACAACCTATCTTTAATTCAATTAATTCATCTTGAGCATTTTGTAGGTTATGCAAAGAGATCATAAACTTAGAGTCTACACAATTTATTAATTCTTCTTTCTCTCTAAGTTCATTGTTTGAAGAAACTAATTCTTTGTTTAGAACTTTTAGATTTTTCTTCTAATCTTTTAATCTTCTTAACAAGCTCTAAGGAAAATGTGCATAAATCATCATAAGCTTGTTGAATAATATTTTCATTTTCTTTAATTTCTTCTTCTTTTAATTTAAGTTGAGATTCTTTAATTTTGATGTTTGAATCTCCAATGGATGGAAGAAGGGTTCTAGAAGAATCTACAAAGTCTAGTATAGTGGAATCCATTCTAATGATTTTCATAGAGTACACACTAGGGTTCTAACTCTAAGTTTTTACACCTAATCAAAAGTTTCAAACACTTGATCCTAAAATAGAGCACGAGGCTCTGATACCAATTGAAAGTCCAAAGGATCTTAACCCTGGAGGGGGGTGAATAGGGTGAGCTACACTTTATGACTAATTATGATCAATTTTAATTTCTTTAAAATAAACTAGTCACATGTGATGATTAACATACAATATGCGGAAGCTTAAACAAAACAATCACCACAAATCAATCACCACTACACAAAGATTTATAGTAGTTCGGCCTCAATGCCTACATCCACTACCGGCTTGTAACTCAACACCCCACCAGATTTTCACTAATATGCTTTTCAAAAAGCTAAGCAATAACCTCTACAATATGCTTTCCAAGGATAAGCAATAACCTTACAATGTTGTTTTTCTAGGCTAAACAACAACATATACACAATGCTTTTCTTAGGCTAAGCAATAACCTTTATACAAGAAATTTCTTTAAAGAAAGTGTTTTCACAAAACACTCTAAGAGATTACAATTTAAGCTCAAATAAAATGCCCCTAAGTAGGTGGATATGAAATTGATAAACTAACTCACACAACACTCAAAGAAATGCAAAGATGTATGCTTATGATGTGTGCGTGTGAAACTTCAATCAAGTTAAAATTAAGTCCATTCAATATTTGCTTAATGCATTTAAAAGTTTAAAGCACATAAAAGATTTGATTGAAGTTTAATGTTGTTTTCAAAAATGTTTAACTAATGATCAAATGAATGAAAACAACAAATATGATTCAACCAAGGAAATCAAAACATGTTATGTAAGAAATCAAGGGTTTTAACAAAACATGATTTATAACATTTTAATACAAAACTTGGTTTGAATCAAAGTGAAAAATCCATCACAATCTAAAACAAAGATTGAATGAAGGTAATAGATTAAACACATCATAGTTTATGTGCTAAAAATCATTTACCAATAATTTAGACAAAGGATAAAATATATGATTAATAAAAGGCAAAGCTTACTTGGAGGTTTAACTTCATTAATCCAAGCTTTAGCTTTCCTTAATGACCCTTAGCCTTCCTTAGCTTGATCCCCTTTCTTTTGCCTCAAAATACCTCAAGAAGGGCTCCAAAGATCATAAAAAATGGCTAAGGAATGAACTCACTTTTATAGAAAAAAGTGTTCAAATGGCTACTTGTCGGTCGACCGACACCTCAACGGCCAAGTCCCAATGGTCAAAAAATTTACCGTTGTACATCTGTCGGTTAATCGACACTAACCGACAACCAAACCAACAGTATAAAAATATGAGATTTTGAGCTCTATGGAATTGGAACCGATAACACATGTCGGTTGACCTCGGTCCGACAGCCTTACAAAAATCCCAATTTTTGCATATTTCAAAGTATTTTCTTGTGGGGATTTTTGAGCCATTAGCTTGGAAACAAGATTTTAAAACATTCAAGTGCTTTTAAAATCATGAAACATAAAAGGCCAAATAAAATTTGAAACTTTAAAACATTGGGTAGCTTGATTTATAAATTCTTTTCAAAAAAAAAATGCATCCAAGTTTTAAAACAAAACATGCATGAAACATATGATTTACAAGATTTAAAACAATGCATGTGTAAATCAAGATTTCAAGTATTTCAAAATCAATGCATGTGTGAACATTCAAATGATGAATAAAATGAATAATGCATCCATCAAATTGCAATATACAAAATTCCTAACACTATTGACAAAGATTTAACTATTTGGTGCAAGGAGAAGATGGTTTAACCAATTGAGGGTTAACTTCAAGAGAAGGATTAGATACTTTTAACTATAGAGCTCAATAAGATCAAATTACCAAAATAAAGAGCAAGGCCATGGAGAAAAGCAATCATGGATATCAATTGGAATAAAAAATACCAATTGAGATTCAAGGATAAGACTATTAACTCAATCACTCTAAAATGGAGTTAAAAAGAATATAACTACTATGATTAATCCAAATTAGAGCTATCCATGATGTTATGGGGTTCACTAAATATAGCATCAAACGGTATAACTATGAAAATCATATGCTATGAATATTTTGAAATCATTTTATCCAATCATAAAATATGACTATCATGTGTAAGATAAGTGAAATAAAGTTCAAACATGAAGCCTACTTCAACCATTAACCATCCAAGATTATGATCACATAAACATGGTGGTCATGAGAATTGCCTATATGTACAAAAGAGGTGACAAACATGAAAATTATGATGCTAATGGAATGTGACATGGAACAAAAATATATTACTATCAAGTTCAATCCAATGTACACATGGTCTATCACATTCTCCTGATATGACATCAATTAAAAATTATACTAATTGAAACCAATTGAATATGAAATATTATTAAGAGCAAGGATGTGACAAACACAAAATTCCATCAAGCATCATAAATGAATATTCATCACTTTTAATGATATAACTAATGAGCATAGTGATGAACATGAGAAATTGCATTTTGAAAATATATGACTTGGTTGAACATGCAATTTTCAAAGTGTCAAATCATATCAATTCATCATCTAAGAAATCCATCAAATAATAGTTATAACTATAAATACAAGGAATGGATTTCAAAGAAGTTCATATAATCAAGAACACTACTATGAAGTTGAAACAAGGATGACATCACTTAGAAAATACACATGAATCAACATCATAACCATCCATTTCAAATAATGACTAGAAGGCACAAAAGATGGATTTTTGAGTTCTAGAATGGCATCTACAAATATAACTAAGATCATAACCATACATAGAACTATTTGACATTTGCATAGAGAGGATTAATTAAAATCAAGATCTAACATGTAAAATCTCCACTCTAGCAAATGTACTATGAGAATCATGAAACATTATCACAATGAAAAGATGCACAAGACTCTGTATAGAAAGTAAATCTATTACATGATCCACAAATCATACAATTCAATTTGCTCTTAAAAGGAATGTAACTAGAAGAGCAAGGAAGCAAATTGATTGTAACCTTATTCATTTCCATTTAAGTTAATATAAGGAAATGCATAAGGAAATGAGAAATGGAAAATGCTTTGATGATTATAACTAATGATGTTTTAGAGCATTTCCAATCATACAGTTCTTCAAATCATTTCAATAAACAAAATCCAACAATGAACATAGGGAAAATGATTTTGAAGAAAACACATTATCAATTTGTATTTCAAAGAGTATAACTATAAGTGTTCATACAAATTGATTTGAACAAGTATGACTTGATATCAATTTGAAAATATACTCAAATGAAAAGTATAACTAAAATGTTCTAACCAATTGAAACTCAAGTAAAACAAAGAATTTGATTTTCATTTAAAAAAAATTAACTTAGTAAGCATATAATGAAAATCAATTTTGATCCTCACATCTCATCAATGAGACACAACTTGCACTTTAAATTATATAACTTATTTGAAACACATACAAGTTGATTTTTCAAAACAATAATTTTCCATATGAAAGTATAACTTAGAAATCCATGGAAAATCCAAATTGTTTCAAATCATTTGTTTTTCAAAATAATCTAACTATGACATTCACACAAATGATTTTGCAACATCAATCGTTTATGAAAGATCTAGCTATGAAAGCTTTTGAAATCATAATCAATTGATCATATATATAGAAATGCAATACAAGTGAGATAACTATATGAGAGAAAAAATCAAATCAATCATGAGGAAATTATAATCATATGATTTTGAAAACAATGATATGTAACTAGAGAAGCACATGAAGACAAAATCAATTGATCACAAATAAACATTACATTTAAAGAAATGTAACTTACGAAAGAACAAAATGCAAATGTATCATGACCAACAATATGATTTAACTATAAAGGATAGGTTGGTCAATGAGGTTCAAGGCCTTAAGGTTTGTCTAAGTATCTAACTTTAGGAATCCACCTAAGGTCTTGAGAGGGTTGATCTTTGAGGTCTAGTTTAGAAGTCCCACCAACCCTAGGAGATTTGACTTGATACATTTTTAATTTGGACCCTATCACCATGAGATTTGAATAATTTAAGCTTAGGTTGGTGATTAGTCTCTTGAGGTTGGTGAGTTTGTTTCTTAAGGGATAGATTCATTTTTCTTTTCTTCTTATTTTCTCCCTTTACTTGACTTTTGAATTTTAAATTTAACTTAGAGACTTTCTTCAAAAGTTCTTTCATATGTTGATTTAAGGGAGACAGGTTGAGAAGCTTTTTGTTGATAGATTCTTTTATATTTGGTTTAACTTGTTTAATATTTTTAGAATCTATCTTAGGAGACTCCTTTTTAATTGATTTAACTTGTTTAATCTTCTTGGAGTCTTCCTTGGTTTTTAGTGTCTTACCCTTCATAGAGTTTGATTCTACTTTCTTGGGTTCATAGATGGGTTTAGACACATGGCTTCTTCTTAGTTTGCACTCAAACCTAAAATGCCTTTCAATGCCACAATAATTACATTTAGTCATGGGCAAGGAAGAATGAGTACCAGAGAATGAGGACTCACCTTTCACAAATGTATTGGTGAATTTAGGGTCATGTGAAATATACCTATCAAATCCAAGACCCGTCCTATCTCTTTGTGATTTACCCAATTTAAATAAATTTTTAAATTTCTCTTCACCTTGGGTAAATTTGCACTCATACTTTTGTTTGTAGGTTTCAAGTTAAGTGACTTGTTCTTTAAGGGTTGAATTTTCATTTCTAACTTTTATTAGTTCATTTTCAATTCCCTTAAAGTTGTTTAGTTCTTCATGGGCAAATTTTAACTCAAATTTAATTTCATTAATAACATTGGATCCAAGTTCTAGATCTTTTATCTTGTTATGAGCATTAGACAAATTTTCCTTAGAAATAGTCAACTTGGATTCAAGGTTGTTAATATCTTTGTCTTGCCGTAGTAATTGATCTCTTAGTTTTGAATTTTCCTTATTAAGTTCATCACAACCTATCTTTAATTCATTTGGTTCATCTTGAGCATTATATAGGTTATGCAAAGAGATCATAAACTTTGAGTCTACATAATTTATTACTTCTTCTTTCTCTCTAAGTTCATCTTTTGAAGAAACTAATTCTTTGTTTAGCTTTATAGATTCTTCTTTTAAATTTTCATTTTTCTTAACAAGCTTTAAGTACAATGTATACAATTCATCATAAGCTTGTTCAATATCATCTTCATTTTGATCATTTTCTTCTTCTTTTAATTCAAGTTTAGATTCATTAAATTCAAAGTTTGAATCTCCAATTGTGGGAAGATGGGGTCTAGAAGAATCTACACATGAATCTACACAATCTAGCATAGTGGAATTCATTCTAATGATTTGTATGAAAACACAACACTAGGGTTTTGACTCTAGATTTTTACACCTAATCAAGAGTTCCAAAACACTTGATCCTCATATAGAGCACGAGGCTCTGATACCAATTGAAAGTCCGGGATCCAAACCCTAGGGGGGGGGGTTTTGAATAGGGTGAGCTTCTACTAAGTGACCAATTATGACCAATTTTAACTTCTTTAAATTAAATTAGCCACTAGTGATGATTATCAAATTAAATGCGGAAGCAAACAAAATCAATCACCACAAAGCAAGCACCATCACACAAGGAATTATAGTGGTTCGGCCTCAATGCCTACATCTACTACCGGCTTGTGATCCTACACCCACCGGATTTTTACTATCTATGCATTTCAATAGGTTAAGCAATAACCTCTAACAATGTGCTTTTCAAGCCTAAGCAATAACCTCTACAATGCTTTAGGCTAACTAATTCTAGGCTAAGTAATAACCTTTACACTATGCTTTTCTTAGGCTAAGCAATAACCTTTACAATAAGAAATATTTCTCTCAAAGTAGTGTCTATACAAACACTAGAAGAGATACAATTAAAGCTCAATTTACAATGCCTCTTAATTAGGCGGATGAGAAATTGAAAAACAAACTCACACAAACACTATATGAATGCAAAGATGTATGCTTATGATGTGTGTGTGTGTGTAGAAACTTCAATCAAGTTTAAAAAGTAAGCTCAATCAATTTATGCTTAAAGAATTTAAAAGTTTAAGGCACATAAAAAGATTTGATTGAAGTGAAATGCAAATCACATGTATAAATACTAACTTGTTAATGACATGAGAATTAAAGGCTCACAAGTTGTATGAAACTATTTAAGTCTAAACATGTGATGCATGTGCATAGTTGTTTTCAAAACAAACTAGTTTAACTAAAATTCTAAAGTAATTGAAAACAACAAATGAGGATTCAACCAAAATGAATGAATCATGCTATAAAAGAAAGCAAAGGTTTTGGCAAAGCATGATTAATGAAGATTTTAAAACAAACTTGGTTTGAATCAAGGTGAAGAATCCAACACAACGTAGATCAAAGATTGAATGAAAGTAATGGATTCAACACATCATAGTTATCATGCTAAAATCATTTACCAATAATTTAAACAAAGCATATAATCTATGATTATGAAAAGTAAAGCTTACTTAGAGATTTAACTTCATTGATCCAAGCTTTAGCTTTACAAATGACCCCTTGGTCTTTCTTAGTTCATTCCTCTTTTCCTTGTCTCCAAACTCCTCAAGAGTGGCTTAGAAGTTGCTAACTTTTTTAAAGGAATGAACCCCTTTTTTATACTCAAAAATTGAGTTCCAGCGTGTCCCCAGTCGACCCCATACAAGGCCCGGTCGACCTCTCCCTTCAATGGTCAAAAATCTGACCGTTTGAAAAAGAGCACAACGGCTCTTTCCCAGTCGACCCGCAGTGGGCTCGGTCGACCGAGCACACTGCAGGTCGACCCGGGCCCAAGGACCAAAATCCCATTTTTTCAAGTTTTAAAGAGAATTTCTTTGGGGATTTCTGGGCCAATAAATCAAGCTTAGAAACATGTTTTAAATCATATTAAGAGTTTTAAAAACATGAAACATAAAATTCCAAAGATGATTTGAAACTTTAAAAACATTGGCTAGCTTGATTCAAAAATTATTTTCAAAAAAATAAATGCATCCATGATTTAAATTGAAAACATGCATGAACCATAAGTTTTTTAAAAGACTTAAAAACTATGCATGTGAAAATCAAGATTTCAAGATTTCTAAATCAATGCATGTGTGAAAATTCAAATGATGATTAAAATGATAATGCATCCATCAAATTGCTAAACACAAAAATCCCTAACATAAAGGACCCGTTATGGTCTTCACAACTTTTCTTTTTGCTTGGCAGGTGGCTACTTTCGCAAGGCCCCTTTGTAGATTTGCAAGGCAGGCAGCTCCCTAAGACTGCTTCTCAAAATAACGAAATAATTCTAAAATGTGTGTTGGAGCCTTAGTACCCGAAGAGGTCCAAAAAATCTGACCTGCAACGAGACAAAATATGAAAGCACGTGTCCGCCTTACGTCTTGGTTCTGGGTCTGTTCTTGGACATTTGACCAAAATTTTCCTAAGCCAGGTGAATTTAATCTGCGTACCATAGCAGTCGTTGCTCACGTCCGGTACAACCCCTAGCAGCTCTTCACATACTTTGACCATGGTCAAGGTGTTTGTGAAGGTGCGGCCATTGACTGCGAGACCATTAATGGGGAGGCCATAAATGTAAGCACATCCTCCAATGTTACGGTGGCCTCCCTACTGTTGAGGTGGAAAGTGTTTGTCTCTGGCCTCCACCGCTCTACCAAGCCAGTTATTAGGCCATGATCGAGTTCAATTTTCTAATCTTCGCCAGTTGCTCTAGCCCTGTCTAGCGAATTAGATCCCACATTCGATCACTGATTTCCTAGCTATAATGATTTGGAGTTGGGATGCAACGTAGTGGGCCTGCTTCCTGCATTTAATAAATGATACATAATCCATTATATTTGTCATGGCAATATCAATCAAACTTAATGATATACCACAACTTTCAAACAAATTATACTCACCTTGCCCTGCCAGACTCGTTCTGAAATGTGTCTATCTTGTCATATAAAACCGATATATCTAGAGGACCAGGCTGAAGATTCTCCATCTAAAATCCTTTGCAACTTTAAAGAAAGCACAACACTCATATAAAAAATCATAGACCTCTTAAATGAGTTTAACCTTGGAACAAACGAAATTATGGGGGAGAACCTATGAGAACTTAATTTAATGATTACAATCGGGAAGTTAAGTTTTGTGACTGAAATGGTAACGATATCATTACCACCATTTTTTGTTTACTCCTTCATTTTGTTTTTCAACTAGTACATAAGGAGTAACTTTGTGTTGAGATGCGTCAACAGTGATCCAGATATAATGACATCATTTCAAGATCATTTTTTCAAAGTATCATGATAACGATATCATTATGCTGGTTGTTAGATTCTTCATCCCTTTTGCATCTCCAACAATAAATTGGCAATATATTTATAATGACATGCATAAACTATATGTACTCTTAAGTCTGTAATTGACTCCCTTTAAAAACGATCATACTTTCATGCATTAACAACCGTACTGTCAGTCATAATGTCATGCATAAACAATCTCATCAACTAGATGCAATTAAACTCCATATCTTTCATTAGCTCATTAGTCCGTGACAAGACAGGAAGGTATGATTTTAGTTTGCAGAACCCACAGATTCTATGATCATTGATAAGACATTTTACATCAAATCCGTGTGTCAAAGTCAGACACATTTCACTGGAAAATTGTGGGTGTCTGTATCACTTTCATCATCATCATCATGAGTCGGAACTTTTGCCTTCTGCAGGATTCGAGGTGAAATAACTCAGCACGATGCGTCTTTTACTTGCGAGAGTTAATAATTGTCTATATATTGCTTACCAATATACTCTATGAGTTTCTGCTTTGGATTTGGATTGACATGATCAAACTGAATATTAAATAGGCGGAATACAAGTTTCGCCTTTACAAACTATCTACAATACTAAGCTGAATCCACCAAACCAGCCCACCCAACCTATCGCCTCTCCTGATTTTATCTTTAAGAGTGACGAATGTAGAAGAATTACTGAGAGGAGAATTGGACATGTAAGAAGTATCACTTATTAAGGCATGGTGTGATAATTGATGAACCAATGCCAAGACCCACAAAACACAATTGTGAACTATGAAAAAATAATTTATCCATGTGCAGTTTGGTAAGATATGAATTTAAGCTTACAATGTACAGTGCCAGAACCTCTGATATATTATTTACTTGAAATCTGTTTCTCCTCCCTGACTTGTTTTCTTATATTTTTTTTCATTTTACCCAACAAGTTTCTGCATCATTAGGAAGTAACAAAAGCCAACAAACAATGTGTTGAATATGTTGATATGGGAATAAAGTATGGATGTAGAATAGTGGAACCATTGATGTAGGTTGCATTAACATTTTGGCTGAATGCCCGGGATAGTCAAAATAGAAAGTTGAAAAGGTATGGTTGAGCACCTCCCACTGGGGACACAGGTTCATGAGAGTCCTGTAGGGTGGTTTTTTTTTTTTTTTAAATTAGGCCTTGAACCGATTATCCATAGACAAAAAAATAACTGTTTTTTCTACGTTAAAAGCAAGAGGGATGTGTTTGTATAGGTTCAGTTCCCAGAAGAAGAAAAAGAAAAAACTAGAACCAATACTAGGGAACTCATGACCCAAGTGTAGAATCTACGAACGGCAAACTATACCTATTAGGAAAATGCATTTATGAGCCAAATTCGTGAGCCAATCTCATTGTTTATGCACCCCATTATAAAGTCATTGTCAATTTATTGTTGGAGAAAAAAATGGGCAAAGAACCTATAAATAATTGTAACGATAACGTTATGTTAAAATTTTGAAAACTAGATTTTGAGTGGAATAGTGAGTCTTTATTATTGTTTATGCATCGGCATATAAAGTCTCTCTTTTTTTCTTATTGGACACAAAAAATGGATGAAGAAACTATAAATGATGGTAACGATATCGTTATCAAAAAACAATGCTGCGCACAAAATTCAAGTTCGTATGAGTAGGAATTCAAGTTCGTATAATGTTAGGCATGTGATTTTACCTTACTACGCTAATTTATCCCCTTTTCTTTTGTTTCCTAATCATGTTTTGTATGGTTAGTGAGCTCGTTTATCATGTAGAGATGGGATACAAATTATTTTTTATGATACTTGACTTCTGATATTAAGTTGAAGTGTGAATCGTGAATGAATAATTATTTTTTATTTTCATTTCTACAATTCTACTGCTTTGGTTCATGGCATCACTTTTATGCTATTATGACATGACAACCAGGTCAAGTTGGGTTTTAGTGTAATGTGGATATCATTTACTATCTAAGAGAACACTATAACCGATGGTGTTGGTGAATCTTATCTTAATAAAATGCATTGCAATGAACTCTCATGAATTAAAAACCGAACAAACGAAGGGAAAAAACAATAGTCTAGTACTTTCCTCAATAACATGTCATTGAGATCATAACATTGTTTATCAAGTTCTGGCCCATCAAAGAGGTGTCCAATAAGAAAATAATAGTGACTTTATATTGAGATGCATAAACAATAAGAAAGACTCACTATTTCACTCAAAATCTAGTTTTCAAAATTTTAACATAACGATATCGTTACAATTATTTATAGGTTCTTCGCACATTTTTTTTCTCCAACAATAAAATAACAATGACTTTATAATGGGGTGCATAAACACTTGCCGGGAATGAATGGGCTAAATCCCTGGAAGGGCCAAAGGGCCAAGGACCTAACCTGGAAACAATTGGACCTAGATGCATATGGTAGAAGCTAATCTCATAAATAAAATTCTGGGGTAGCCTCATAGAACTAAAATACTTTGTACACATAGCAATATTAAGCACTGATAACCAATAGTTCAGTTGATTGAAGTGATCTACAAGCACTAGAGGCTCTCACTTATAATTTCATAGTAAGCTACGCATGCAATGCATAGCTGGTCTCATCAATTAAGATGACTTGTGACAAGTTATAATTCTCTAACAACAGGCAAAAATCAATACACCGATAATTGAAATTTTAAAAGCTTAAGATGGGAAACCAACCATTCAAAATTCCCCCTGTATAGTTTTGTAAGATAAACTGATATTGAACTTAACATACTAGCCCATTTCAACCCATAACAGTACAACCATTCTAATTCTAGTAAATGTGCAAGAACCATCAAGAACACAGTTACCGAGTCTACAATTAACCAAGTAAACAAGTAAATGCAATGAGGAAACAACAAGAAAACAGCAGAAAACAGTAGACCTAGCATGAGGAGGATTCAATGCTCAAAAAGAGTCTTGGAAAAATAGCCAAATAATGGATAGTATTAAAATATTCCAATCCAGGGACTCATGAAACTTCCTCACACAAAAAATAATTGTTTTTTTCTTTAAGAGGTACAGGTAATGTAAAGTTTTTCTTGTGAAGGTCATCTTATGTTGTGAACTGAACTGTTTAAACAACTTGGGGTGGTATATCTTGTCCATGTATACTGTATACTTTCCTTTGACTGCATGCTCTAGCTACCTTACTAATACACTCCTACAATTTAAAATTATAATAAAAACACAGCTGAAACAGATCACAACTAGCCCTCCTTCGTGTTTTCAGAATCAAGCCAAAAGTATCGACACTAAGTTAGAAACTATAAAGTACATCGAAAGAGAATAAGACTTAACAAGATTCACATCTAGCACCTAAAGTACAAGTGAAATAAAAGATATGGAATTAAAACTCTGCTCATGGTTTTGGCTTGGCGAATAACTGTAAGGGGAGCTCTATTGGCACCATAAAATTTACTCTTCCCACTGCGAAAAAAACATAAAAAAAACCTTTCCTAAACTACCCCTCTCCCTTTCTCCCTCCTCCTCCTTCTCCCTCCTCCTCCTCCCTCATCTTCCCTTCCTCTCCCACCCTCCACCCTCCCTCATCCCCCCCCCCCCCCCCAGTCTCCAGCGGGGAGGGAGCCCCGGCCGGCAGCCGACGGCGGAAGCCCCGGCCGGCTGGCCTCCCTCCGCCTCTCCCTCTCCCTCTTTCTTCCTCTCTCCCTCTTCTTTCCCTCTTCTCCCTCTCTCCCTCCCTCTCCTTCCCATCTACAAAACCATAGAATTGGACCTCTTGCTCGTGTAGTGGAGAGGACACGTGGATTGAAAGAGCTAGTCTCCCAGCTATCTTTATTCTCAGGATAATCATCCATTGTGGGAGCACGTTTGACCAATAATTTTTTTGTCGAAATTTCATCCAAAAAAATGGCCCCCTGTGAATTCACCATTGTCCTTTTGTCATTGTATTTGACATCCAACCTGCCCAAAATCACTACCAACCAAAGAGGATTGGGATTTGGCGATTTGGGTGGTGTAACTTGTTAAGTAATGCATTATTATTTATTCGTATGCTCACAACTTCAAACACAATCCTTGTGGGAAAGAAAACGTTGAAAAGGATGGATGAAATGAAGCCATGGATAGAACTAATGGGTACTCAATTCGTCGATGTCATTGCCTATATGAAATAGTAGCAGAGCTGGAAGGAAAGAGAGTGAGAGAGACACTGTAGTCTCGAGAACGACTGTCGGCATGACCATAACACAAGGAGAGGGAGGGAGAGGGAGGGAGAGAGGGAAGAAGAGTAGGGGAGGGAAGGAGAGGGAAGAAGAGGAAGGGAGAAGAGAAGGGGAGGGAGGGAGACCGGCCAGCTGGTCGGGGCTTCCGCCGCTGGCTGCCGGCCGGGGCTCCCTCCCCGCCGGCGACTGGGGGTGGGTGCAGATAAGGGAAGAGGGTAGAGGGAGGGAGGAAGAGGGAGGAGGAGGAGGGAGAAGGAGGAAGGGAAGAGAGGGAGGAGGGGTAGTTCAGGAAAAAAGAATTTGTCTTCTACTGCGGTGAGGAGAGAAAAATTCGTGGTGCCAATAGTACCACTCTAACTGTAAACATCAAGTTTGGGTTTTATTTCCATGCATTATTACTTTTTTTAATGGTTTATTATTGAAGTTTTCAATCAAAACAAACTCTTATTGGAATGATGAATGGGCTGGTCTGAGCTTCAGAGTTAGATAAGCCAATAACTATTTATGTCAGGTAAGCGTTCGACCAAGACCCAAGGTCCAATAGGGGATTGTCCAACCCAATAATGATTCAGCTATGGCCTAACTCCACTAACTGAGTTTGGTCCAAGGGTTTACTCCCCATATGGGATACAACTAGTTACAACTTCTAAATTAATTCTTTAATCTCAAAACATATTGAACCAATACCATTATTTCTTTTATAGGCATATCAACCATGTCAAAAAACTCACAATTTAGCAATACTTATGCTCCTTAGTTCATTTTCACAAATTTTCTTGTCACATAATCATAGCATCCAATTTTTGAGCCTGAAGATGTAATGGTTTTCTAAGTTCATTTGAAGTATGTGATTGATTCCAAGATACTTCTGATACTTGTATAAGTTGTACATGTGTTCTACCTGTTTAATGCACCATACACTATATGGTTTTAAAATTTCAGAACATGTCCCCAAAGAAGGAATGGATGAAGGTACAAGAAATTATATTGAATACTTAAAAGGGGTTGAATCATTCATTTAGTTCATAAGAGCTAATAAAGATGAATTAGGGGATGAAGATTGGCATGTGTCAAATGTCATAATTTGAAGAGAGAGCAGGAAGCGGAGAGGGAGAGGGAAAGAGAGTGCTGGACCCATAACGCATGGAGAGGGAAAGACAAAGCAGGGAGCGGAGAGGGAAAGAGAGCGCTGGAGCCGCAATGCAGGGAGAGGGAAGGAGAGAGCAGGTTGCGGAGGAGCAGGAGAAAATGGCGGGAGAGGAAAATTTTTGGGGAAGAAAGGAAACAAAATTGTTCGATTCTTTTAGGTATAGGAATGAAAAATGATGTCTTTCGCAACTATGGGGGTAAAGGTGTCAAAAATTACATGTACGAACACCAAAATGGGTGTTTTGGTGTATTTGTAGTTAAATCCGTCTAATACAAGCTCAAGGACATTTATTTGGTAAAATTCCCTAAAATGAAAGAGTCAGGAAAATAGGAACAACTCATTAGCAATACTGAAGGCATGCAAGAAAGAATCCGGAATAGCTGAACCCGCATCCTTGAACTTATCAGCTACAATTGAGAACAGACATGGTCTGGATAAAATTTTTTCCCACCCAATTGCAATCAGAGTCAATGCATATCTAATTTCCCATGCCAATATTAACTTGTATTTTCAGTGGTATAAAACATCAATTTCGCATGCATTGGACTGAAATCAATAGTCTTTTCAATTTCTTTTTTTTAAGGAAAAATACCATATATTATGGTTTGTTACTAAGGTCAGGACGGAATCAACTGGGAATTGTAAGTCAAATAAGAAGAATGTGTCAACATGTCCATAGAATTTCAGGGTCGAGCCATGTTCATACGATGGGTTAAAGTGTCAAATTTAAATCCTTATCTAGGGTAATAACTTGACATTTACACGAAACAAGAATTAGTTCAATTTTAATCATGTCATATTTTGAAAAAACTATTGCGAAAACTAAAAAAACACAAGAATATTATGATGCAATCTCCCTCTCCTTCAAATGACTGTCCACTTTGACTTGCCAGCAGGTGCATCCAGAGACAAGTTCTTGTTGGTGGTCTGTTGGTTGAACATTTCACTAAGATGACAAAAAGCCCAACAAGTCTTAGGAATCCTAACATTCAAATCAGCCCCAATGCTTCCCATCCAAAATCAAGATTTATTGTTAATAAATAAAACTATCTGCAAAAGAAAACATCTAAGTCTTAAAAAATAAAAGATCATTCAATCAGAATAAGTGAGTTTATGAGTGTGTCCCAATAAACTCAAGCACAACCATTGAGTACTAATGTTGAAAAGAATGTAGTTAATAACCCACCATCCTTAACCCTTCAACAGTTCACCATATTTATTTATGGACTTCTCCCCTATGGCTGGACCCTTTTTTCAGACATCTAACACACCCCTACAAATGGAAGGTGGTTTCTCTGGTTATGCTCCTTCCTCAAATGCCTGCCAATGGAGTGCTTCCTCAGCTGCCTCCCAATGGACTCCTTCCTGAACAACCTCCCTATTTGTATGATGATTTTGGAGTTTTGGAGAGAACCCGCCCAACATAATTATAAGAGGTTCCAAGTATAAGAGGTTGGAAATAAGCGTTTGTCAAGAGTTATAGAAATGGTTGTAGAAATTGAAAATGATTTGAAGAAAACACTTATATTTGCAACCTTTTACCCCAAACAAGAGGTTCAAAATAAGAGGTTTCTGCAAATATCCCAAACAAGATCTCCTCTCCAGAACAGCACAGTTCAAAAGTTATAGAATCTGAAAATGAAAAGAAAACAAGAAAATAGACAATGTGGAAGAGAGAAGAACAGAGAAAATCACCTTTACTGAAATTTCAGATGGAAGATGACGTTGTAGGAGTCGTGGGAGTTCCCCCGGAGGATCTGGCTGGAATTGCTTAGACAGTAGGGAGCAGAGGGGAGAGTAGGAGCCGAGACGTAGGAGAGAGGGAAAGAGAGAGAAGCAGCGGAGAGGGAGAGGGAAATAGAGAGCATGAACCGCAGCAAGGAGAATGCAACGAGCCGATAGGGAGAGGGAAGGAGAACGCAGTGACTGGAGACGGAGAGGGAAAGAGAGAACCGAAGCCACAGGCAGGATGAGGGATAGAGAGAGGAGGGAGCGGAGGAGAATGTGAAATAAGGCGGGAGAGGAGAAATTTGGGGGAAGATAAGGAGAACGAAATCGTTCGAGATTGAGTGGTTAGGTTATAATTCCATGACGATGTCGTTCGCAGAATGAGGGGGTAAATGGTCCAAAATGACTGTACGAACACCAATACGGGTGTTTATGTGTATTTTTTATTTAAATGGGATAATACATATTTTGGGACACTTTTTTGGTAACATTCCTTTGATTATATAGTTAATTCCATGAGTGGTTAAAAGTGAAGGTGAAATGTGAATTTTCTAAAATGAGAATTAAATAACTTTCCCTTTTAGAAAATAGAATCAAATTAATCCGCTTTTTAAAAAAAAAAAAATTTGAAGAAGGTTAAAAATGAATACCCAACCTTCACCTTAATAATTTAATTTCTATGCGTTTTAATGCAAACAAACATGCCGACAAACCATCCAAACCCTAGGTCGTTTGAACCCAAATTTAAAATAGATTTGCTTATACTAAATAAAAGTCAAGATACCATATCTCTAAACTAATAAATCAATTAGTAGGGTTTTTTTTTTCAAAATCAAAACAATTCAAACTAACCTTGCCCTCGTAATAACTCATTATCATTAGAGCATTGTCCCAAAAATACATGGATTTTGCTTCTCCATTCCAATCTATCTTGCACTAAATCTTTGGATAGATTGCATTAATTTAAATAAAACTTTACTACTTCATTCACGTCATCTTCAGCGCACTCTTTTTCTTTGGTAGGCCTTCAACTTAGTATGAGATTTTTCATTGGAGTTTTGCTAACTTATGTTATACATGTTCAAACCATCTCAAACAAGTCTCTCTTGATCAATTTATCACATATTGATGCTACACCTAGATACTCTTGAATCGCTCATTTCTGATTTTATTTTTTATAATTTTACAATACATCTATCTTAATATTTTCATCTCAGTGACACTCATTATGTTACTAGAGGTGGCAAATGGGTCAGGTTGGGCTAAATGAGTCGTACCCATTTATTAAACAGATTGCATGCTCCTAACTCGTATCTGACCCGTTTAAACTCCTAACCCGCACCCACTGCGGGTTAACCCGACCCAACCCGCATTAACCCGCATAACCCTTGCGGGTTGGGTTGACCTGCATAACTTATACACAAACCTAAATTTATTAATGATCATCTAAGGCATTAACCATACCCAAAGTTTAAATTAGACCCAAACCGATAATTTAATTTGTAAAAATGTAATAAGATCTAAAAGAACAATCCTTAACTTTCTAAATACTATTGGTGCAATTTAAAACCTATATCATGATAGGCAATACGGACAAGCTCCCTTTGGATTATGATAAGTATAATGTTAACTTGTTTTGTATAGGATCTTAAATTACACTTAGGCTCAACTGATGTTGGGTTGAAAATTTAGGCTAGGTCATGATGGCATAATTCACCATTCTCTATGGCTTGTGCCGGCATAAGAAGAAAACAGTGTGGAAACTAGCATGACTCGGCTATTACCTGCTTATTTTATTTTACTTATATCATATCCATTGTATTTTCTTCATATAATCCTCCTAAGAGAGAAGAACACACAAAAAAAAGTTTTTAAGCTGACAAAAGGGTCTACTTGAGAAAGAAGAATGGGGAGGAGTTATTCATACAATGAGTATAGTATATATATATATATATTTTTTTTTAAATAGTGACTATAGAAATAGAATAAAAACATTAATATAAATAAAATAAAGTCTTCATAAAAAAAACATCATATCAAAATAAAAAGATACAGTCCATAAATGGGTTATGCGGGTTAAACAAGTTAAACCTAACCCCTACCCATTTAAATGTGGGTTAGGAAAGCATGCCTACTACCCACCCGTATATTATGCGGGTCAGGTTGTGCGGGTCGGGTTGGGGTTGAATTGGCGGGTTGGGTTGGCTTTTGCCAGCTCTAATTATATTCATGTTTTTCTTCTTGACAAGCAAACATTCTACTCCATAGATCAGCGTTGGTCTAATCACTATTTTTTAAAAATTCATCTTCAATCTTATTAGCCCTCATAGATTACAAATCATTGCTGAAGCAAGTCTCTACTTCAACCATTTTGCCTTTATCTAATGTTCGATATCTTCCTCAGTCTCTCCATCTTTACTAATTAACAAGTCGAGGTATTGAAATAAGTTTTCTTATGCTATTTCTTGAGTTTCAATTCTCACAAGTATTTCATCTCTATACACATTCCTACTAAAGTTGTAAGTCATATATTTTTGTGTTTATACAACTTATTTGAAAGTCCTGGATTCTAAAGCCTCACACCATTTTACAAGTTTTGCATTCACGTAATCCCTTGATTCATCCACCAACACTATATAATCTACAAATAATATACATCAAGCTAACTTCACGAGTTTTTATTATCGGTCCCAAGTCTGAATCAAGGAGAGTTGTATTGGGTGATACGAAGAGGAGAGTTCTGTCAAGCCCGTGGTTTTACCCTCAACGATAACAAACACGTCCCCATTCCTAGTTTTTTTTTTTTTTTATAACCGAGGGTGTCCAAGGTCTCTTGGAGCACCTGACTAAATCTCCCGGGGTGGTGGCCTTCCCTTGTTTCCACTCACCGGGTACGTCGGGCTAGAATAGCCTGAGGTCCCAACGCGTTGGCAGGTTTCGATGCTGAGACCTCCGGGTGGTAAAGGAGTGACCCAACCAACTATGCTACCAAGTTCAATACACATCCCTTTGCCTTTTTTTTCCCTGGATGCTTTACAGATGGTCCCCACTCCTGACCATAGACATGTATCCGATTTTTCTTTGGGTAAATTAGGCAAAAGTCTCTGAGCACGGTCTTTTAAGGCAACAAGGACAGCAACTTTTTCTCTAATGTCTTTAGTCCAGACAGGTGGAGATATTTTGGTGAGAGGTCCCTAAAATGCCACATCATATATTTTTATGACTAATTTGCCTCTATCAACAGTTTCAGCATAACACATTTCGTCTTCTTCTCTATTATCCTGGAGATCCCCTTCCATCTTCTTCTCTAGGAACGAGGGATATTACCAGAGAGCTCTGCAAATCGAGGGATGTAGTTTTTATGAGACAACATTTTCATTCAAGGATGCTGCCCTTGATCCTTCTCAAGATTTTTCTTTAAATCCAGTACTTCCATTGGCCCTTCCAGACATCCATTTTCATCCACCTCAGGTCCGGAATCAGCCACTCTGCTCCAAACAGAACCATTAACTATTCCTACTCACTCACCTTCTTTGGACATGTCCTATCCACCTACATCAAAACCTGGTCCCATTCCACCTATAACCCAACATCCATCACCACCACTTGCTATTCATGATCCAATACATGGGCCCTCTATTCCAATACCTGCACCCTATACTTCCACACCTAATCTCTCTATTTCAACACATGACCTTCCTGTTGCCATCGATCCATCACATGGCCCTGACAAAGATAAATTTACAAAACTCTGATAAAGATAAATTTGCAAAACTCAGATAATTTATTTGAGTTTTTGGCAAATTTATATGAGTTTTCGAAAAATTTGCCCAAAACTCAAATAAATTTATCTGAGTTTCTCGCAAAACTCAAACAAATTTATCTGAGTTTCTGGCAAAACTCAGACAAACTTATTTGAGTTTTAACAACTTTTTTGAGTTTCGAACAAATAGCTATGTGATGTGATGCCATCCGACGACCCACATTCATCAAATTCAATCCCTAAATTATAGGTAATTCAAAACGGATTGACAAAAATCTTAGAAATTATGCCCAACTTGTGAGGTATTTTTCTATGATATAACGACAGAATCTTGACTTGGTCTCTTCATAAAAGGTTGTAGCCCTAGATGGTAGATGATTTTAGGGTTTTCAATCACCTGATTTGGACTTCGGAAACTCAAGTTATGCATTGAAGTTTACTGGTCAAGATAGGAATCTCGGATTAGTTTTTCAGGCCTGACTTTGAAGCAACGTTTGGAGGCCCAAACAAACTCGGATTTTTGCGAACCAGACCTTTCTGAAAAGCTTAAGACGTCCTCTAAAAAATTCATGAAGACCACTTTGTCGCTTTAAAACTCTAACGCCATCCAAACCTCAATGGAAGGAGAGAAGTTCATTTAAATTATTGCTGAGTTCTGCCAAAACTAAGATAAATTGTCTGAGTTCTGCTTTTGCTGACGTGTACAAGGGCGTTTTTGTCTTTTTCAATGAACTACTTTTACACGAGGACTACCGTCAGTATGATAAAATGTTGTGTACCGTTTGCAATAAAAATCACAGTTGAGAGACCTCCGCCCAAATGCCCCTTTTTCTTTTGAACGACAGAAGTTGCTGAAGTGAGATTCTGATTTCTAAGACTTCATTGGATAATTTCTTTGACCATATAATCATTAATCTTACAAACAGAACACAAAAATGCAATTACTCACACACAGAATAAAGTACTGTGCATAAATGAATTTTGACCCACTTTAATAAATGAGTTGGAATAAGACCTCATTTGATAGTCAAACTCATCCAAATTTCATATTCCTGCTTCCCATTAGGGCATCTTTTTCAAGTTCTCTACAAGGGAATGCTTTCCATTCATAAACAGCACAATAGGAAGACAATAAACCCTGCTATAGGCAAATGAAGAGCAGGATTTCTCAATCAACTAAAGGAAAGGGAATGCTTTTGTAGAAGTAAAAGAAGGGATCCATCCTTCATGATGTCTGTTAGTGTGGAGAGGGGACTCTTGAGATCTCAAATCTTCATATCTATGGACAGTTTTTCTTTTAGGAGCGCTTCCCGAGTGCCACGCTCACTCGCATTGTTCGGCCTTCCAGCTCCTGAAAATCCAACAGAAACATGTCTTATTGTTATCTATGTAAAAAAATCTAAACCAATCCAAAACATGGAGTAATAGAATACAAAGTGTTCATACAAGAATCAAAATGCTTGATTATCCCAAGTACTTGCCCTGGGAAATCAACCATGGTACCAGGATTTTGAATGTTTTAAGTTTGGGTCTGGCATCTGGATTCATGAAATTGGACTTGATAAAATTTGGGTCAGATATCTTGGTGTATAAGGTACATACCAAGAACTCATACACTTGGACTGGATACAACCACTGGCCACGGTGCCACCAAACACACATTGTTTTCAAGTTTACACAGCAGCCCCCTCAAGGAAAATTTCCTGGGTCGGCCCTTGGTGATATCTGCCCATACCCATGCAATACAAGTGGACCCATATCAGGTCCTGGCTCAGACCACGTTTCCTCTCACCCCATGTTAAGTAGTTAGTTTGCCGCACCTTTAATGCCTAAGCGTTTTGAATTTATTGGTTAGCAACTTGAGATGTATCAGACCCAACAAATCCCGAATTCGAATCCATACAGGGCAAGTTGTTTGAGTATGACTTCAGGTGACATGGAGTAGACCCAGACTGGGCCCATTTTTCATCCTATTGGGTACCATGTCTCTGTGTTCTTTCTATTAGTGTGGGTGTCTGGTCTGAAGCAAAAACAAGAGTTAATACCACTCCATTGAGATTTTCAATTGCAGCATCCATCTCTTGTTGGGTTGAGTAGCACACAAAACCATAACCCCGAGACCGGCCAGTGTCTCCATCATACAGCACCCTTGCTCCCACCACGTTGCCATACTCTTGAAAGGCTTCGGTCAGACCCTCTGAGGTGACTGACCATGAGAGGTTGCCCACAAATAGCTTGTACTCGGTTTCAGGGTACAAAGGCTCTTTGGGCTTTGGTTTGTCTGAGAAGTTCACCCTCAATGTCCGCCCGCCATATTCCTGCGATTATTATTTTTTAACAGCAGCAGCAGCAGCTCAATCAGAAGCTGAGAAGTCTCTGATGTTATTATATGAATCAAATACTAGCCTAATCAAAAGCAGAGAAGCAGCATAATATGCATGTCACGTGTGTGTGTGAGAGAGAGAGATGGCCTACACTTCCATCCAAGTTCTCAATGACTGCATTGCAATCCTCGATGCTGCTCATGGTAACAAAAGCGAAGCCTCTGCTTCTTCCGGTATTTCGGTCATAAAGCACCTTCAACCAATCAGCATAACAGATACCAAGTTAATATTCTTGATAAAATAGGCTAATTTGAGATGGCAAAGCATCATTCGAAGAAAAATAACCAAAATAAAATCATATCACAACAAATATTAGCTAATTGTCTTCTGGTTTCAGCTAAATTTTAAGTTTTCCATCTGAGTTTCTAGTATTTCTCTGATTGTATTCACAACCACAGTGAGCCATAAGAGAGGTAATTGCCAGAAAAAAATCGAGGGCCGGTTTGTTTCATGTAATTGGAATACCTAGGATTGTATTTCTTAAAGAGTAAAAATGAAGAATAAAGGTGAGTATCCAAAAATGACAATCAAATAAAGTCCCCTTTAATGGAAGTTGAATTTAAGGGAGATGAAAAATGCACAGGCATCACCCTACTAATTCAATACCTAGTAAAGTCTAAGTCCTCTAATGTCCTTCACCATTAATCTCTTTTATAATTCTTCAGCCGAGCTCATTTCACAAAGCAGTCCTATTATTCAATTCCTATGCATTTTCTGCAAACAAACAGGCATTAAGGAAATAGTAGAAAATGAAATTCGTGAATAAGAAATCCACCCCGTTTCAATTCTACAATCAGCCCATCCATAAGGCGTAAGGCGACCAGTGTGTTGGTTCGTACTTCGTACCCATTGGTTACTATATCTTTCATGATTTCAAACCATACGCCCGCACAAGACCACAATGACTACAATGCAGCATGGGGTATTTTTGCCCTACGTGGTTTCAAATCCAGGACTTGTTGGCTTTGATACCATCTCAGAGTTGCTAGTCAGTAATCTCGAAAACAATTGGTGATAGGAAACTGCACAAACAACCACTTAACACCCACTATTTTTGAAATGGTATTTGATACTAAAAGATTAACACTTCACAACATCAAACAAATAACACCAATGAAAACATTAATGGAATTTCAATTGTTTACAAAGGAAACTTCTTGAGGGGCATTGGTGAGGTGGTTTTCTTTATGGTAATCTCTCTCTCTCTCTCTCTCTCTCATAGAAATAGTACCTCAAATTTAGACCTAAAATCAAAATGAACATCAAGCTATTCCATATTTATGGTGAATTTTTGTTTCAGAGTTGATCTAATTTTTCTTCTATGTAGATGGGTTTTTCATATAAATCTGTGTTGCATACTTTATTATTTAGTTTTAGGAACTGATTTTGGTTACTGTGTTTACTTTTACCTTGGTGTTCAATACAATTCATACATAGAAAGGAAGGCTCTGTTCCCTACATAACATACGACCAATTGCCCAAATGCACCAATTACTTAATATCCACTAGGATTGTGTGTTTATTCATTTGTTTCGTTTGTAATTCCCAAGTATCCCATGTAAAAAAGATCCATAAAAAAAACATCAATACAAATGAGAAGGACCACCACCAACAAAAACTACAACACAGATTGCTATAAGTGAATAAATTGGTAGAAGATAAGGGAAGATGACTCACCTCAACCATCTCAGGGCTTCCATAGTCTTGAATAATTCCAGCTAACTGTGCACTATCACAATTATAAGGCAAATTACCAAAATAAAGCTTAGTGTTCAAACCAACATCACTATTCACCATCTCTTCTTCTTGCACCGAACCTTCTTCCTCTCCAACAATCTCTTCCTCCTTCTCCACTTCATCTGATTGCGTCTCAATTGCCGCCGCGGCCGCTTCTTCTTGGGCCACAGAAGAATAAATCTTCGACAGACGCCTCTTCGGCAAGGCGATGGAGATGGAAAGAGAGTCTAAATGGTGAGTGTAAGCTACAGTTGTAACAACTGGAAGTGCACGCTGACATGAGAGCCTGAAGACATTATCTGAGGATGATATGTGCTTGGATCGGATACAGGCAGCAGTAAAACAAGACCCAACAGCTGCCATTGCTGTATAGTTTGGGTTCAGAGATGTGGGGTGATACGAAGTATTGATTTTTCAGCTATGACTAGTGAGAGAGAGAGAGAGGAAAGAAAGATGGGGTGTCTGGTATTTGACTATTGAGATTACGTGGGTGACTAGAGGCCAGTGAGATGGGTTGAGATAAGTGCGATAAGGTAGGATTTTCCACCTAGGAAATTCTATTGACTATTGTTCTTGCAGGAAGGAGGTCCATGTGATGTGATTCTTTGGGCTCCATGGTATCAATTGGTGTGGGGAAGGAATTGATCAATGAAGTTGTAATTTTGGGGCCCATTGATGATGTCCCTTACTGTTGAAATGATGGGGCCGACCTCCTGAATGTAGGGCTAAAATCAAACCGGGTTTGGGCTGGACTTACCTGGTCCAGTCCCGGGTAAAAGTATGATTTGTAGGGTTGAGTTAAAGTCCGGGTCATTGAGTTTATTAAAGAGTTGGATTTCAAGCTACGTGGAACCAAAAAACATAGTGCACTTAGAATTTAGATCTAAGCTCAGGCTGTTGGCCCTATTGTACAGCCCAATAGTGTTATTGAACTCTCCCGTCTAAAATTAACACAAGTTGAGAGATCTTAACCATTTAACTTTTATAAGAACTAGCGCTTAAGGTTCCGCGTCCAACGTGAGCCTTTAATTCATCAAAGAAAAACTCATTTTAAATTAAACACCATCCACGTGTCCCTCTTCAAGGAGGTAACCTCTCTCCACGTGTCGCTCTCCAAGGAAATCACCTGCTGTCTTTTATTATATAATAATATATATTTGGATTTTCTGTCGCAACTATTACAAGCTCTCATATAATATGTCTTTGTGGGTCAAGCTTATATAATAATAATCCGGACCGTCCAAGATGAACATCGTTCTCTCCGGTGACATATTTTAAAACATCAGCTTAATAAGAGTGGGTCCACCATCTAATTGAGCAAATGACTGCCAGTAGGCCTATCAACGGGATGGGACGGGCATGGGCTTGGCTTGTCCAATACCATCCCGAAAATAGAACGGGCTTGGCCCGGGCTGGGACAGGGCCGGCCCTGGACTTAGCCCGATCCTGGATATAAGCAAAACATTCTATAATTATTCCTACTGTCACCAGACACCTAGTGTGAACCGAACTTTAAACCCTGCTCATTTTTTCTGGGCTTGGGACTAGCATTGCAATGCAACAAGCAACAGGGCGGAGTTAAAAACTTTTTTTTTTTTTTTTTGCCGGTGACAGTAGAAAACAATAGAAATGAATGAGTATCCTATAGGCTATATGTGTCAAGTAATGTAGGAATGGTTAAAACCTTTTCTTTTCTTTTTTTTTTTTGCCGATGAAAGTAGAAAATAAAAAAAATCAATAAAAATGAATGAGAATGAGTATCCTATATGAGTCAAGTTAAAGTAATGTATGACCGGTTGAAAAACTTCTTTTTTTTTTTTTTTTTTGCCTGTGAAAGTAGAAAATCAATAAAATGAATGAGAATGAGTATACAATATGGGTCAAGTAATGTAAAAAATAAATCAACAGAAATTATTTTTCTTTTAATATGTCTAAAACATTAGTTAGTGCATTCCCATTATTGTCTAAATCATCATCACTAGTTTTGTTGTGACTAAACCAATCTTGAGCACAAATTGTAATATATAAATTATTATTATTAAATGACTTTGCAGGGGGCCTAGCCGGGCCTGAACGGGCTGGGTTGTTTTTGCCCAGTCCCAGTCCCATTTTGGCTGGGCTTTAAAATATATTGTCCAAGCCCTGCCCACTGGGCTCAAATTTTTTTAAAAGCCCTGTATTTCCAAGCTTGAAACGGACCGGGCCGGGATTTCTACCCATTTCAACGCGTCCCATTGACAGGCCTAACTGCCAATGGCTGTTTGTATTGTAAAAACAATTAGAGGGGGTTATATGCAATTTTTCTCATCCTTTAGATGGTCCTCAGTCACACATGAAACTCTATCACTCTTTTGAGTAAAGACTCTCTCATGGAGTTATGTTCTTCATCGTCTGCTCCTCTCAACTCACCAAATCCTCCAAATCTCTCAAACTCCTCCGTCCGATCAGCTTCCTTCTCACAAACCCATCTCTTCTCCGACGAAACCATGCCGGAAAAACCCACCCTAAACCCCAGATATCCACCAACACCCAGATCGCGAATTTCATGCGCAACGGCCTCGTCGAACTTGCACAGATGCTGTTCGACGAAACGCCTCACCGAGACACTGTCACGTGGAATTCGATGATCCGAGGTTACTTCCAAAATGGGGAGCTCGATCGAGCCGTCCATCTGTTCGATCAAATGCCGTCCCGTGATATCTTCTCCTTCAACACCATGATTGCCGGGCTGATGCGTTACGGCGATGCGGATGGTGCAAAGAAGGTGTTTGATGAAATGCCTGTGAGAGATGTTGTTTCTTGGAATTCGATGATTGTGGGTTACGTGCGCAACTCTCTGATGAATGAAGCGTTTTTGGTGTTTGATAAGATGCCAAAGAGAAACACTATTTCTTGGAATATTGTGATGGCGGGGCTTGTGAATTCTCACTCTTTTGAGATTGCAGAAAAGCTTTTCAATGAAATGCCTGTCCGGGATGTTGCTTCTTGGACGATCATGATGTCTGGGCTAGTGAATAATGGTAGGATTAGTGAGGCTCGTGGGGTGTTTGAAGAAATGCCTGAGAGAGATGTTAAAGCATGGAATGTGATGATAGCTGGATACATTCATAATGGGAGAATTGAAATTGCAGAAAGTCTGTTTGTGAAGATGCCAGAGAGAGATTCGATCTCTTGGAACGAAATTATTGATGGGTTGGCTGGCAATGGACATATGAACAATGCACTAAGATTTTTCTCAGAAATGCCTCATCGAACCCCACATTCATGGAATTCGATTTTGTTAGGATTGATTCGAAGCGGGCTTGTTGAAGCGGCTCATGCGTTTTTTGAGAAGAACCCGTTTAGTGACATTGTCACGAGGACAAATTTGATCGTTGGTTATTTTGAAAAAGGCAACGTTCACACAGCTCTTGCGCTTTTCAAATTAGCACTTGATCATGATGAAACTTTGTGGAATGCTACCATTTTTGGATTGGGAGAGAATGATTGTGGTGAAGAAGGCTTGAGATTCTTTCTGAGAATGAAGGGGGAAGGTTTCAATCCTGATCATGCTACATTTACTAGTATTCTAAACATCTGTTCTATCTTACCATCTTTACATTTTGGTAAACAAGCTCATGCAGAGATAATAAAAGCAGGGTTCGATCAGTTTGTGGCAGTCTCCAATGCTATTGTCACCATGTATGCAAGATGTGGAAGCATTCATTCAGCTGAAAGGGCTTTTTCTTACATGCCTAGTAATGATACTATTTCTTGGAATTCCATAATATGTGGATTCTCTCAGCATGGCAATGCTAGAGAAGCTCTAATATTCTTCGAGTGGATGAGATCAACAGGTGTTAAACCGGATCAGGTAACATTCATCGGCGTTCTCTCAGCTTGTAGCCACGTGGGTTTGATCAACGAGGGGAAACACTATTTCAATCTTATGAGATATAAGTACTTTCTTCAGCCAACCTGCGAACACTATACATGTATCGTCGATTTGTTAGGGAGGTCTGGATTTGTAGAGGAAGCAATGAAGTTTATTCATGGAATGAGAGAAGATGGTATTGAGGCTAGCGCGAGTATGTGGGGAGCATTACTAGGGGCCTGTCGAATCCATGGGAATTTTGAAATGGGTGAGATTGCAGGGAAGAGAGTATTGGAGATGGAACCTTGGAATGCTGGTGCATACATGATTCTGGCTGAGATATATCTGGCCGTTGGAAGGAAGAGGGATGCAGAGATGTTGTGGGTTTTGATGAAGGAGAGAGGTGTTAAAAAACAGCCAGGGTGCAGCTGGATTGAGGTGAAGAACAGAGTGGATGTATTCCTTGCTGGAGATGGGTCACACCCTGAAATTAGTAATGTCTGTGTTATGTTAGATTTATTGAATAGGGAGATGGAAATTGGTGGATATGATAAAGATTAAAAGTGATTTTTTGGACTCATTGGATGTAATAGTTTTGATTCTTTGTCCATTATCTTTTCATACATATTGTATGATGAAATTGAAGAATTGAACAGCCCCAAAATGCCAAATTCTAATATACGAAAGGGACTGTTTCTAATTGAATTCAATTGAGAAATCAGCCTCGGGATTTTGACAGTTTCTTAATGGAGATCCAAAACTGCTGGTCCATTGATGCTTAACCCAACACAACCCGACCCATTTAGGATGTAAATGCTTTTGAATGTTTCTTAGATTCAAAACTGCCGATTCGCAACCTGACCCACGATAACTCATTAAATTGCCCCCTTCGGTTAAACAGGCGTTTTCATTCTCTCCCGGATGGAGAAGATGCATTTGTGTTCTGTTCTTTACTCTCTTCCGTTACCATTGTTTTCGTTCTCTTCCGGAAAATGGAGAAGCTACCTTGCCCTTCTCATCAACGATTTTGTAACGTGCAAGTGGAAGTCTCTATGGGTAAATGAATTAGGCGTTTTCTCTCTCTCTTTATAATGTTCTGTTTATCTTATCGTTCACTTCTCTCATCTATCGTTTTCTCTCCCTTGATTACTTTCAGAATTATTCTTCATCATCATCCCCGCACGTCACTCCTCAGTCTTCAATGTCCACCAAAACCAGATCACTGGTGGGTTTTTATCTTCAGCTGACACCCCCTTCTAAAGTAGAGGTACCAAATCGAATTCCTTTTATTTAATCTCTGGAAAAAAAATGGCCTTTCCATTTTGTCTGGGCTTGATTTAGTGACTGATTTTATTTACTGTTTTATTCAATTGACTATGTTTAGAGTGCCTTATGGTTGCTGTGAAATTAATAAAAAAACTGAAGATATTCATGATGTTGTTTGGAGTGCCTTATGTTTAGCTTTGATGATGGGCTTTCGTGATATTGCTTTGCATAAGGCTTGATTTCATTATGCATTCCAACTGTATGTTGTAATGCCATAATAGGCAGATTTTGAAAGCTCACACATAGTTTGATATAGATTCTATTATGATTGACCCACTTAATAAAAGAAAATTTTTGAGACTCTAATATTATGGTTTCTGTAAAAAAAAAAATTTTAAAACTAAATATATTCCATAATACATTCGACTGTGTACAACAATGAAAGGCTTCCTACCACTGATAGCTAATGTGTAGGGTTTTGGCAGGCATAGAGATCAGGGTATCCAGTCATGGAATAAGAATCCCGATTTAACATTTGACTATTGTTTTTTCGGTTACTATTGTTTGGTAACTTTTTCTTTTCTTTTAGTTTGTTGAGATTGGTTTCTTTTGCGTTTTGTTTGAGAATGAAATTTGGAACTAGCATTTTTCTTTCCTTCCATATCTTGAATTGGAACTCATCCTATTTGGCTGTAGAGTCAGGGATGGCGGTCTCAACCCAAAATAATTTAAAAACCCATTTAAATTATTAGTTATCAAATAAGGTGGAGACTGTCGAAGGATCTGATAAAAGCTGAAATGTTTGATTTAGCCAAATGTTAATTGCTTCATTTCTTTAGGATCTGATGAAAGCTTAACTGTCTGACTTAGCCAAATGTTAATTACTTCATTGTTGTCAGTTCACCCCTTCTCAGTGGTTTAAATGTCTTCTTTTGTCAGTGAGGAAAATTGGAAACAGCATTAGCAAAAGTGTTGTTTTTCTGCCTTTCCTGCACCAAATATATTTAAGTTTCGATGGGGAAGTAAAATAGGGTTGATGAGGAATTAGAAGTAGAAAACTAAGTGCTACTGCCAAATGTGGTTTCCTATTTACTTGCTGCCCCAACTGTGATGCAGACGCACTAACTATCTCTTCTGTCAGCATTTTTTTGTTTGAAGTACCTCTAAAAAAGTCTTACCTTTGCTCTGTCCTGAATAGACACTCAATATAAAGCTCTATGTCCAGAAAAAAAAAGAACCTTATTTAAATGTTTTGGGTGTTTCTTTTTTCTTCTAATCGATTTGCACATGTTCTTCTTGATGATTTGGTATGTGTTTGCGTGTCTGAGGTTCAATGTGATTTGGTTGGCAATGAAATGTAAGTTTGATTGTGTCTTTTCCCCAGATTTTACAGTGGGATCACTGAGCCATTGGAGATTGAAGCTGAGTTCTTAGGACTCACTTGATTGCCTTCGAAAATTGAAATTTAACATGTTTATACTATGATGTTCTCGTTTTTGCTTTCTTGTCTTTCTTTCTTATGATACCATGATGCTTCAAAATAGGTGACAGGCCTTCTATATTCTGTCTGATATTTCATTTTTTTAAATGTAAAATCAGTGTCCCTGATGTATTGATTGCATGTCTTTCTCTAAGCTGCCTTATCCAACCTGTATCTGGTCATCATAGCTTGCTGGCCTTCACTTTGAAATCCTCATTTGCAGATGAAAAACTGTAGTTTGTGTTTTGGCATGTGTGAACTCATCTATAGTCGGATAACTGGGATGTTAGGAAGTTCATTTCTTTTTTAATCCAGCAAAAGTGTACATCTAACATATAATAGATACATGTTAAGCCACTAGATACTACAGCAATAACTTTTGTTTCTCCATCTAACTTTTGTTAAGCCACTAGATACTGCATGTTATGATCAATCTCCTCTGCAAATATGACATTAATATGTCAACTTTCCATATATATGCTTAGTTATATCTGTCTTTCACTCTTTCTAATCCTCTATTTTCCATTAATTATCTGGTTGTTAGGCATGGAGCACTTAGATGCCAAACTAACTAAAGAGTAGTACTCATGAAAAAATGGAAATAAAAAAATTAAAAAATCTAAATATGAAGAACACGCAGAAGGAAAAAAATAGTAAAATACATAATACATTTACTATCCAAACTTGATGATATGCTTCATTGTATTCTGGACAAATCTTCCAAGCAATTTATTCAGAATCCATAACTGGTCACCTTTAATAGAAAATTTGAAATTTTCACTATATGACTTGAACAGCCCAAACTTGTGTGTGTGTGTGTATATGTGTATAAATAAATATATATCTATATATATTCCTCTATCTGTTTTGTGCTTTATTTTATATGAACTATATCTTCATAAATAAAAAAAAAACTAAGTTTATATACAAAGAAGATGATATTTAATCATTGTTTTTTCTAAAACTTTATTAATGTAACTGTTGTACACTTTTTCTAAGGAGTCTCTTATAATGGAGCATTGATTTTGCCTTGTAATCTACCATCTCTATTTGGAGTTAAGTGGGGGTACCAAAGGCTAATTTATGATTTGTAATCTACCTCTCATTAGTTGGCATCTAATTTTATTTTATTTTTATTCTCTGAGTTTAAAATCATTGCATGGAATTGTGCATCGCTGCAATCATGTAACAGACCTGAATTGGAAATATCTTATTTGTTTAAACTTTATCATTGATATTGCCATCTTACAATTATTTATCCTATGTCAACTACATGCATTGGCATTACTTTTCTATATGTTTTACACACAAAACTTCTGTACTACATATATTAATCAGGTTTAATATGACTGATCGAGCAAAGAGGCAAAAGCAATTTCATGGCGTATCTGATACACATGCACAAGAAAGTAAGAATTTAGAACATAACCACACAAATATATTTTATTTTAAAATATATATTTAGAAATATGACTAACGCTAATGTGCTTTGCCAATATTAAAAAAAATGCAGATGAAAGAACATGCACATCACCCATGGTGGAGGCACATTTTTCTAGCACGACAGCAGAAAATATAAATCAGATTGAAACCAATGAGAATTTAATAGATGTGCAGATCAATGTCGTAGGTCTCAACAACAACCTTGGCAATCTTAGCGAAAAATCCAATGCCAAAAGTGAGGGAACTACTTCAAGTAGTGACGACAGGCCAATGCAACAAAACAGAAATTTCTCAAGTATGTACAATCGAACTTGCATGATATCGTTCTCTTGGATTATGTTAGATAGACTTTAGGGCCTGTTTCTTTATAAGCATTTCTGACAGGAATTCAGGCTGTTTGTGAATTCAAGAATTCCTGTCAGAAATTTGTTCTTTCAGTGGAATTCCCAGTATTCAAGGCAGTCAGAATTTTCAAATGCCAAAAAAGTGGAATTCCAAAATGCTACCCCCTCCAAGAGCATTTCAGAATTCTGGAACTCCGAGAGGCTTGGTTGGAATTCTGGGAACCCAACGGTTGAGGCCTATCCTAACACGGCGAGGAATTTTGAGGTTCGAATATCTGTTCTCCATAATCATCTTCATTTTTCCAGTACACCATCGAAGAAAAACGAATCCATTGTAATCGCCCTTGTTTGAGTAGCTATGAAACATGAAATTTAAGAATTTGAGTTAGATGAAATTCTCAGGTAGGAATTCCTGTAAGAAAGAAACAGAAAATTCACAAATGACAGAATTTGTTCATTTCAAAATTCCAGTGTCTCGAATTCTGCAAATCCCAGCAGACATGAATTCTAGGAATTCTTGCAAAAAACAGGCCCTTAGTGTCCTGCTTACATTATATTGTAAAATCAATAGGTAACATCAACCAAGGCAACGTTGACCATCAATTAAATGTTGTTAGTGGTACAACTTTCAATAATGAATCGTTATTGACAACAACTTAATGGATATCCAAGTTCACGATCGGAGAGTTATTTCAAGTAATGACATCAGATGAATGCATCAGAAGGAACCCATCTTAAGTATGTCCATTCATAACTTTTTAAAATCTATGTTTCTTTATTTTTAAACTTCTTAAGGATATAGTTTTAAGAAAATGCTTGCATTAACTTGTAAAATGAATAGGTCACAACATTGCCACCCTAAGCCATCAATTAAATCATGGTAGCGGTAACTCGATGCACATTAATGATTCATTATTCAACGACAATTTAATAGATGTGCAAGTACATGAGGGAGCTATTGCAAGCAGAGCTATTACGAGCAGCGAGAACAGATCAGTGCATTACAATGGACATGTCTCAAGTATGCTCAATTCTTATATATGAAAGGGACTGGTTTCAATTGAGAAATCAGTGAATTGATTTTGACCATGTGCTCAACTTGTTTTGACTTTCCCTTCTCAATGTCACTCCACCTTCCCATAGCCCCCTCCCTTATTCTGTTTTCATTTCTTTTGCACATTGTAATTTAATTTTAATGTTAATTTTAACTTAATTATATACTTAAATTAACTTAATTTTGATGGTAATTGTAACTTAATTGCATATTTAATTTTCCATTTCCTTTAAACACTCGCACATTCCTGATAATACTAGAGGAAACGTCTCTTTGGTTCCATCTCCCAATCCCTACCGCTTTCTCTTTTTCCTTCTGTTCTTATCTCTTCTTTGAGCAATAGTATGATTTGATGTCTTTTTATTTTTTAGTTATATTATAGGAATATCAACACTTTGATTTTTTGGTATATGGCATCGAAGCAAGATTCTAGATTTGATTCAGAAGATTTGGTCATATTCAAATTGCAAGAAATGGCAAGTGAATGCATGAGAAAGGAAGATGAGCATGGTATTGGCGGTGGATGGTTATTTGGTGGAAAGCTATTCTCACTATTTCTGTGTAGAAGAAAGAAAAAGGAGGGTATGTTGTAATGATTTGAAGAGACGCTAAGCTTTAAGAAGATTGCTTGTGGCAGCGTTGTAGGGAATGGTAAGGTGTTTTTTTTTTTTTTTCTTTTTTCTATTGAGTCAAGAACGAGAGAGAAGTTGTGATGGGTCAAGAAAGAAAAGAGGAAGAAAGCATGTATGATTCTGGGATGTAAAGATTGTCGACCTATTTTTCATTCTATTAACATTTGTGCAGAAGGCTGGTCTACCCATGTAAATCTTTGATTTCATGTATACAACAGTTTTGCATTACAAAAACCATTGGCATGGTCTAGGGTTCACTTTGAAATGCCGTGGCACCTATGATTTGATTGTTGCGGATGATTTTTTTTTAAGGATCCTCAGCGCTTGGTGTCGCCAAATGATATTATGTCTAACTTCCAGTTTGTGGTATTACCATTAAAAAAAAAAAAAAATGCAAATGTTATATGTAGCTTCTGCTATGGCACCTATAGTTTGATGATTGTAGATGTGTTGTTTTGATAGGGTTCTCGCCATTAGTGATGCTTCCAATTCGTGTTGTTTTTTTTTAGCTTATGTATCTATGGTGAAGTGGGGGAGTAAAAAAAAAAATTCCACCATTGTCTTTGATAAAAATGATGTATTGATCCTGAGGATGGTTATTATGAACCATTGATTTATATAATCTAATAATAAAAGAGACTGATATGGGATTCAATCTTGACCTATCTCGATTTGTTCAATCTGGTGGGGTTTATGTTTAGCCTGATTCGAATGACAATTTATTTGCCCTATAGCAAACCTGACCGTGTCTGGTATAGGTCGGGTCAGGTGTTCTAATGGATGGCTTTCTATTCATTTTAAAATAAAAAAATTATTCAGAGGTGGATAATAATTGAACGTAGCATATTACAAAGTAGGTTACTATAACTTTACAAGTTTTTTATTTTTTTTTTTTATAACGGATGGTGTCCTGGACCCTAATATCACTTTTGGTTGGTCAAAAAGTCATTTCACCTGGCCAAAAGGGCCAAATGAGAGTAGGAAAATGAGTAAGACAGAAATGTCTTTTAATGGGATAAATGTTATAGGCATGCTTGCTTAGTGTTTTCTTGCATTAGAGTACATAGGAATTGAATACATACTACTCACATTATAGGTATGGTTAAAAAGGAAGGTCAAATGTGAATTTTCAAAAATGCACATCAAATCTCCTTTCCTTTTTCGGGAAGTAACATTAAAAGAAGATGAGAAATGGATACTCATTACCCAAGTAATTAGATACATAGGAAAATGATGGTCATATGTACATCTCCACCTCATTTCCTTTTCCACTTGCCTCTTTAATATTCTTTTAGTAGAGTTCATTTCAAATATGACTTCCTATGTATTCAATTCTTATGGTGTAAGTGACTATTGCAAAACAAGACGTCTATACATTGCTTACACGGTGATTGCATTCTTGTAGGGCCCATCAACTACCATTATTTTTACGATTCCCATGTGCACCCATACATGTAATCCAAACTATTCGCATTATTTATTGAACTAATAAACCACAAGGTATTGAAGCTAATAAAAATCCTCATAGATTTTAATAGATTTTAAGAGATAGTGAAAATGTCTCAACCTATAAATCTAACTTTTTCACACTTCTTAGGCCCTAGTTAATGATTTGAACATTTCAATATTTCAGGATTTTCGTTACCTCGGGCATAGCCAGCTCCCACAGTGTGACGGGCGGTGTGTACAAGGCCCGGGTTCGAATTGTGAGAACCCGACCCCAGATTTCCTGGTTTAGCGTGGTTTTAATCATGTATTTATTTTCTTAGTGGTTTTACCAGTTGTTTGATTGAATTTCTGAGTTTGATTATATTTTCTTTGGTTTTGGGAAGTTTTGAAAGCCAGTGAACCTAGACAGTGACCGTAGGGTCCTATTTGTTTTGTGTGGTCATCGTGGAGAGATTTTCTTTGATTTCTAAAAATTTTCATTTTAGCTTCGTTTGACTAATCTCGCCATTCCCTACAACTTTCGTGTTCACTCCGTACCCATTCGAAGCTGCGAAAATCAGTTTTTCCAGCCCTGGGGCAAAATCAGTCTTTTTCCACAAAATCTGGACCCAAATTTTGAGATCTTAGAACCTTGCCAAATATATACTTTTTGGAAACTAGATTTTATGAGAAACATTTCTCTCTTCTTTGTCGATTGCATCTGAGGCCCAGAAATCGATGTTTTAACCCTTGTAATCCCAAATCTTTCATTATTTTGATCCCTTTGACCAAACAGTTGACTTTTTTTATGGACCTAGTAAGTATGTCAATATTAACCTTGTTGCAAAAATAATTTTGTGCCGGACACTTTTCATGCTTTAAGTTTCTTGATCCGAGGTCTAGAAAACCTTCTAATCTCCATTACAAGTTTTAAGTGTTTCTAAGTGTGGTGGGGCCCACACCCACCCATTATAAAAAGTACCACTCTCCTCTCTTCTCCCTCATCCGTTGCAGCCCAAAGGGGGAGCTCTGCAACTGAGCTTCCCCTCCCTTTTCTTCTTGTTTTCTCATCCCCATTCATGGAGGAAATCCTTGCCATTAGAAAACCCAACCATGCCATCTTATTCCCCTTCATCTCCTCTCTTGTTTGACACCATTTTTTAAGAAAACCAAGCTTTTCAAGTTTTTCATTGAGCTAGCCTTGCCTTTTTGAAGGACTTCCAAGCAAGCTCTCCTCCTAATCTTTTATATTTGTGTTTGTTTAGCCATTGAGACTCTCCATTTTCATTATTGGAAGTTTTCTCTTTCTATTTCTTAGTTTTGACATTTTAGGGCTTGTTTTGGGGGGTTTTTGTGTAGATTTGTGATTTTGGCTTAAGAAGTGATTAGAAGACTTGATTTGCATTAGCTTGGACCCAAGGCAAGTGGATGAAATGATTTATTTTCATTGATCATGTTTTATACAAATATTAGCTTTTACTAATGATCTTCATTACTTAAGCTTTACTTCATGACATGCTTTTATTGATATTTGAAATACACTCATTAATGTATCTTTCTAGCATATTGCTTTCATGAAAATGATATCTTGATTGTATTAAGTTTTGACTCGTTTCAAGTAATAGATTTCTTTGGTTAAATGTAAATGGGATGAAGAGGTTGGATCCATTTTTATGGATGATTTGATGGAAGGGTTGATGAGTTGGAATGGTGGAATTGTAGTGATGGATTGGAAGTTTTGATTAAGGAAATGGAGGAGCATTTAGCCCATGTTATTACAGGGATCCGACCCTTAAAAATGTGGAGAGTTTGGAGAAAGAAAGGACTGAAAATGGCTTCAGAAATGCTGTGTCCGCAGCTGTCGGTCAGCTTGTCGGCTGACCGACATCCAACTGACAACCCCTCTGCTCCAATTCGAGAGAGCTGCATTTTCTATCGAATTTCTGATGTTGTAATGTCGGTCAACCGACATATGAGCCGACACCCCTCGGTTCCAATTCCCGAGAGCTGTTTTCTCCCCATTTCTGGACTCGGCTAGCCGTCGGTCAGTTTGTCGGTCGACCGACATGACCCTGTTGGTTAACCGACAAGCCAACCGAGGGTTGACCGAAATCTCAATCTTGACGGATTTCT
>CM022948.1:6682700-6868673 GCA_012931725.1 Litsea cubeba
TTTTTTTTATTGATTGAATATTAAGACATGAAGGCTTTTAGTGCAAGTGAAATTACTCTTTACCATTCTGTCATCACACTTTAAAAACTCAAGGTTTGATTGCTCAAGTTTTATTAATGCTTCTTTACAGAGATTGGGCTTTCTTCATTTATGGATGTTGTCAATATCTTTTCACATGGGATGTGAATAAGAGAAATGCATAGTTTTACAGAGATTATTGACAATTATTGATGAAATTCTGAATTTTCCTAGTGCTTTGGAGGATCATATTATGTTTGATCAGTGATGTGAGTGACATCACCTATTCCCCTTCTGAAACCACTTCTATTTATTGAGCAATCTCTAACTATGATTATTTAAAATCCTGTAATTCTATGGGTAATAATTTTTTGGGACAATATTTTGCCTACGGTTAGGTACATATTGACCTATTCGCTGGCATTTTCTGAATTGCTTTGTTGCTGGCACTCTGACAGTGCTTGACTATTTAAAATTAGAGAAATGATAGCCAGACAAAACACTGTAGTATAATGCATACACGAAGCAATGAATCTGTCAAGAAGGGGCACATGGCAATTGATGGACTTATAGGTCCACATATGCATTGTATGTTGGTGGATTAGTTATCTTCTAAGCATTAACCACATCAAACATTGCTAGCTATACGATTCAAGGCAATGAATTGAATGGCTTAACATAAAAAGAAGAATAAGAAACGCCAATGGCTCATAACTCATAAACACTTTCTGTTTGTCGACTGACACATAATCTGCCAAACACCATGACCCACTGGTCCGCCAACTTGCCTCATTTTCCTTTTTTCCTTTTTTTTTTTTGAACATGTTTGTATCCACAATAGTTGTCTGGATATCTTTATCGTTATTAACTATGAAAAATGATTTTTTTAACTCTTTGCTCTCATTGGTATCAGCTGGCTTCTTAGATTTTCAGGAAACCAGAGATGCAGGCTGCTGTCTTTTTCCCCATCTTTATTTACTTCTGGGTCAGAATTTGTATATCACTTAAAAAGATTTTGTATGGAAAATTAATTAACTCTCTTTGTTTTTCTTTGTTCGCAGCAAATTCATTCACTTATTATGTCACTGAACTTGGCTGAAATCGAGGTCAAAACTTTACATTCTCTGGATTCTTGGAACAGTGGTGTTTTGGTGATGGTTTCTGGTTCTGTGCAAACTAAGGGCTCTAATAGCAAGAGAAGATTTATGCAGACCTTTTTTCTTGCTCCTCAAGAGAAGGGTTACTTCGTTCTCAATGATATCTTCCATTTTTTTGATGATGAACAAATCCATCAGCACCCAGGAAACAACTTGACCCTTGAAAATTTTGGTTCCGAGCTGAATGCAACAAATCCTCTTCCAGAGCCAGGTATGTTGTTACAATGCTTAGATTCTAACAAATTTCAAACGTGCATTCAACTTGCTTAGGTAACATTGGGCATATCTAAATAACTACTTAACTAGGAGTGCTGATTTAGGCAATTGGAAAGAAGAATGTTGATTTTACTGCTTTTAGGGATATGTAAATGGAATTTGATCTTTCAAGGGATATATGAACCATGGATGATACGTAGCGGCCGATATATCGGCCATGGCGGCAGTGACCGCCACGCTAAATGGAAAAAAGCGGGTATCGCACCGTAGCGTCCCGTATCGGCCGCTATTTACCTGTAGCGGCCGATACACACCGATATCATCTTCTTCTTCTTCTTCTTCTTCTTCTTTTAAGGTCATTTATGGGCCCACAATGGCCCACCTTATAAAAGGTTAAATAAAGTATAAATGGGCCCTCAAAAGCTCTTTTTTCTTCTTAACCATTGATGGGCTCCACATTGATGCCCAGGTATTAAATAAAAAGGGCATGTCTTACCAAATATTAATTAGGGGGTGTTTGGATAACTGCATAATATAATATCAATAAGTTTAAATATTGTAATATTTCATTATCATATAATAAAATAGTGTCATTATTATATTGTGTCACTTATGGCGTTTGGCAATTTTTACAATTTTCGATATACCTTTGAAGTGTTTGGCAATTTATAAAAAACTCACATGATATACTAAATAAGAAATGGAATGAAAGTAATCATTGACCCAATGCAGGAACCACTAATTTGTAATCACATGTGTTAATAATGATGGTAGGACCCACTATTGTTAAAAAATCACAGGATTAAATGCTAAAACCTTGAGATCCAAGTAATGTTGTTTGATTAAGGTAGGTCCACCAAATGTTGATAGCCATAGTGTAATACATCTAATGGTGATTATCACAAATGGGCCTATCTATTTTTATTTTATTTTTGGTAAAACCTTATCTAATGTCAAGCATCATTGATGAATCAATCTATGAGAGATCATTGTGGGACCCATTTGATATTAGTAGTCATATTAACACAAGGGGAGCTATCAAATAGTGGGACCCATTTAATGGTGACAAACTTTTAATTGTAATCACACAATTCTATCTTGGTAATTAATAAGAAACCCATCTAATTTTGGTAGTATGGAGCCCACCTAATGTTGGTAATCACGATGAAGGGTCCCTGGTGTGACATTAGTAAGATCCTCCTAATATTGATAATTAACAAGGGCTATGTAATTGTGATATGGCTATAGGACCCCACATTAAATTTGTAAGCATTGTGGGGTCAATCTAATATTGGGAGTCATAGTTGCAATATGGATCATTAATGTTAAAACTTATAGTGGGCCACTGTAATTAATGGTAGCCGATGAGTTCTTTCGTATATAGAAAAGATTTTGTAACAAAAGATTATCTTATACAGCATATCCTTGAATAATGTAATATGAAGGTTTTTAAAAGAAAGTGAAATATTGTAATATACTTTCTAAGTTATCCAAACACCTCCTATTTTGGTGCATAGATTATATTCTAAACTAGTAGATAATATGACAAAAACTTTTGAAATATCTTGTTTCCAAACACCCCCTTAATTGAAATTAGAGCCTTAGCCAAATTTCATTCTAATTAGAAATACAACTCAATCAAATTTCACTCTAATTGAAAATAGACCAGAGAAAACTTTGTCACTAACTAGAAATGGGCTCCAGCCAAGTTTCACGTTAATTAGAAATAAGTTTTAGCCAAATTTCACTCTAATAGGAAATACTGAAATAAGGCCTTGATCAAGGTACACTTTAATAGAAAATGAGTCCTTTTCATTTTAATAGGAAATAGGCTCTAATCAAATTTAATTTTTAATAGAAAAATCTTTATGAGCCTTTCATTAGTTTCTAAGTTAGCATAACTAAGCAACATGAATACATGTGAAAAAAAATGATCATTACTATTATTTTCTATTTATACAGCGATACAGGACTTCATATATTGAGGGCACCGCTACGCACCCTTCTCTTACTTACTTTTGCAAAAGAACCACATATTCTTTCATTTTACAATTTTCTGGATTTTCTGGAATTTTTTTCAGATTTTTTGGGCGATTTTTTCAAATCGCACCGCTATGTATTTCCGCTACGCTACGTATCGCCCGCTTCGTAGCAGTTTGGCGGCGGGCTGCCGCTATTTTCATCCTTGATATGAACAATGACAATGATAAAGGGTTTGATGAATTGATAATATAAAAGAGGCCCTTAATTTTTGAGGCAGCTTTCTAACTGGTCCTTGCTCTTACTTACATGAATGTTGTTAGGAAATATGTGGGGGGGAAGATGGGAAATGACTTAAATGCCTCCTCTCCCTATTGGAGGGCAACTTGGACAGGCTAAACCCAAGCCATATGTCTCGGCCTGCATGAAAATGCAAGTCGCACTAAACTTGTTTGAGTTTGGGTTAGGTCTCAAGCTTGGGCCTTATATTTGAAGATTGAGTGAAAATCAGGCTGTGGCTCAGGCTTGAGCCTCAGGCCTCTAGTTGACTCGTTACCCAGCTGACATGTTATAAAATCCACCCTTCCATATGGTATCTCACCCATTATTCCTGCCTCTCTACCTCTCTCATATTTCCTCCTAGAGTCTCTCCCCACATATCCTTCCCGTCCTTTTCTACCATATTCTTTGTTTTCTCTCTCGTTATAGAGAATGGGCAAATTAGTGAAATATGCTTTCAAGTTTCAAGTTAGAGGAAATGAGCAAATCCATACAAAGAGAAAATTGACGATCGATGATCATTGAGAGAGGATAAAATGCACTCACTTTCATCACAGATTCAGTTCTTCTGCTACTGGCTTCTTCATCTCAAGGGATTTTCTGTAAACACCTCTGCTAAAACCAATGTACTATGCCCTTCTTTCTCCTTTCTCTTTCTTTTATCTATCTTCTCCCACCAAATGTAGCAGATGTACAACAATCCATCCATCACATTTTCTTCTTATCTTCTCTCTTAGTTTCAATAGCATGTCATTCTCTTTTCGCTTCTCTTGGTGGCATGAATTTGTTTTGAGGTCCAGTTTCTGGAGAGTAGGAAGAGAGAAATGGGCGAGGGTGAGGGTTTTCATATGAGGTTAGGTTTGAACTTGGACATGTGAGTTCATTCTGGCTTGGGCTTATGCTCAGACTTATTCATACTTGATACCTGGCTGGCTTGGGCACTAGGTCAACACCCAGCCTGGCCACCCGAATTGCAACTATATTCCCTATGAATTTTCAAATTGAAGCCCAAAAATCTTCAACCTCAAATGCACCCAATCCCATTATCTGTTCTCCACTAAATGGGCCCCACTAGATTATCCATCCTATCACGGTCTATTACCTATCTTGGATCAATCATATTCACCCCCATTTCTCATGAAAATTTGAGAACATCTTCAAAGTAGGGTTTTCATCTTCACAAATTAAATCTGCAATCTACATTCCAAAACCAGCCACCATTTGACAATAAATGGAACCCACAAGATGCACCCTGCCTCTTAACCTTCTCCAGTCAGAATCCACACTACCCATTCTCTAATCTCTACCAAAACTCAAGAAAATTGAAACTCCATGTTTTTTTTTTTTTTTCACTCAAATCAACCCCCAAACTCTCATCTTACCCGATCCCCAAACATAACTTAAATCTGCCTATATTCTTCCCCTCATCATCCATAAAAGGAAAATAGAAAAAAAAAGAAGGAAAAGGACATGTGAAGATGTAAGAATCAGCCAACATCCCACCTTTGGGCATTGTCGCTAGGAAGATGAGGATGGGCATGGAGGTTGAATATGGGTTGGAACATATAGATAAATGGGGATGTTAAGATTGATGGAAGCCCAAGTACAAAATGAATGAATTGCTGCAGATGGGTAGGTGTTTACTATTTCATGTTTTATGAGACACTAGCTAAGTTGATGGCAGGGTCTTGTCTGAAAGCTATATCAGAAAATTAAAGACCTGCTTTATGTTATCAATTCATCAAACCTTTTTCTAATATCAGGTCAAACCTTGGGGAGTTTTTTGAACTTTTGCCTAAACTGTAATCACTATAGACTATAAAGAAAAACTATTATGGGTAAGACTTGAATGGGCAATTAATCCTGCTTTTAGTTTTTTTTTTCTTTTTGTATTGACAATCATTATTTAAGATACATGCATAAAGAGAAATAATTTCGTCCGATTGGCTAATGCCTTTTAAGTTGAAAGGTAGAAATTGCAAATGTACTACGGAGCATAGGAGGGTTGAACATGTTCCTAATTTTTCCTTGTAAATCTTACCATTACCATATTTTGTATAATTGCCCTTTTCAGTCTTTACTCTTTACAAACTACCGATCTATGTTTTATGACATCGAACAAATGATGACTTTGGCATTTCAGACTATACACTGGGAGGAGAAACTCAATCCAGGGAATTTGTGGATTCAACTCCTGTGGAAGAAAATGACATGGTTGACAAGTACAGTATACCAGAGCCGCCACCGCAAGCTGCTGAAGTTGATGAGGTTGTAGAAGAAACTCCTGCAGAAGAGTCCTATGTTTCATATCCGCCTTTAATGGATGCTGTGCAGGAGCCCCTACATGTTCCTGTTGAGGAACCTGCTGAAGAACCTACAAAGCAAACTTATGCGTCTATTGTATGCACCATTCTCATACTGATAATCCTGTTGCTGTCAAATAAATGCTGCTTTGGACTAATCTTTATTTCCTTGTCATTTTAATGTTGTGAACTTGAAGTTACGGGATGCGAAAGGACAAAGCAGGCCTCCTGTAGCTCATCAGGCTTATGTAAACAGGACTGCCCCTCCAGCTGCATCAGATTGGCCTCTTGCATCACGAACTACTCAACAGTCTCGTCCTTCATCCTCAATTGTGCCTGAGAGGTCTAATGTGGAAGCAGCTGAGGAAATCACGACACTGGAAGAAGAAGGTTAACTTCCTGAATTGCGAGTTTCCTATGTAGTCGAAGTGTTCTTTCATTATGTGATTTGTCTGATACAATTGTAATATAGCTTGTTAAGATTGAAATCTGTAACTTACTGAAACCTCTATGCCTTTGACATCTTAAATAGTTCTAAGCTCATTGTAGTAATTAAATGTTTTGCTCCTCTATTCTTTTTTCTCTCACTTGTTTACCCTAAATAGGTCGTGTTTTCTTTGACCAGCCATTGACAATCTGAATTTTAGAAACTCAATTATGTGCATCGTTTGGAAAATTGCCCGACTGTTATCATATCATTTGGTTTGAGAAGGAATGTTTCAGGCAGGCCTTCATCCACCCTTACATAGGGTATCATTGTTGTGCAGAATATTTGGATGCCTCACATTTAGCTTTTATTTTGTTTATTGATTTTTGATGCCTATTCTCTAAACGTTTCAGGTGAAGGTAGATCTGTTTATGTGAGAAACTTGCCCTCTACCGTTTCAGCTTCTGACATCGAGAGGGAATTCAAGAACTTCGGTAGAATAAAGTCTGAGGGTGTTGTTGTCAGGAATCGAAAGGTATCTTTCATAGCTGCCTCTTTTTTTTTTGAATGGTGAAATGTATTAATCATAGCAGAGCAGTACAAAAGATAAGTACTGAAAAGCAAAGACGTATACAAATGAATCAAAGAAACCATCCAAAGAACAAAAAAAAGGAGACATCTCCTAAACAGGCCTGAAGCCTCAAAAAATGAAACCAAAAGATTAAGAAACTACTTCCTTCCATTTAAACAGCATAAGCTCCATAGGCACTCCCCAAAATTCTGGCAACACAAAAACCCAGGACGCAGTGAGGAATTTGGCTCTTGTAGCAACAACTACCGAAGGAGACGAGCAATCTTCAAAGCAGCGTCTATTTCTTTCCTTCCAAACTATCGAAATGATGGCAACAAAAGACGAACGCCAAAGAAGCCTTCCTCTCTTGGATTGGAATCCAAACTTCCAAGCATCAAAGAGCTCCGAAATGGATCGAGGGAGGACCCAATTGCAACCAAAACAATCTAGAGTAGAATTCCAAATAGCTTGCGTGAAATTGCAATTAAGCAAAAGATGATCCACAGTCTCCTCTGCCGATAGGCAAAGAGGACACGCGTTGATAAGAACCACCCCGCGACGATGGAGATTATCCAAAGTGAGGATGTTTCCTCGAAGAGCTAACCAACCAAACGCCAGGACTCTAGGAGGAGCCTTGGTCTTCCAAAGGTAATCAAACCAATTGTGAGAATTGAGAGTGTTGGACAGTACCGCGAAGAAAGCAGAAACATAAAATACCCCATCCTTTGAGGCGGCCCATACTCTTTTATCATTCCCTTCTACAGGGATAGAAATCCGACCAAGCTTGTCAAGGAGATTCATAAGGTTCTCCTCTTCCGACTCCATCAAGTCTCTTCTGAAAATTGGACCCCAAAAGACCCTGGCCGCAACCCTATCCATATAATCAATCACCTTTGCTTGCTTGTTCCTAGCGCAGCTGTACAGGTCCGGAAATTGCACCGCTAAAGGAGTATCCCCCACCCAAGCATCATGCCAAAAGAAGATGTCTTCACCTGTCCCAACATGGTACCTGATTTGAGAATCAAAGGAGTCTTTAATACCCATTATATCTTTCCACCAACTTGAGCACTTGTAGGATGGTCCATCAACGTCCCAACCATTTCGTCTCACCCCATATTTGGACCAAATGATATTTCTCCACAAAGTATCTGACTGAGCTCCAATTCTCCACAACCATTTCCCAAGAAGGGCTTGGTTCATAATCTTTAGAGATCTGAAACCTAAACCACCCTCCCTTTTAGATCTACAAACTTGGTTCCACATAACCAGATGATACTTTTTCTTAGTGCCTTTTCCTTGCCATAGAAAATCTCGCTGCAACTTCTCAATTCGACTGACAATCGATGCCGGGCATTTGAACATGGACATGAAGTATGTTGGAAGGTTAGAGAGAGCCGATTGAATTAAGGTAATTCTTCCCTTGAGAGATAGGTATTTTGCCTTCCATGTAGCCAGCTTCTGTTCTATTTCTCCATTACCGGATTCCACACTTCTTTGGAAGGCCTCCCAAGGCAAAAGGGCAGCCCAAGGTAGGTAGTCGGAAAAGACCCAACCTTGCATCCCATAATAGTCGCTAGGACCTCCACCATCTGAGCCTCCACCTCGATGCCTATGAGAGCACTTTTAGAGAAATTAACTTTGAGGCCCGAAACCGCTTCAAAACACATGAGGACTGCTACTATATTTTTTATTTGCTCTTCCTTCGCTTCACAAAAAATTAGAGTATCATTAGCATACTGCAAGTGAGTGATCGTTGGGCCACTAATCGCCGGTTTAAATCCATAAATCAAATTTGCCTCGCCCGCCGCTGATATCATACGACTTAATGCCTCCCCAACCAATGCGAGAAGGAGGGAAGAGAGAGGATAACCATGACGTAGGCCTCTCGGAGCAGCAAAGTAACCATTTGGAGACCCGTTGACCATAATAGAGAATATGGCGGAGGAAACACACTTCAATATCCAACCCTTCCACTTGAGGCCAAATCCCATTCTACACATCAAATATGATAAGAAATCCCAATTTACTCTATCATACGCCTTTTCCAAGTCTAGCTTGCATAACACCCCTGGTAATTTGTCCGTGTGCCTCGAGTGCAAACATTCGTTAGCAATAAGAACCCCATCAAGGATCTGTCTCCCATGCACAAAAGCTCCTTGAGATTGAGAAATGATGGTTGGCATGATTTTTATCAGTCTCGCTGCCAAAACCTTAGCCAAGATCTTATAAATACTGCCAATGAGACTTATTGGTCTAAAATCCTTCAATCGATCAGCGCCCTTTTTCTTGGGGATGAGAGTAATAAAAGAAGCGCCAATACTATTTGGAAGCTTGCCTCTCAAATGGAATTCAGTCAAGAATTCCATGATATCCTCTTTTAAGAAATGCCAGAATCGATGAAAAAAAGCTAATCTAATTGTTGCCTTATTTACTTGCATTTATGTGGCTGTGCAGGATATTGGTGTCTGCTATGCCTTTGTTGAATTCGAAGATGCCTCTAGTGTACAAAATGCAATTAAGGTCAGCTTTGCACTTATCTTAATTTTTTACAATTCCATACAGAAATGGAAATGATATGCCTTCCCTTCTTAAATTCTTCTGATATTCTATGCCTTGCCTTCATGATCTTTGTTTTCTTCTTTTGCATCTCTTAATATGCTCATCCACCTGTACCATAATTGGAAAGAAGTACTTTGATGCAACAATATCTTGTAATCAATTCTCAGGCTGATTTTTTGCCCTACCCAAAGAAATTCTGTGGATGGCATTTTGTTTTCCTCACTTCTGTTTTGCCAAAAATATAAAGAATAAGGATACTAACTGTTCACCTATCTGTTAAGCTTGATGGTCCATCTTAGTTTTGATTTTGGTTCACTCTTTTACTTGTTTCTCCTTTTGCAGGAATCTCCTATACAACTTGGTGGACGGCAGGTACACATTGAGGAGCGTAGAGCAAGTAGTAGCTCATCTCGAGGAGGAAGTAAGTACTCTGAGACTTTTCGCTATGAGTATCATCATTCAAGATGCTTTGTTCTGTCAACTTTAAGAACATCTGGAAATTAGTGTGCATGTGATGGAGGAAAATGCATCTAGTTTGAATTGAGATAAGAGCCCCTTATTTCTTATATTTGTTGATATGGTCTAGTATTTGATCATCTTATCTTAAACATGTGTTACCGAGCACTGTTTTGTCAGAGTTGCTGTCTACGAGTGAGTGAGTAATAAGTCGTACATAGAGAAATCATCAATATTTCTTCTTTTAATAGAGATACCTTTTTTTCTTTTTTCTTTTTGTGGAGAAAATGGAACGTGCACCAGTTTCAGTAATGATTTATTTTCTGTACCGGCTGTTGAACTGTGCTGCAAAACTTGGGACATTTAATGATGGTTCCTTAAACTTTTCAACTCTGTGGCATGTGTGCCTTGTTTGTTCAACTGTGCAACCACTTTGTGGCATTTTTGTGCCCTGCTTCGGCTGCATTCCAACTTCTACCTTAAATAAACCTACTAGAAGAGATGGCACATTAAAGAGACCACAATTGTTGGAAAAAAAAAAGATTAAATTTTTTTCACCATACTGCTCTGGCCTAGGTTGACCGGTTTTCCTATTTGAAAGTCCATTTTCTTTTGCACCAAATGTTATCTTTCCATTCTAAAATTTACAAACAAACCGGTATGTTCTTTATGGAATATGAACACTTAACATGCGTGCCTCCTGTTGGAATTATTACTTTTAATATTCCAATGAGAAAATCAAGAAATCTCCTAGAGAATCCAAAAGCCATTTTGGAAAGTCTAAAGGTCAAAGTTCATCTAGAAAAGCTAAAGGTCATGGGTTTTTATTGTTGTCTTGGGTTTTTATTGTTGTCTTGATATATGTAAAGTCATGTCTTTTGGAAGTGTCTTTTAGTAGTCTATATAAGTTTGTGTTGTTTTCTATTGTGTGAAGAAAGTGTGTGAGCCAAGAGTGTGTGTGGTGAAGGTCTAAGAGATTGTCTAAGTGTTGGTGTATTGTTATCTTAAGGTTTGAGTTATATAAATGTTTGTTCATTTGGTTCAGAGCAAGGGCTCTGTACGGCCCTTTGGCCGTACAACCCCACATACACAAGCACACACACACCACACATTTATATTTATACAATATTGGAATCAAAGCATGTTTGCTACAAAGTGGTATCAGAGATCATATTTTCTATAAATTGGTATCAGAGCTATGTTGACAAATTTCAAAGCATCGATCTTGAATTATTTTTTGTTGTTGGAAAATATTTTTTTGAAGGCCGCACATTGTTTATGAAAAAAAAGTATTTCCAAGTGGTTCAGGTTTTATGTTTTACTTAAGAAAGAATTTGCTATTTGAAAACATGAGGGGGGAGAATGAAATGATTTGTTTTTCAAAAAAAAAAAAAAGGAAATGTGTAAAGGGATGAGGAAAGAGAACAAAATCTGTGATTTTGTTATCAAGACTCGAGAACAAGATTCTTCTCTTGATTGGTTTAGGTATCTCAAGAGAACAAGTTTCTTCTCTTGATATGTACCACCATGGTTTATAATTAAGAGAACAAGTTTCTTCTCTTAACTGAATTTCTTTGTTTAAAAAAAAAAAATGGTTCAGAGAATGACGATAGTTGAAATCCCTTTTAAAACTGTATTACAAGAAACTACAATAAAGCTCGAATGTGTCCCTCCTGAGTATGTATCTCTTAGAATTGGACCACCCCCCAAAGTTCGTTGCGACAGTTCATGTTATACTCAATGAGTATTCCTTCTCCATTACTGGGCATCAAAAGTCATCAAAGAAGAAGGCCGACGAAAGTGCAGCTTCACATGCTTTGAAAGTTTTTCAGGATTCGGGAGTAATCAAAGTGATCGATGTTAACAGGTGTGATGATCCTAACGAAGTTGATAATTTGAAAAAACATGCAGTGTTTTTACAAGAGAAGAAGCTAAAAGCTTCGAAACAGGTTATGAAGAATTTTTATGAAGCTCGCATCAAGGGCTATGAGAAAAGATTGAAGAATTGAAATCTGGGGAAGGATGATCGACTCCTATGTGAATTGATTATTAAAAGTAAGGGAGAGTTATGTTGGAATTATTACTTTTAATATTCCAATGAGAAAATCAAGAAATCTCCTAGAGAATCCAAAAGTTATTTTGGAAAGTCTAAAGGTCAAAGGTCATCTAGAAAAGCTAAAGGTCCTTTAGTAAGTTTGTGTCCTGGGTTTTTGGAAGTGTCCTTTAGTAGTCTATATAAGTTTGTGTTGTTTTCTAGTGTGTGAGAAAGTGTGCGAGCCAAGAGTGTGTGTGGTGAAGGTCTAAGAGATTGTCCAAGTGTTGGTGTATTGTTATCTTAAGGTTTGAGTTATATAAGTGTTTGTTCATCTGATTCAGAGCAGGGGCCGTAATTCAGAGCAGGGGCTCTGTACGGCCCTTTGGCCGTACAACCCCCCCCACAAGCGCCCCCCCCCCCCCCCCCCCCCCCCCCCCCCCCAACCACCACACACACACACGCGCGCGCGCGCGCGTAGACCTTCATGTTTCTACAAATTCCCCACCACCACACACACACACACACACACGCACGTGTAGACCTTCATGTTTCTACAAATTGGTATTAGAGCATTTCTTACAAATGGTACGCACGTGTAGACCTTCATGTTTCTACAAATTGGTATTAGAGCATTTCTTACAAATGGTATTAGATTATATTTTCTTCAGTTCCATGCCTTTCGTGTGCATTGTACTATGTGCCAGGTCCCAGTTCGACTTACATGCAGACCCAAATGAAGTATAAATAAAATAAGAAAGTGAGATGGGTACTTCTTGGGATCAAGACCCTTAACTTGGGTCTTTATATTTATTTATTACTAGTTAACCCATAGAAAATGAGATGGCTGCTTCTTGAGGTCAAGACCCTTAACTTACCTCTTTACATTTATTTATTACTCGCTAAGCTACATATCTATCAAGAAGCTACATGTTTCAGTATGAGTTGTCTATTTTGCTGCATTATGTTTCGAGGACACCTAACTATACAGTCAGGAATGGTTCTCAAATGCAGTGAGGGCCTATTTTTAGAAGAAGCCTAACGGAGTCGGAGCTGAACAATTTCTTCTCTCTCCTTGGTATTCTAAGTCAGGTTCTTGTCACGCCAGATGTGGAGGATTGTAGGATATGGACAGCTTTGAAAGAGGGGACCTTCTCTGTGTCTTCCTTTTTATCGGCCATGTCAGGGGACTACCATAAATGTCCCTTGTTTAGGCTTTGGAAATTGAAGATTCCGCCCAGGGTTATGATGCGTAGTTGGTTAGTCCTGCATGGTGGGATTTTAACTATGGACAATCTTCACAAGCGTAAGAAGATCATTGTCAATGCTCGTCCCATGTGCTTGGCGGGCGAGCAAACAGTTCTATCATCTCTTATTGTTCTGCAAGATGGAGCAAGGCCTATGGTTTGAAGCATCTAAGATGGTTTGACTGTTGTTGGGCTCATCCGAGTTCGATTCTAGGCTTGTTTGAGGAGTGGCTCTTGGAGGTTGGTTCAGATAAAGGGAGGGTTATGTAGAAGATTGCCTTCCCGGCTGTTCTTTGGACTATTTGAAAGGAGAGGAATTCTCGCTATTTCGAGGATTTTGTCTCCTCAGCTGAAGTTCTCTCTTACAGGCTTAAGTTTACTATTGCTTCGTGGTTGTCTATCCTTCCCCAATTACAAGGGATCATCACCTTGGATCTGATCCGGAGGAATTGGAGGGAGATGACCCTTCCTTCTAAGGGTTGATAGCCATTTGTGTTTTCTGTTGGCTTTCGTCCATAGTTGTCAAGTTCGTTTCGGACGTTGTTTCGGCTTGGCTCCAAAATGAAACATTTCGGTTGATTCGGACATTTCGCTTTCTAATTCGGAAATTTATTTCGGAAAATATAAATATTATAAATATATATATATTAAAAACATATAGCACTGCTCAATTTGTTAATCAAATTTTTCAGTGGGACACATAAAAATATCGAAACCATTTAAATGGCCCATTTCAGATTGATATTTTAAAAATGGTTTCATACAATTTGCTAATAACATCAAATATCATTGTATGCAACTCACGTAATGGGCTTTGGTATTTCTTAAATACCGAACGGTAGCATCAATTTAAGTCTTCATCAACATTTACAAATAAATGGGCCTTTGATGAACAACAGCGATTACAAATAATTGACCCTTTGATGACATCAGTGTTTACAAATAAAGTGGGTGGCCCTCTGATAACATCAGCAACTACAAATAAGCCTTGACACGCGACCCTCTGATGAACATCAGCTATTACAAATGAGGGGCGAGCAGTTACAAATTAAGTGGGTGGCCCTCTGATGAACATCAAAGATTACAAATGGGTGGCCCCCACTTTCTATTACTCATCATGATTCACAACCCATCTGTGAAAGCAAGACCCTTTTAAAAGGGTCTATCGTCATCAAAAAATAGAAGAAAGGAGGTCTCGAAGCTTCAAACGGCAAACCCTTTCCTCAAATCGACCACAAAAGGAAGGGAAACGAAGAAGAACTGGAGAGATTCTACACACCTGGTGGTTCTCTGGCGAGCTGGTTTGCAAGAAATCAAAGCATCGCAACAACGGTGACCTTCGACAATGCACCCAAGACTCTCGGCGAGGGAGAAAATGCCGCAATCTCTTCGGCAGAGAAGATCTTGGAGATGGTATGGATGATATTTGCCCTTTGGAGTCCATTTTATAGATCGATTGGGATTTTGAGCGTTGCATGCTCTGGAAGATGAAACGAGGGCTCGCTGGCTTTGTCAAAGCTTTCTCCTTGATTAGAAAAAGGCGCGTAGGATAATTTCATATATTTCTCTTCGGATTCATCCAAATCCCCAAATTATTTTCATTTGATTTCACTTCTTTCAACGGCTCCCCTCTGGATTTGTCCGAATCAATAGATTCAGTTATTGTTCGTCCAAGATTTGGGGTTTTTGACCGAAACCTTCTAGTTTGGGCGAAATCAGATGAAACCTAAACCGAACATCTTCAAGTGAGATGTTCGGTTCGGTTTAGGCTCCGAACTGAGGAAAATTAGACATTTTGTCCGAACCGAAACATACTTGACAACTATGCTTTCGTCTCTGGCGTTGTTTCCATCTGTTGTTTTTTGGTGGTTTTTGTCTCCTTTTTCTGCTTTTTTATTCTGTTGGTTTTTTAGAATAGTTCTCTTCTTGTACTGATAAGGTTTTTCTTTGAATTGTTAATATTAAAAAAAATTGTTTCTAGGACATCTGTGTTTTCACCAATCCTATAGGGATTTTTGGAAGATCTAGCTGTCTTGCTTCCATTGCTATATTGCTGCATAGTAATTTTGTGATTCTGATCCAGTCATCCTTATTTCTCCAGAAAGCTGAAGTTCTGTTTTGTGCAACTTTGATATGTGCAATTCATGAAACAAACACATTAAGGGTTCAAAGACTTCTAAATGCTTTTATGTTGCTTGAATTGTTCTGAACAGGAAGGGGTAGAGGCAGGGGCAGTTATCAATCAGAAGGCCCGAGGGGGCGTTTTGGTGCTCAGACTTCAGGAAGGGGAGGCAGTCAAGATGTTGGTGACAGAGACTACAGCAACAATAGGCCAAGGGGGAATGGTTTCCAACAGCGGGGCCCACGGCAAGAAAGAGGTGTATTGGGGAACCAAGCGTGGGAATGATTCCAACCCATCAGAGGCTTCAGCTCTCAGCAAATCCTTGGAGAGAGCAAGTAGTACTGTCTCCTTGGCACATTATATTTATTTGAGAGAATATATTTTGCCGTTCTGGTGCAGTATCTAATTTGATTGGTCTAGCTGATTTTAAGAGGCAGCAGCTTTTTTCGGTGCACATCTTTTTTGTATTTGTTTTTGTTTGTTGAGCGTTTTATATCTTGAAAGGACAGAGATTTTGCATGCGCATGAAAGCTCTTGTTTTCTGAATCTTGAGAATGAGGCCTTTAAACTCTAATTATTGTGTTTTGAACTTCATTTAATTGTTGTCTCTCAAACTTCTGGATACACTGAATTATCTTAGATAGATACAAAGATGATGGAATGCATGGGTTTGATGCAGGAATAATAATTTACTCTAGATGGGCGCCTGACAGTTTACCTTAAGAAACACCCACCTCCTTTTATGCCCACTTGGATGTTTGATCGTCGAGGGAGACACAGATTTGATAGGTTAGGACTTGGAGTAGAGGTATTTATTATCTTTTCAATCAAATGATCTCCGCTCTTAAGTTTAGTCATTCCAAGTTCCAATAAGGAGAGGAAGAGTGAAGAGGCCACTCGTGACAGATTACATAGAACCCAACATTTGCAGTAGTGGAACTATCACAGCCATCTAAGAGGACTGGAAATTAGTTATTCTCCAGTGATATCTGAATGTGCGGCAGCAGCTGTATAGACTAATGACACTGCTGGATGGTTGAGTGCTGCCCAGGGATTGATCGTTGGGTCCTCAAGTTGAAATAACTAATGCTGGTCTAGTAGCCCAGTGTAGCATAAAAAAGGAGGAAAAAAATGGCTCATTTGAGATTGAGAATCCCGTGCCAGTGGGAAGGCAGATTTTTTTTTTTCACGCACTGTACAAAATTAAATTTCGCCGACTTGTGATTTACCTTGTCTGCGAAATAATGAAAAACGCGTATCGAAGAAGTGAGAATTCCAAGTCAGCTGTGGGACGAAAGGATTTCATGATAAGTTGGAAAATTGTTTGGGATTTTTTCATGCAACCATCCATTTGTGGGACAAGAGGATTTATCGATAAAGAAAAAAAATTGTTTTGATTTCTTTCCAACCCACTATTCCGTTGTTTTGTGCGACACATTTTTATCATAAATGAACTAATTACACTCAATAAAGAGGATTCCATTTCCTATGAGACCACATAATCGTCTTGTCATACAAATTATAAGTTCCAAGTGAAATTGCAGCTGGAGCATGTACATCAAAAGGACTCAAGCATGTGAGTGGTTTGGATATGAGGTGAGCAACCTGCTGCACTTTCTAAAAATTTTGGATCAGAGGTGAGCAAGCTGCTGCACTTTCTAATTAGTTTGGATCACCTAAAGCTTAGACTTGCCATGGTAAAGCATCCAATCGATAGGCGCCACATCAGCTAGTGGGGCTTTCCCCCCAAAGTTTTAAATGTTTTTACTTCTTGTGAATCACATGCTGGCGATTGTGGTACCTCCTAATTGAAGGCCAAACCCACCTGCTAAGGCTTAGCTTCAGGTAATCCAAACTCCATAAAATTTGTAGTTCCAACAAAATAAGAAAGGAATGCCTAGGCTTTATTTCTCAAGAAAATGCCCATCTAAAGTGATAATCAAAAGATGGAGAAGGATTCATAGGCTTGGATGTGGATTGTGGATGGGGATGTTATTAATAGTGTTCCTCAAAGTTAAATGACAATACATCATATAAATTTTTTATTAGTACCCCAGCCACAGCTCAAGAGAGAGCCCGTATACACACGGAAAAGCAGCCCACTCAAGTGGAGAAGGAAGCCCGCACAAGCGGGAAGAGGTGACGTACTCGGGTTTCAAACCCCTGGCAGCCAGGTAAGTTCCTAATACATCATATAAACTTATAGTGACAAAAATCAATGGTGATCTTTTCTAATATAAGTTTCTCCGTTCAGCCAAAAAAAAAAAAAAAAAATCAATGGTGACTAAAATACTTTGGTCATTGTCAAAATAGGAACATTGCCAATTCAAGGAGGAAGGGGTATGCTAAATGCCTAACTTGATCATAGGTGGGACCTCTGTCTGAAAATCTGATGAGGGGGTTCGGGCTTGCTCCAATACTCAATTTGAAGGTTTCATAAGCCTCATCCTCAAAATTCAACCATGCAAGCAATCCAATCACATTCCAACAAAAAGAAAGCAAGCAACCAAATCACATGGATTCCATGGTCAAACGCTTTGGACATCAGCTACTTGTTTTACTATCTTTCTATTGAATACTTGAATCTTAAGAATAGCTTTCTGGTTTACAGAATATCTTCTTTCTTCTCACATATGTGATTTGACAGAAAAACAAGACTCATCTATTCTCATTCTCAAGGAAACTATTTTTTATTAACAAAAGCAACATGCTTTGATGTTGGCATTAGTAAATTCAATACTCAAGAGTACAAGATACACTCTTGTGCCACAATAAAGTTAGACACAGGTAGGCCACCCAAACAAGCCCCCTCTCCACCTAAAGAACTTCCCAAATTAATTCATCATCCCTTCAGATTCTCCCTACTTCTAACAACCAAAACCCATCCCTGAAACCAACCCCAAGAAGGAACCTCTTTTCAACTTAAGTTAACCAAACTCAGGTGGGTGTCCTCAAATCCACTAATCTTTTTTTTTTCCCCCAAAATCTATACTAGTTTCTTTTCCTTCCCATCATCTAAACATTTCTACTCAATTACCATCCATCAATCAAAACAATTCAAACCCCAAAGGAAACACCCTTTACAACCATAAATTAAAGAAAAGGCCCAGGTGGGTCTTACCAAATCTACTTTTGCTTCTTTCCTCTCCATATTTCTAACCAATTGCCATCCATCAAAATGACTCAAAATCCCTCACAAAACCACCCTCTCCACCCATGAATTAAAGCAAAACCCATGTGGGTCTTTCTAAATCCATACTCTTCTGTCTTCTCTTCTCCCTCCAACATCTCAACATTTCATACCATTAAAGATATCCATCAAAACAATTCAACTTTAGAAAACTCCACCATTCCAACCATGAATTAGACTAACATAAAAAACCCACTTTCTCCAAATCCCCACTCTTTCTTTCTTTTCCAGTTTCTCCTTCTCTTTTAAGACAAAGTCAGAGAACCCATCTCTCAAAACCACCAAAATTCCATTTTTTTTAAGCTATGATTTAAACAGAACCCCAAGATGGGTTTCTCCAAATCTCCCTTCTTCCCCTTATCCATTGTTCTGCTAACTGTTTCAGCTTTTCTTATCATCCCAATTTCTGCTTTAGACATCTATGACTTGGTCTACAAGGACTGTGCAAAGCAGACCTTCACAGATAGCAATGGCTTCCAAGACACCCTCACTTCACTATTTAACTCCTTCTCCACCCAATCCTCCACCACTCACTTCTACAAGACCTCCTCCGGCGCCGGCCAGACCGCCGTCTCCGGCCTCTACCAATGCCGGAGCGACCTCGCCTTCGCGGCCTGCAATAGCTGTGTAAGCAGAGTCCCCCAAATGGCCACATCCTTGTGCGGTGACGCTGTCGCCGCCCAGATACAGCTCGCGGGCTGCTCTATCCAGTACTCACTCGCCGGATATCCTCAGGTCTCCGGCACCCAGATGCAGTACAAAGTGTGTGGGTCATCGGAGGCAAGCTTTCAGGAGAAGAGGGACAAGGCCTTCTCTCAGCTGGAAGCAGGTAACAGAAAATGCTCAGGAGTGCTATCTGCTCAGGAGTGCTATCTTTGCAATGAGAGGATTCCGAGATAGAAGAAACTTATTTTGATTTTTCGTAAACTGCATTGTTTAGTGAAACACATTTCCTTACCCGAAAAGGAGAAAATTAACTAATTTTTCCACGAGGTAAAGGATTTTGATTTCCTCGGGAGAGTTACTACTTGTGGATTCCTCTCTTCCAAGAAATCCTCTTATTGCACAAATAAGTGATTGAATGTTCCATATATTATAACAAGAGTGACTTTATCTTCAATAATTCGATCAGTATTAGATTAGATTTATGGTGTGATTAAGTTCTTTTCTTGTCAAATTGGTGTGATTAAGTTAATGATCTTTATTATACTCTATAAATAGCCAAACAATTCTCATTGAAATTTACCATGGTGAATTTATCAAGATGTAGTCACTAAATTTTTGAACAGGGTTTGCTGGCGGGAGCGACTTCTATGCGACGACATTTGAATCGGTGTACGTGATGGGGCAGTGCGAGGGGGATTTGAGCGGCGGAGATTGTGTGGAATGCGTGAAGGAGGCGCTGCAACAGGCAGAGGAGGGGTGTGGGAGGGCGGTTTCCGGGCAGATGTATTTGTTTCGGTGCTATATAAGCTACAAATATTACCCAAATGGAGTTTCTGGGGATGATTCTTCAGGTGAGTTTCTCTGGAGTTTTTTTTTTTTTTGAGGCTTTCAATCTCCTTCACAGCTTCTCTAATGGATTAATGTTTGAGCTCGTGGAGTTGGGTTGTAGTGTGAATTTTGTGAGGTTACAAGATTAGGAAACAGAACAAGCTAATTCAATCATAGTAATATCTGAAATTCAATATCTCATAGATTAAATGATTCAAAACACCATTGACTTGTGACTTATCTCCTCTTGATTCTAATTTAATTGAGTTAAATCCAAACTGCTCAAAATCACGCTCTACCATGTCCAGGCGGTTGGCACCAATCTTCGATGCATTAGGTTAAGATTGACACATTAGATTAATTAATCACATATAAAATATATGATTAGAACACACATAACAGATGGGACATAGACATATTTTGTCCTATGTTCTAAATAAGAGTGAGTCTAGCTGTGTGTAACTCCAATTAATGTGAAATTTGAACTTACTCTAAGAAAAGAGTGTGATTTTGAGCTGTTTCCATTTAATTAAGGTACGTCCCATATTTGATTAAGATGGGAGTCGAGTATACTTCTGGGTAGATGAAAGGTCATGTGGTAAAAATTGACCCAAATATAATGATTTTGTTTTTGGTCACTGATCCAAATATAATGATTGACAGACTATTTCTAGACATCGCTGTCCATTAACTTTTGATGAATTTGATGTCCATTGAAAAAGTAGCCATCAATCCGACGGTTAGAAACACCACATGGTGAGATGTGCTTACTGACAATCCCAAAGCTTATCAGTCCATGAGATCGTTTGGATTGGTGTGGTAATGCATTGGTTGGATGGGTTGGTCAAACTGGCCTTTCTTTCTTTCTTCTGAGATTTGGCATGTATGTTAACTAACCCCAGAATCATTTCTTTACTAAAAACAATGTTGAACAGTTCTTTCTTGGTGAAACAAACTGAACTGTCACACCTAAGTCCTGGACTTGGAATGTATTGGTCCTTGTGTAGATTGGTCTGTTGTTGGGAAAGCAATTCCACCCAGTTTGACTTTGAATTCTGGAATCTATTATTTTTTTTTGGTAGAAAGGAAATCAAAACCTTGTTACATCTACGTTGGAGTTCGTTATACGAATTCTGTTTCTCCATTTCAATTTCGATAGATAAAAATATCATTAAAAGAAAAAAGAAGCAAACAACCAAGAATTCTGGAATCTATTGGTTGAATGAAATGGTGTTATTCTTCTTATTTGTAACAGGGTCAAGCCAGGACACAGGAAAGACAGTGGCTATTGTGATTGGAGGGGCTTTTGCTTTGTTTTTTGTGGTTAGCAGTCTGCTTTTCATCAGATCCTTGTTGAAGAAAGGTGATGGTAAGCAAATGCTCATTCAGTTGAATAGAAAATGATATATGGAGACTTTAAACCCCCAACAAATGGACAATGGGGGTGGGTAGATTAATCACTTTTCTCTTGTAGTAGTTTTCCACAGGATTATAATTTGAATGGAGAAAGCAACAAGGGTAAATCATTTTGAAAAAAAACTCAAACCTAAAATAAATATTATATGGTTAAAAATCAAATTTAAATGATAAAATATTTAGTTTTTCACTAGCTTAAATTCACTACCATAAAGTTTAAGCATACTTTTCATAACAATAAAAGTTAACAACATTTAAGTTTGAGGTTTAGACATATTCCCCACAACATTTCATTTTCAGTAAAGTTTGGAATTGATCAAAAGTCAAATAAAAAAGTTATATTATTCATTTTGTTTTGGCTTCATGATCAAAACGAAAAATTTCGGCCATTTCGGCTGAAATGAAACGATATTGATAGCTATGAAGGACGGTCAACGAGTTGCTTAAGTACCCATATGGATGAGGGGATAAGTAAGGTGGAGAAAAACTACTTCATATAGAAACATCTTTCCGTTGTTTGGATATTATAGAAAGGAGTAAAGCAATTCTCCTTCCAACAACTTTTTGCAAAATGCAGAAATAACTCTCTCCTAAGTCAGATAAGGAATGTGCTTAAATTTTAGAGGATTTTGCTGGAAAAATCCCGAAATATAGGCATTTATCCTTATGTGTCCTGGCCATTTGTACCGCACTGATTGGGTCTTCCCTCCACATTTCTATTTTTTTTTTATTCCTACTGACGATAGCGTCACTCAAAGAAATATTGAGTGACGCTATCGTCGCTTTGCGAGTTACCAACCCAGATGTACGCGAACCTCCCCTCCTTTGCAACCATGGAAGTCGGTGACGATGGCTCGCTGGGAGGGCTTGAAGGAGCCGTACCAGAGGGCTTGAGAGAGATGGGGAGATGATGAAGGTGATACGGGGGTCTGTGTCCAGGATCGGTTTCTGCGTGGGGATGACTTAGATGAGACAGAGAGAATAGGGATGGAGATAGTTGGAGAGGACGAGCGCATGGGGGGTTGTGGGGTTGCGTGAAGATGAGTGTTTTGGAAAGATGGTGGTCGAGAGAGAAGAAAGGGTTGAGATGGACTGGAAGAGATGAGAAGAGAGGATGAAGGTGGGCTTCTACGGGGGGTCTTCTGCGCCTGGCGGTGCGATGGAGAAGATGGCGATGGGCGGCGGGTTTGGAGATGAGGGAGCTGATGGTCATGAGAGTGGGTTGCAGGGATTGTCTGAACTTCTTCAAAGCAGTCACTTGTTCAAAGCATGGGTTGGTCTCTGCAAAGGCATGGGAGGAGGAGCTTCAAAAACCCCATTGTTTGGTTGATTGAAATTGAATAGATAGAAAGATTGAGTTTCTGTGGGCTTTTGCAATGTGGAGGAGGAGCTAGTGAGGTGTAGTGGTGAGAAGTGAGGATGTGGAGATGGGTTCTGCAGTGGCACTGGGGACAACGACGACGCTAGCGTCACTGTTGTGAGAAACCCAGTGACGCTAGCGTCACTTACCCGAGGCTTTAAAAGAAAAACCCAAATAATATTGATGGACCCAATTGGTGCTGTATAAATGGCCAGGACCCTTTGGGATATATGGCCATATTTCAGAATTTTACAAGTAAAACCCTCTAAATTATATTTGTATGTCATAATAATGTTTTATTGTAATGACTTGAATATATAATTTTTTTCTAGCATATATATATATTGATTTTATTTATTTTTTTAAAAATGTAACTCCAAAACGTTTCACCGAGATTTTAAATTGGCTGAAATATTTCATCTTAAAGGTCAGATTGAAATGGGATCTGAAATGAAATTGACAATTATGTCATCCTTTTAAGCTATGAAAATTAACTTTGTTGTTTTGGCTATTTGTGCAGACTATTGAAAGCATACATAAATCTTTGGGAATCAAAGTAGGTGATTTTAGAGATAGAAAATCGAGCGGTTTGTGGGTGATATTGGCAATTTTTGAGAGGTGATAAATTTTCGAGAAGAGGTGAAGCTCGGATGAAGGTTCTGTCATAACATGGGGGAAAAAGGGAATTTGTATAGAGGATGCATTTGGGGTGTTTTGATTTGTGAAAAAGAAGATGGGCTCCTGTCTCTTTGGGTGACTGGGGAAAGAGGGTGTTTTTGGCCTCTGTTTTTTCTCATATTTTTTTCTCATGACATACATGTGGGTGATTCATTTTGTTCCTCAACAAAAGAATAATGCTTCTTGATTGATCTTGTCAAGAACTCAAGATAAATTGAGAAATTATTGTAGTGAAACATTGCTGCATATGTTGCCTGGTGTGAATATCTGAATGCCTGATACAATGTAATTAAATAACATATGCTAATTCAATGGAAAACCTTTATTGTGATGGTAATAGATGTTTAAGGGCACTCTTACTTCAGATGGATATCAACTTACAATGTGGTCCATAATTGAGGTTTTAAAGGGTATTGTACTGTAATCAGTTTCCATCCTTGCCCCTATCCCCCACCAAAAGAAAGAACCAAAAAAAAAAAAAAAAAAAAGGTGTCATGTGACCGAAGTTATTGACATTTGATATCAATAGGTCAAGATGAAATCTAAAAGGATACAGGCGCAATTGTTTGCATATGAGCCCTATAAGATTAATAATGTATAAGATTGCGTTGTTTTCAGTATAATCATTTGTTGAATCTTGTGATAATATCATCTTCTATTAAAGTAAAACTTAGAAGACATTTTATGTAGAGCGAGGGTATTCATTTTGAGTAGTTTGAGTTTTTAATAGGTAAGCCCTCCATCAATGAGATGCTTGGAGAATCTGAACTCTATTTTTGTTGGTATGTATCAATACATGTAGCCAAACTAAAATCCATTAGAGCCTTGGAGGTTCTTCACATAATTTTAAGAAAGTCATATATCAAAGAGAAAACGATGGGTTGCCCGGTTGGTTGGACAGAGGATCCAGGTCACTCCTTCCTCCTGCATGTGCAAGTCTTATAATATGTATGGATGACATATTTATCGTATGTATGGAGAAATGTTTAGGTAAGTTTAACTGTAAATGCATTTCATGAGCAGAGCGAACGGACGACCTCCTGAATCAATCCGAATGGGATACACACAACCACCCTGAATTCCATTTTTTTATATAACAATACAAATGGGACTAACCTTTAGATTAATTAAAAAAAAATAATGACGCATTCTAAAATCATTAAAATGAGGGTAAAAAATCAGAAGAGTTAAGATGATCTATGACTTGAGAATACGCGCACACAAATAGACTCACAGGACTCTGCGTTAGTTGCTTGAAGCTGGCCTCTAAGTTCTTGTTCATCTTTAAGACAATCAAATTTGTGGAGCCCACTTGGATACCTCATCTTAAGACAATCAAACTTGTGGAGCCCACTTGGATACCTTAGTGGTAAGAGGCGCCAGTTCTTACCTGTTTTGGATTCGAACCTGAGCAGGCACTTTTTCTCATCCAAGGCTCTGATATCTCACCAGAGGTCTACTTTCCTCACCAGAGGGCCCCCAACCCTACCTCACCCGAGGGCTAGGGTCCAGCCCCTTAGCTGGGAGCATGGGATACCAAAAAATAAAAAAAACTAAGTAGTTGTTGAAGAAGAAAAGTAGGAGTTCTCGGGGTTGATATTTGAATATGAGGACTCTAAGGTGCAGAATTGATCGCATTAAACGGTGTTAGATGGTCTTATTATCGCCTTCTGGTAATTTTCCTTTAATTTCATCTGTCTCTTTTATCAGGAAGCGTAAGCAATCCCATGTGACTTCTTAGAGCAGAGCATGGAGGAAACATAAAAAAGAAGCTTTATTGCATGATGAACTGATGCCCCCAAGGACAAGACGGTGGTCGAGATAAGAAGCTGATCACTCTTGTCCTTCTGTTTGCAACTGTGTGGGGGATACTCCCGAACTCGCTGGGATCCCTGTCAGATGCTGCATCCAGGACTCCCGCACCAGCTAGTCCATTTCGGCAGAGCTCAGTCTCGGCAACGGTGCCAGCATCCAGCTCCGCCAAGTGATTCCACTTCGGCTATACGCTCATTAGTTCCACCTCGGCCAGGGCATCCCCAGCCCGGCTGGGGACTTCATCCCAGTCATCCCGCTTCGGCATCCCTGCGAGGTCTCCAGCCGAATCAAGGTCGCCCCCAACCTCGGCTCACCGACCTCAGCTCCCCGACCTCAGCTCCCCGACCTCGGCAACACACCCTGACCTTGGTCAGGATGCCAGAACTAGCCAAGGCCGGGGCTGACAGCTGTCCTCCCTTGGACGCTCATGCACGCTACAGCACGTGCGACAAGACAAGGGCACCGCCCATACTCTCTGACAGAGCCTCCCATACCGCCCATGCTTCCTGACAGATCGGTGTCCACAGACGCTACGATGAGACTATACCTCCCTAGTGCCTGATAGAGTGGGCTATGATGGGACGGCTAATCACCAAAGTCAACTCTCTCCCTCTCCCTATCCATATAAAGAGCAGCAGGCGCAGAGAGCAAGGGAGGATCGGATCCAACCCACCATACACAAAACCATATGCCAGATCTCTCCTGGCCGAGAGAACCACACACTGGTATCATCTTCTTCCCCAAAATCTCTACCCTTAGTCCAGTTCTCATACTGACTTAGGCATCGGAGAGCCCTGCGCTGCCCACAGCCAGGGTCCTCTGACCTACTATTCTTCTTCTCCTTCTCAGGTTTCAAGCAGGCATCGGTGTTCAACCAAAGAGCTTCGGCTACACCCCCTATCTTTGTGAGTGACATTTTATGCGCTTACAACAACTATGTGATAGCTAGTGATGGGTGAATCCGTCTAAAAGGCCAAAACTATATTATGCTGTTTCAACTCAAATTACTCGGAGTCCGAAAAAAACATGTCCATTTTCATCTCGGGCATATGATAGAGAGAAAAGTATTGAGCCTGTTTTGGTTCTAGATGCTGATTGGGGTTCATCAGGAGTCTTGAAAGATGAAAAAGCCCTTTGTCTGGATGCAACATTTTATGCAAATGTAGCAAGGTTGGTTAATCATAGGTAAGAGAAACCACCAAGCTTGCAAGTGCAAGCAGCTCCTGTTGCCTTTTTTGTTCTCTTTTGTTTCTTATTTATTTATTTATTCTTTGGCTGAAAAGTGCCAATTCATTTGTCTGTTTTTTTTTGTCCTCCTAATCTAATAATTGATCCAGATGGTTTGATTTGGTTTAGATCCCACTTGAAATGGAGACTCCATTTCACCACTGTTGTCATGTGTGTGATCTGATGAGCACTATTTGATGATGCCAAAAATAGGTTTCGGACACCACCGGTCAAGTAATAAATGCTAGGTGAAAATGTAGTAAATAAATGAGAGAGAGAGAGGGAATTTATAGTGGTTCGGTCTGTATGACCTACGTCCACTTTGAAATATGGTGATCTTTTATTGATAAGGTGGATTACAAGCGAGAGAGAGAGAGTAAGATGTTTATCGCCTCAGTGATAAGAGGGCTCCTCTATTTATAGTCCTCCCCTAACAGATGGGGACGACTTCTCTTTGGAGCCTCAGAGCTGTCCTCGAGGGACGGGCCAGGTGGAGGCAGGTGAGATATTCTCCGCAGGAATTGGTAGAAGCGGGACTGCTTCCAAAGCGACGTAGATGCCTGCCTTGACTTGGTCACTCCGTGGATCTGGACCTGGGCTTCCCTGGTGGATTTGGATCTGGCTCATCATATTCTAGGCCACTTGGGCCTGACTCATCATTTGCCCCCAATGCCCTGCGCACAAAGAAGCTTTGAAAGGGGGGCATTTTGAGAAGAAGGAGATGAGCCTAAAACTTGCTAAAAAGAATGCCCCAGACCCAAAGTTGGAGCAGAGGACGAGGTACCAAGCGGCCGATCTGCAGTTTGCTGTGCAGGCGGAGAGGAGGTGGTTGCGCCAACAGACGAAGCAGGCAGCAGGAGGCTGGGCGCCCGGAAGAGGCCTGGGCGGTCGACAGGCAGTCTGGGCGCCAGGAGCAAAGGTGCCAGGGAGCTGGGCGCCAGCAGGGAGCTGGGATGCCAGGGGGATCTTTAGTATCCAGGAGCGGTTGAGGCCCGACTGTTGACATTCAATCTGGAAAGAGAGGCAGACTTCTTGCCTGCTTGAGAGCAGTGCAGAGACGAAGCGTTTTTTGCAACCCGCGAGAGGGCCGCTAAGCTGGATATATAGACTGCCTGTTTAAGAACAGTGCAGAGGCCAAGCTTTTTGGCGACCCGCGAGAGAGCCGCTAAGCTGGAGATAGGCTGCCTGTTTAAAAACAGTGCAGAGGCCAAGCTTTTTGGCGACCCGCGAGAGAGCCGCTAAGCTGGAGATAGGCTGCCTGTTTAAAAACAGTGCAGAGGCCAAGCTTTTTTGGCGACCCGTGAGAGAGCCGCTAAGCCGGAGATAGGCTGCCTGTTTAAAAACAGTGCAGAGGCCAAGCTTTTTTGGCGACCCGCGAGAGAGCCGCTAAGCTGGAGATAGGCTGCCTGTTTAAAAACAGTGCAGAGGCCAAGCTTTTTTGGCGACCCGTGAGAGAGCCGCTAAGCCGGATGTATAGGCTGCCTGTTTGAGAACAGTACAGAGGCAGGTCACCACGTAGGGCGATCCGCGAGATGATTCATCCAAATGGAACATCCAAGAGAGAGAAAATCATCCCAAGAGAATGAGAAGAGTGTGCAAGTAGCTGTAATGATGGGTGCAGTAGAGAAAAAACAAACGAAGACCAGAGTGGTTGGCCGGACGTCGACGGACGTCGAGGATGCGGCATCAGGCGAACATGAATTGAATCCCGCTGCGGGCGCCCAACCCGAGGCAAGGTTGGGCGTGCCCTCCCCTCGGGCAAGCAGCTTCGGCGAGGGCTGGGCCTCGGGCGCCCAGCCCGAGGCTTCTCCATGCGTGGCCCCCCCCTCGGGCGAGCAGCAGTGGCGAGGGCTGGGCCTTGGGCGCCCAGCCCGAGGCTTCACATGGCGCTCCCCCCCTTCAGGCGAGCAGCAATGGCGGAGGCCCCCCTTGGGCGAGCAGCAGTGGCGAGGGGGCTGGTCGCCCGGGCGTCGGGCGAGAGAGGAGCGGGCCCCGCGGGCGGCGCGCTGGCAGCGCTGGGCGAGGGAGGCTCGGGCGAGGGAGGAGCGGGCCCCGCGGGCGGCGCGCTGGCAGCGCTGGGCGAGGGAGGCTCGGGCGAGGTGGAGATGGGCATCCGCCAGGCGCTGCTGGGCGAGGTGGAGGTGGGCGCCCGCCAGGCGCTACTGGGCGAGGCTGCCGCGGTGGGCAGATTGGGCGTGGCTGTCGCGGGCGCTCTGGTGCTGCTCGGCGGCGACGCAGGTGAGGCTGCCGAGGTGAGCAAAGGGCGCCCCTGCGCTGGGCGAGGGTGGCAGAGTGGCGATGGGCGCCCCTGCGCTGGGCGAGGGGGCAAGGCGAGCGACGGGCGCCTCTACGCCGGGCGAGGGAAACAGGCTGCGATGTCGCGGGCGGAGGTGGATCTGCCCCTGCGCTGCTGTAGTTGGCGGCGTCGCGGGAAGCAGCATGGGTGAGGGCGTCCCGGTGGGCGCCCGCCAGGCTGCGGGCTTGGTGGGCGTCCCTGCTCTGGGCGAGGATGCGCAGGGTGATGCCGCGCAGGGCGAGGGTGACGCCGCGAGGGGGAATAGTCCTGGGCGTGGAGAGGCCCTAGGCGCCCGGGGGAATAGTCCCGGGCGCCCGGGGGATTTTTCCTCGGGGAGAAGGCTTGGTCCCGTGGCGGCCATTACGTATTCCTTTTTTTTTTTTTTTTTTTTTTTTTTTTTTTTTTTTTTTCGGGGGCGCTGCCCCCTGGGCCCCCGCGAGCTGACCGGTCAGCTCGACCCCCGCCGGGGGACACCCCCGGACCCCCTCTGCGTAGCGCCTGATATATCCCTTAGCAAATGTGAATTCCAAGACTCTGCCCCTCGGTAACTTCTGATGGGTCATCCCAGAAAAAGAAATGAAAGAGCTTCTCAGGCTGAGGAGAGGGCTGCGCCAGCTAGGAAAGGGCTGCGCCAGCTGGAAGGGCTTCCGAGGCTGATCTTTCCGCTGCCCGCGAGAGGGCAGATGGCGGGTGCTTGGATCTCTTCTGGGCGCCCGGGGTTTCTGCGCCATAGGGTTGGGCGCTTAGGTGAGGTGCTCCCGACGTGGAGCAGTTGGATATCCTAGATGCGGTACTTCAGGCAGTACTCCTCCGAGCTGTGTTCCTCATTGCCCTGCGAGCAGGAGTTGTAGGATGTTGAATGGTCTCCAACATTTGCTGAGGAGTGGGAGCAGGAGCATTCGAGGTAGGATTGATTGGTGGAGGGCTACCCTCGCCCTCTGCTCGTCTTGTCGATCTAGTGGTGATCACCATAATTTCTGAAGAAGATGTGTGAAGTGAGAACTTTAGTATTTATTTTCGTTTCCCACAGACGGCGCCAAACTGATGATGCCAAAAATAGGTTTCGGACACCACCGGTCAAGTAATAAATGCTAGGTGAAAATGTAGTAAATAAATGAGAGAGAGAGGGAATTTATAGTGGTTCGGTCTGTATGACCTACGTCCACTTTGAAATATGGTGATCTTTTATTGATAAGGTGGATTACAAGCGAGAGAGAGAGAGTAAGATGTTCATCCTCTCAGTGATAAGAGGGCTCCTCTATTTATAGTCCTCCCCTAACAGATGGGGACGACTTCTCTTTGGAGCCTCAGAGCTGTCCTCGAGGGACGGGCCAGGTGGAGGCAGGTGAGATATTCTCCGCAGGAATTGGTAGAAGCGGGACTGCTTCCAAAGCGACGTAGATGCCTGCCTTGACTTGGTCACTCCGTGGATCTGGACCTGGGCTTCCCTGGTGGATTTGGATCTGGCTCATCATATTCTAGGCCACTTGGGCCTGACTCATCACTATTTATGCACACATCATTGTTGTATGGCTTTCCCTGAGTACTGCTGGTGCTTGGAGACATCAATCTAACAGATTTTCTGCTAGTTTTTTGCAGCTCGCCTTTTTCACAACAAGAGAAATAGAAGCACTTGAAGAACTAACTTGGGTGAGTTGATTTGGCAGTGTTCTATAATTGTGGTTCATTTTGAAAAATGTCATGGTTATCAAGCACCAATTCCTCCATTCTTGTTCAATAAAATGACACTGTTCATCTTTCATTGCCATCTGTAGCGTACATCATGAAAAGGTAGAAAATACTTTTTATAAATTCTTTTATCAGAATCACCAGTTTCTGTGGCACAGTTGGAGGGAGTTCATTGTCACAGTTCTTTTGGATCATGTGCTAGATCCAGACTTGGCCTGTTTGGACAAAGCCCAGGGGCTGGCTTATGGCCCAATCAAGGTTTTCATTCATGGACTTTGGACAGACATAGGGTCCATTGATTGAGGAATCTTGGGAGTAAAAAAAAAAAAACTATGCGGCAGAATTTTATAATCAGAGGAGACAAGAAAATAACGTAGAGTCAACCACTGAATTCCATGTTTGATAGGGATGGAATGTCTGAAATTCCAGAAATTTCATGGCCATTCCTCAAGTCCTGTTTTCCACTAAAATCTTTACTTGTCTAGCAAAATCCTAATACAATATGATATCAACATTAGGATTTTCCGCTTGGGAATCACGAACTTCTCACCATGTAGGCAATTTGAGACTCCAAATAATCTCCCTACCATATGCTGGCATGTTTTTTTACTAGAATTTTTTTTATAAGAATTTATCATATTGGAGTTTTTTCTAGATTAATATAATGTGATATATTGTCCCTTGACATTTGCAAGTGTCATGTATCTTCACGTGCATTTTAAAATTTCAACAACCTAAAAGTTCTCAAATGACCTTTGTAAATTTAGGAATTTCAACCCCTTTGTATTTTGGTGGAACTTCTGGATGCTCAAGTACAAGAGAGCATTACAAAATCTCACAATATCCGAGAATTTTAGAATTCTCCAAATAGGAATTCAATGAATTCAAAGCAAAGAAACAGGCCTTTATAAAAATGTTCCATACCAAATGTGGGCCCCTTCCAATGACCTTCCTTAATTCAGCCGGTAATCTGACCCAAAACCTAGCCAATATGACAGTCCCTTTTAAGATTTTAAACCACCCTAAGTTTACTCTGACAATCAACTGCTATTCTACCGCTGAGCTTTGCTGAAAAATATCCACAAAAAACTGTACAACCTATTAAATTCTTCTGTCAAATCCATTGTAAATACCCTGCATTGGACAATCAATACCTCCTATAGAAACTAACTCATTTTGATCCTAGATGGAACCCAGTTGACAGCTATAACCTTGTTACAAGTTCAGGCCCATAAAAGTTCCTGTAAACTCTAATTGAACCTGTTTGAAGACCAAACACAGCCGCAAACCTGTGCTATCTATCTCTATTCCTTCTAACCGACTCAATTTTAATAGGTTCCAAACAAGGTTAGGCTTGATTGTATCCCTGGTTGGGTATTCCTGACCAGACATGGCTCTTCCAGGTTATGTTTCACCCATTCAGATTTCAGGCAGGTTTGGGATGAGAGAGCACTCGAATTCCTGTTGGGTGTTTTGGACCCAACATATCAAAGGCTGATAGCTAGTACTCTCGAAGACACACTTCAAATATTTAAACCTGGCTCACACAGGCCTCAATCTAGATGATTTCTATCCCCATTTGTTTGGTGAACTTGAATTCTTCGGAATTCATGGTAAAATGGGTTCCAAAGGAATAATGAAAAGATCACGGGTGAAGAATTTAAGTTGGAGATATAAATGGAAACGTGATGGTATTTAATTTACTAGGAGGATGGTTGAGAAATCATTAATTTCTGTCTCCCTTAATTCATCTTCCATTAGAGGAGAGATTATTTATTGTCTTTTTTATAGATTCTCAGCCACTTTTAAGATTACATTTCTTAAGATTGTTAGGAATTTACTTCCATGAACATATGGGCCCTGACTATCCAATCACAAGAAATGAAAGCGGATGATAAGTGTGGAATCAGCAAAGTGGTTGAAGTCATGTCCAGGCTGATGTTGTTTTTATCCAATTTCTAGAGTTTAGTAAGGTGGAATTTGGAAATGTTAGTTGTCATGTCTCCTAACAACGACTTAAATCCATGCAAAGCTGCAGCAGTCCACTTGGGTCGCCCTCATTTCCATTGCTCGGTAGTCCAGTACTCTTTTCTTTCAAGTGGGTTGGTGATGAATTGACATGAAAAGATCACTCGTCCTCGCAGATACTTTGCATCTCCACGTAGATGGTGTTAATAGTTTTGTACTTTTGTGTTGAATAGATGGCCCCCTATAGATGGGCATGCCTGAAATGATGGAAGCTGAAAGATCACACACAGCCACTTCTCACTTTTGTTCTGTCTGGTCTGCTGTCTTTTTGACAAATCATATTTGAATAATATCATCAATAGCTTAGCATCTAATTTATTCTGTTTAAGGCCAGTATAAACTCTTGCATCCAACTTGGCTTGATCAAACTCCTGTGTCAGGCTCACCCTTTGTATGCCCACTAGCCTCCCTTTTTCCTTTTTCTTTTTCACTACTGTTAACAGTTTGGAGACGTAGGTAACCTTGGCATGAGTGGTTCAACGAGGTGGAAAGTTGGTCCATCACAAATCATACAAGTGATTTACTGTTGTCAGTAATGAATAATGGTGTAAAATCATTCTTCTTGGATTTTTAACCTTCAATTTTTTGGCTTCCAATTGAAGGATTATGACCTAACCATGTATCTATAATGATGAGTTCAATCATACGAGGCATGGCAGTTTTCTTAGTACTCTATGTTTAATTAGATTTCAATTTCCAACCATGTATACAAGGCCTACTGAAGAGAAACGCTGGAGAGTCTAGTGGTAAATGGCATCTCAGCTCACCGTAAGTGGAAGGGATTACTTCTGACACCATCTGTGTACAGTTGGAACTAGTTTATTTGGGCTTAAAGTACGCTAGTTTAGAATTAAGATAGTTTACAATTCATCCAGTGTAATATCCAAAAAAAAAAAAGGGCCCATTGCAGTAAAGCTTGATCTGGGAAATTTTAAAGAGTGCTGCTACCTGCACACTGAAAATTACTCAACACACACTGCAACTCTATACACAGTGATGATTACGGTAAAAGATTTCATTTTTTTTCTCTGCACTTTGCATTTTTTCTAAAACGCCCTTGTCCTGGACTCGTCTTTTTTCTCCCTACACTCTGCATTTCAATTCTTTCTTCCCTCCCATTTTCCTCCCTTTTATACAGGACGATTTGCTGTGTAGGTCTTCCGATGGTGAGTTCATGATTCAAGACGATAGGCAGATCTCGACGAGCTCCCCCACCGGAACGATTTCGATCTGAACGAGGTCCCCAACAAAGCCCCCCATCTGAACTTTGCTCTCTATGCTCTCTTCATCTTCAGTGCATTTCCGTTCCATAACTTGAACGATCTCTGTGAGTGATTGCCATCTCTTTGTATGTTTAGAAATGCTTTTCGTTTTTGTTTAAGTTTCATTATTTGGTTTTTTGGAATGGTTTTCCTTGCCTCCACTGCATCTCTCTCTCCCATTTCCAGTTTCTCGTGACTGTTCGGCATTACTAGTCCGAATACGAAGAAACTGTTCGGTCTCACTGTACCGTAAAGACTGTGAGTTTATGGTATCAAGAGTCTGCATATATATATTATTTAGACGGCGCAATAGAATCGAACAAATCTCGGACACACGATGAGGTATTACCGAACATACAGTACCAACAAGTCCAGAGGAAGTGGACGCTCAAGAAGTAGTTAAAGAACCTGTTCAAGCCAAGAGCAACCAGAAGTCCATGGACAGGCAGAAGTCAGGCAACGAACTTCAATTGTTAACTCTTTTAGGACTGGAGAAATTCCTGGGGGGCCGACAAGTTTGTCGCTGCTACACAGTTTTCGGACACATATTGCTTATAATATTTGGCAGCAGCAGGTTTGTGATTAATCTTGATTAGCGTGTTGTAACTATTTATTACCTTCACTAATTTATTTGTTATTCCGTATTGCAGGAGAGACCGCCACTTAAATGCCTAAACCATGCCCAAAAAATCAGTGAATGGGCATGGTATTCAGAAAGAAGGCAGAATACAGTGTTTCGTGGACGCATTGGCCGTTCAGGGTTGGCTCCACTGGTGGCGACATCCTATCGTTTCATAAACAAGAACATGGTGTCAGCTTTTGTGGAAAGATGGCAGCCTGAGACAAACACATTCCACATGACTTTCGGTCAAATGACGATCACCCTTGATGACGTAGGCACCATTCTAGGGATACCGATGATAGGAAAATCTGTATAAGTAGAGCCACAACCATTTGAGCGAGCAAATACACTTGTAGAGCATGGTCTTGGAGTCACATCCCAGCAGGCACACGAAGAGTTAGCAACTGTGCGGGGCTCGTCAGCTAGACTGGAGTGACTCAGGGACCTATATGGAGCAGTGACCGATGCGGAGTCAGAAGAGCACATTAGGCATGCCTCTAGAGCATACCTATTGTATATATTGGGTTGTACACTCTTCACAGACAAGAGTGGCACTAGGGTCCCAGTGATGTATCTAAGGCTGCTAATGAATTTCGATGAGGCACGCACATATGCTTGGGGAGCTGCTGCTCTTGCGTATCTATACCGACAGTTGGGGCTTGCTACCCGGATTGGTGTTAGGCAGATTGCGGGATATTTGACTCTTCTAGAGGCTTGGATTACGAGCATTTCCCTATGTGTAGGCCTAACCCCAACCTTACATGCACAGAAAATCTGCCGCGTGTGCATCGTTGGGTGCCACGAAGAGAGTCTAGGGACCAAATGTCCAACCTGCAGTCATTACGAGAGGCACTTGGCGATCTTAGTGCCCATGAAGTAAGTTCTTACAATTTATAGCATAAAAATTGAGTAAATTACTGAAAAAACTTTTGTTGTCTAATGCATTTGTTGATTAATGTTGCAGGTAGTTTGGGACCCTTATCGAGAGCACATGGTAGATCACCCCTTTCACGAGGTTGCTTATTACACTGGCTGTCTTAAATGCATGGAAATCGTTGAACCATATCATCCTGATCGGGTGCTGAGGTAGTTTGGTAGGGTCCATCGCATTCCCCCCACTCCACTAGCTCCACAGTGCGCCACTAGGGGTGCCACCGCAAATCAATATCGGATCGCATACCATTACTTGGACCAAATATGGGAGAGATGGCATAACCACATGTTGTCTCCGATGGAGCGTCCTGTGCCTGTGGCGCATCCGTGGGATTGCGCACTCAATTATTGAATGGTTCACACAAGTGTCGCACCCGATCATTCAGAACCCTGAACATCGCTCCACGTTTAATCCGTGTGTTCAAGATTCGATTGGCAGCTCTTCTATAGACCCTTAATTGGTATGATGCCTAACGTGTTGTAACTATTATATTATGTCTATTCAACTGAACAAACTGACTAAGTTGTGCATTATGTGATTAATGAACAGCGCATCGTGAACGCTCAAAGTATTATTCAGCTGATTCTAAGGAGAGGGTATAGTATGAGTGTCCAAGATCCTGATGCCTTGTACATGGCCCTAGAGGATGTCAACAGGCTGCTAGATGGGGCTGATCCGGAAGATCTTGTTCGAGACCGCCTCGCAGCGAGACACGTACTTATAGCTGCAGAGGGAGACGTGGGGTCTAGGATGTGGGCTTATCATCTATTACATATTTTTTGATGTGGAATTAATGGATGTTTATGTAAACTGATATTTTGATTTTTGAATCTTTTTGGACCTTTTTTTTTTTTGTTCCTTGTACAAGACGATCAAATACTAATGGAAGGAAACTTTTTGGATCTCGGCACTTTATTGTGTATTTTGTGGTATCAAATCAAATATTTAGGCCTCATAAAAATTGAACCACCAATCTAAGGAACTGAAAACAAATGGTGATTTAATACATGTTCGGTGTTTCAGGGCCGATAATGTAATACATGTTTGGCGTCTCAGGGCCGATAATGTAATACATGTTCGGCATCTCAAGGTCATATATAAGGGTTCCATTCGGTCATAACAGTCCGACCAGAGCAAAGTTGTTCGGTTATGCAGGGCCGTGTATTTAAATATTGTCTGAGCCATCAGGACCGTGCAGTATAAGAAAATTAGCCTGTTCAAATAAAATGTTGGGCCATGCAACATTAAAATGAATGGAAGGTTCTTTTATAACTATACAAGTTAAAATTGTTACAACAAGGCTCATCAAATTCAACTGTTACTTCCGTCTATATCATTATATAATGAAACAATCATTCCAACTCAATGGTTTCACTTATGGCAACTGATGGACTGATAATTTCTCTTAATTGTTGTATCCGGGATTGATAAACTGTATCCCAACCATCTGCAGAAGGGTGATGGTGACGCCGCCAATTAGTAGTAATGGGTGGAATTGGATGACCTTGTACAAGGAAAACCTACACAAGACAATTAGTTCAAATGAGTCACATTTCCATATCAGCAAAATAAAAAAGGTACATCTACGCATTGAGTAAATTATCACCTGAACGAAGTGGTTCTGATTGACAAAACCGATTGCGATCTCCCTCCTAGCAGCAGTAGGAATAGGCACTGATCGAAGAGGAAGAAAAGTCAGGCATTGTTCTACTGACAGATGGAATAGGACAACGTTATAGTGCGATGAAATAAGATGTCCCATATCCGGCATCGTCATCCATCGATCATAAGGAGGGCAGTCCCCTTGGTACAATATGATGTGCAACCCGTTGGTGTGATCCATACAATTGTTTGTAGTGTTCTGCATGAGTCACTAACTCTTTCAAAATATCTTTTCGTACATGTTCCCACGAATCCTCACCAAGTCCCATCAACCCTGCAATGGCTCTAAAGCCACAGTTTCCATCAGCAGCGACATCTTTTACATGACTGATATAAGGCCTTAAACCATCTGGGGAGTGCGTTAATATAAGAAACTGGCCTACAAGATCGAGTGCGAATGACCTTCTGCTTAGTCATCAACCTCTTCGTGGGAACCAATGAGTTGAAACTATTGACAATAGTCTATTCGATCTTCAAGGCAAGGGAGTGACTGTCTTGGGCAGATTCGACAAATTCAAAGGCAGAGGGGCCACGTTTAGTAGAATCATGTAATTTCAGTTTTGGGCGCCCCCTAACTTTAGTTTTCACCTCTGATTCGATCAATGAGGTGGTCTCAGGCTTTGTTAGCTCCCTCAACTTATTCAAGATTTGTAACTTCTTACTCGCATCATAGCCGCTGAACTGTTCGGCAATTAAATCTATCTCTAGCATGCGATCCAAAGGAAGGCTAGAGTCTTGGGTGGAAGTGGTAGATAGCAAATCAAGCTTGCGCCAATACGTATGAATGCAATCTAGAGGTATAGGGCGTCTAGCACTTATGTATTCCGCGATCTCATGAGCACATGGTAAACCATGTGTGTGTCGAATTACACAGCCACACGCATCTCGATCAATATATACCCACTGACGATGAACGCTTTGTCTGGGCCAATATCTTCTCTAATGCACTTATAGAAATATTCCCACAAAGTTCCTTGAATTCAAAAGGCTTGAAGTTATGTTGCAAAACCATCTTACTTTTTTCAAATGATGCCTTAATATTTGTATGTTGCAGCTGCAGTAGGTTCTGAATCTTCGTCCAAGAGTCTTCAAAAGTCCCTTGGCTTGATCCAAACTGCCGCTTCAGCTGTGCATGTGAACTCTCCACCCTGTTTGTTGTAGTGTTGCCAAAATGCATGACCTTGTCCGTCCAGGCTGCCACAAATCTTTCCTTGTACGTGTCTAACCAAGACGCTCTAACATACTTAAGTGCCGCCGGATAGGTGCTGAACTCCTTCAGAAATAAGTTGAATAGCAGATTGTAATGTTCCTCAGTGGACGAGGAGACCAACATGTTCCAGCTCATGATAAACCGGTCCCACTTTTCCTTCGTCTCAAACAACTTCTTGCATTTAGTCAAAACATTTCTGTTGATATGTCATCTGTATAAAAGGTGTTCGGCACTAGGGAAAACATTAGATATGGCATTAATTAAAGCCATCTCTCTGTCAGTGACAATAACACTAGAAAGAACACCCTCACCAATAACTTTGTGCAAAATACCCAATGCCCAGGTGTAGCAGTCTTCGCGTTCATTCTGGAGATATACAATGTATACCGAAAAAGTCTTCTATGTGGATGTCACCCCTACAATCTCCAATAAGGGCATTCGATATATTGATTGGTCTTGTAAGTGCAGTCCATTATCAACACATGAGGAAATATACACAGTAGGTCTAGGCTGGTAGGGTGTGTGAAGAACAAGTCAATGACAGTATCTGTTTTAGGATAATTTTTATGCCACTCAATGTACTTATGCTCTGCCAATAATTTCAACAATTGTTGCATCTGACTCCGTCCAGCCTTCTTCGCAACTTTATGCCTGTGACGTGCATTGTAAATGGTCTTCATTGTGTGTGACGCCCCGGAGTCCCACATCGACTATAGAGAGGAAAGTGATTGGGATTATATGTAGAGCTTACACCCTTACTTAGCATGAGGCCTTTTGATGGGTTGAAGCCCATCAGAAGCAAAACTGTGAGGCCAGTGGGCCAAAGCGGACAATATCATGCATGGGTAAGGGGTGGGGCGTTACAAATGGTATTAGAGCCGACTCTCGACTAGTTCGAGTGTGGGTCCCCTGCCGTGGTCTGGTGCAAGTGGGCGGGCTTCCATGTGGGCGGGCCAAGAGAGCTGACAGGCTACAGGGGCTGGCAGGCTACTGCACAGGGACGTGCAGCCTTAAGGGGGGTGGAATGTGACGCCCCGGAGTCCCACATCGACTATAGAGAGGAAAGTGATTGGGATTATATGTAGAGCTTACACCCTTACTTAGTATGAGGCCTTTTGATGGGTTGAAGCCCATCAGAAGCAAAACCGTGAGGCCAGTGGGCCAAAGCGGACAATATCATGCATGGGTAAGGGGTGGGGCGTTACATTGTGCTTACATTTAACTCACTTTTATGTTTCAATGTGACCAAGATATCCTCTGGCCGAACCATGTTCTTGGACATATCTACCAGTAATGAATTTTCCTCCTCTGTTAATCTCCCTGTAAATGAGTGCCCTTCTAGGAAGTCTGCAGCTGGATGATTATGCACACCACATATTACATGCAACATCCATTCCACATTTGAGCCCACCACTTTGCCTTGTAACGTGAATGGACAACAACATTTCTTCGAACCAGTCAGCTTCAATTTCTTCCCTACAGTCTCATCTTTAGTTATCCTCGTGTTTCTATAAGACCCACTCCTCTCACACCCAAGGGTCAGCCTTGGTTTTTTATTTCTCCTGTTGGGCGCTGCTGATGTCTTAATCACAACAATGAAACCATTTCTCCTCCCAACGTCACGAGCCCAATTAATTAGGGCTTATCGGCTTATGAATATCTGCACATAACCAAACAAAATTATATTGAACCAAGTCACTACATCAATTTAAATATCGAATTGATTCATCTACATTTATTACCTCTTGGGTGATAAACTCATTACTATAGTCCACCACATATTTTGAGCCAACCTTGCTGCATTCAGTAGGCGCATTCCACTGCTATTGAGCAAATTTTGTTAGGGCATGTAAATGATACAACTGCACGACTTTGAACATCCGTACATAATTAACTTGTTTGGACAAATACAACCACACATATTGGTTATGTTCGGTTGAAAATGACCGAAATTAATTCTTTTGTACGACATTGTAGTGCCGTTCAATATTGATTTGTTCGGCACTGTGTTGCCGCCCAAAGCACAGTTGAACGGATATGCAGGGCCAAACGGTTCGTCCCATACTAGAAAAAAAAAAACGCGATGAATATGCTTACCTCGACACTGCTAGAATGATCCGGAACCATCGTCTGGTTGTCCTTTGGCTTGTCCATTGCTTAAGAATGCTAGTTAAATGGGTAACAACTTTGAATGAAATCAAGATTAATGAGATGAAGTAAAATAGAGAATGAGGTGAAGATTTAAATCGGGAGAGAAGATAAAAGAGAGGAGATAGCAATGGGAGTGAGACCAATAATGAAATGTATCTTCAGAAGCACTGATAATCCGTCTGAGGGAAAACGCATCATGAAGCAAATGTAGCAAGTTGAAACCCTTCTCATATTTTCATATGGGAGGAAAAATGCAGTGTGTAGAAAGTGTCTGGGAGGGGCATCATGCAGCCATTTTGGTAAATTTACAAGTGGGCATTTTAGTCTCCATTCAGTGCAGTGTGTGGAGAGCCATTTTCAATGTGCATATAGCAGCACTCAATTTTAAAAGGTCCTATGGGAATCATAGGGAGCCCGATCCCATCTCCGCTGCCGGGGCTCGATCCCTGGCAGGGGCCTTAAATTACCCCCTCTTGGCCACTGGGCCACTCAGCAAAAAAAAAGAGAAATTTTAAAAGGTCCTATTGGGGAAAGGTTAATGGCTCAAGACTTGAATTAATCCGGGACCTTACATCTATTGGAAAATAATAGCAATCCACCCATCCAAATTTGATAAAAACTGGCATGCGGATGATCCAAAGGTGGGCCTACTTGATTAGCAATTCGACCTTTCAAATGGGCGTGACATATGATTTTGGATCTACATGTGGACTTGGCACGAATGGTCCTCAGCAATTGGATGATGCAACCCACCATTTGGTCTTGTAAGTAGAAGTAAACAAGGGTGGCATACGATTCAGAATTTGAACCAAAACGGCATAAGACGGTAACATTCAAGATCTATTAGACAAAGTTTATTAAACAATGACAAATTATATTGTGGTCAACCTAGTTTACCCTAATTAAATAGCCACAGAATATATTGTGCACGAAAACCAATGCTTGCGATCCACTAATTAAACAATCAAACACGCAAAAGGGGAATCATGACAGTATTTGTGTTCATCAATAAAAATAAAAATAAAATAGGAGTCTCTCTTTTTTATTAATGAATTTAAAATTTACTAGTTACATCATATATATATAAATAAAATTTAATGTAGTAAGTAAAGTACCCTTGACTTAAAAACTTAGTCTTTGCTGATATTATGTCTCAACACAATAAAATATACTTAAAAACTTAGTCTTTGCTGATATTATGTCTCAGCACAACAAAATATAATAATAGAATAAAAAAACCAAACAGCTAATATTTACGGGTTTTGACTAATACCTAGACTGGTGAAGAAGGCATTGGGTCAAGTAAAACACAGTTCGCCTGTTTTAAAATGTTGGATCGAAGAGGAGGTCACAGTGGTCTACTTTTTTTTTTTTTTTGCTATCGGAGTGTTGCCAACTCTTTGGGTTGGACTAATCCCTCCGGGCTAAGAGGAAAGCCGGGTAAACTCCCCTGTAGTCCCAGGTAGTGCAGTTTCGAACCCACAACTTCCGGATGCAAACCGTGGTCCTTGGCCAACTGACCTACCCCTTGGGCTTCCTCACGGTGGTCTACTAATTCTAATGGTATCAACAAGCAAGTTCTTTTTTTGATCCATTTTGCTCGATTGAGAAACTCCATTTATGGGGCTCACACGAAGATCATTCACTTTGTTCAAGTTGAATTTTATCATCTCCCATCTATAGGAAGGAGATGACATTCACCTTGAACAGAACAATATAAATTACGTCTATGTGGGCCTAAAAAATGAGATCCAGCCATTTATTACAAAATGAGGATCCGGATTTGTTTTTAGAAAAGGTTTAAAAAGGGGTTTTAGAGGAATGAGAGATGACAAGGAGGCTGCAGGCAGCTGTACTTTCCGCCAAAGAAAGGCCTCAATGCATATGCATACATACAACACAACACAACAAGTCGGACGAAAACAACAAAGAAGTTTCCGCCCACTCGCGTGTTTAAATATCGCGATATGTGATCTAAACCGTTTCATCTCTCCGTCGGTATTGGCCCAAATGTGTATACATTATTTGACTGATCTTCTTATCATGGTTTTAATGTATGATGACTAAATATTTCTTATAGCATGATCAATTGGATGGAACATATTCTCCCATGAGCATATTTTATATTCTTATGTGCAGTCTAATTTATGGGCCCACTTAAATACATGTCTATCAATAGTAAAAGGTAAAATGAAAAGCACTAAAGATTTTCTAATAAAAGGGAGAATAAAAAAAAAATCTCACTAGAATATTATCTTAGCACATGATTAATTATTTTAATCTTGATTTAATAGTCTTAAAATTTAATAGTATCTTAGCCGTAAACTTTCTTCTTTTTGGATTCAATCACAGGTAAATAAAGTTTCAATTCATATAAATTTGAGTCTATGCTAATCGAAGGGTTGCACCGACCAAAGGTGAGCCCGATAAGACTCCATAGAACTCTCCATATGTAGGGTTGTAAACGGGTCGGTTCCGGTCCGGGTCCAGGGTGGAACCGGAACCGGAACCATTTTCTAAAAAGGGGAACCGGAACCGGAACCGGAACCGTTAAGAATAATGGGAACCAGAACCGGAACCGGAACCGTTTGTGAGGCGGGTCTGGTTTCGGTTCCGGGTCTAGACTAATACCTGTATTTTTCTTTAAAAAAATTATGCTTTTTTCACATTTCAATTGGATCACGTACCTACAAACACTAATGTGACATTTTGTCTATCAATAACAGACATTTTTAACCAAAAACTCAGAAATCACATCCAAACAGGCAATGAGATGTAGAAAAGTAGAAAACCCTAATGTAGAAAAGTAGAAAAGTAAAAAAGGTTCTATTCTCACATAATAAAGTTACCTTATATTAGTATATATTGGGTCGGGTCCCGGGTCCACGGGTCTGAGCCACTGTGGATCCGGAACCGGAACCGGAACCGTTTAGGTATCGGTTCCAAAAAAAGGATTCGGAACCGGAACCATTTTCTTATCGGGACCAAAATAAGGACCCAGACCCGGATCCTAACGGGTCGGAACCTTCGGGTAATCGGAGAATCGGGTACCCATTTACAACCCTATCCATATGTGGCTAGATCTAAGTGCCTACGGAAAGTGGGCCCTGTGATTGTCAAGAAGTGGGTCCCACACCTATCAAGTGGGTCATTTTTTATATGACCATTAACTATTTGCCTATTTGATGGTCCCATGCATGTCAATATCCCGCCAAAAAACCGCGGTATAATGATGTCATTATCTCGTGAGCTTTTACACCGCACGGCGCAATGTTATAATTATAATAAACAAGGAATAATAAAGGTGGCGCACTCTTTCATTGTCCAACCTTTTGGCCTTTTTACAGATTACCCCCTCTTGTTTCTCTTATTAGTAAAAGAACACCTATAGTTGGATATGGTTGTTCTCTAACATTTGTTGAAATACTGAATATATATTTCTTATGGGTTTTAAGCAAAATTTCAATGTGCTTCTTTTAGAGGGAAAATGAAATAAAACCACCATTATTTATTTTTAGAAAAGGTCTTTTCTTCAAACATTTTCATATTTGGAAATATGAGTGGGATTCACCAAAATGCCAAGAAAATCATCTAATTATGGTAGGAAGATCTAAAACTCATTGTTACCATTTATTTCTTCAAGCATTGTGTTGTGATTTCATGATGTGTGACAGTGATGATGATGTTGAGCTATGAACTATACCTTATTTAGATATGTTCATGATAATTTTGACGGACTACTAAATTTGAGTTATTTGCATTGATCCAATGGTGGACTCAACATTTTCATTTGGGTTGTGTGGGCAATGGTCAAATTATGAAGTCAAAAATAATAAAATAGATTTTTTTAAAGTATTATTTATGAAGTTTCCTGATCGCACCCTCATCATTACACTTAGATCTACCCTTGTACTGACCCCACTATATATTTTACTAGGGAGGGTGGAGCCTAGTAAAAAATAAATAAATGGCATATATGTTCTAAAGTAGATGCTTAATTAAGGCCCATTTGTACGCATGGAATTGAGTTTGTGGTAAAATTGGTTTAAAAGAGGATTCTAAAGAGTAGTCTAGTGAAGGATATAGGTGGAAATATATATTGGGCTCTAACTTTTCTAAGATTTGATTTTTCAGGTTACGTTGGTGATTCATTTTGCATCTCCCTTTAATTTATTTTTTAATTAATAGTAATTTATAGATCTTTATGAATCGGGATCCTCAGAGTGGGTATACACACGGTGACCGCCACGTTACCGTAGGACAACCTTGCACATGTATGGCGGACCTTGGTTAGTCTACTCATGGTCACCGTGAGGTTTTAGCTCACCAGATCCGAACTTGATCTTTATGCAACCAAGTATACTAAATTATACTATAAGATAACATATCTTCAATTCATTGGCCAATTGACTCACATGCTTACTTAATGTAAATAAGAAAATCTCTAACAAGTCTTATTCATACCATAATTCTTAATAATAAGGATCGTTAAGATTTATCTTGTTTTGATTCTTTGCATAAGATGGACCTCCCATGGGCTTTATTTGAACTTCTGGGAGCCCACCTCCAGGTCATCGTCACCTTTATTCAATCTTAGCTATTTTTTGTAATACGCTTCTTAGAATTTTAGAAATCCAATTCCTTAAAACAAACAAGCCCTTACGTTCTCTTCTAAAAATACTTATTTTAGCTAATTTAACTACTCAGAACAAATTTTCCTGCAGTCAATTTTTTTTCTTTTCACATTTTAACATTTTAAACAGAAAGTAGTAGGGTTTCTCTTTTTAACTTTTCATTATTGATTTCTTGGATTTGTTTAAGAATAGATAAAAGAGCAAGGGTACAAACAAAAAGATGTCTTTGTTTTTCCCCTTCCAAGTTCCAAAGTTGTCCCATTGATGAATGCATCCTTTCACAAATAACAACACACGACCACATCGGAATAGTTCTCCTTGTTCTCCTTGTTCTCCTTCTCCCCCTTCTCTCTCTCTTCCCCTCTTCTTCTCGAGGAGAGTAATACCAGAGTCATGGCCTTTTCATAGGCTAGGTAAAAGATTTAATCTTTCTTTCCATCTTCTCGAGGTAAGAATCCGAAAAGAACCCATCTTTTCTCTTGTATGATGCTTTTCTTAGTAGAAACTGGACGACCCATTTCATTATTTTTGGTTATCTGTTGGAATCTGAAGAAACCTTACCTTTTTGTGATTGATTGGGTTTGGGTTGTTTACCCAAAAAAAATTGGGTTTGGGTTTTGTTTGGGTGCCCCTTTTTTTCTAATGGATATACTCACGTGGGATTTTCCTTATTGTGTTGGATATGATCTTTTGTGTCTGTTTATGTGGTTGGAGAGTTGGGAAATTGGAATTTTGTCAATGGGTTTTGTTCTGGGATTATGGGTGCCTGCTCCTGTTGTGGATTTTCTGGATGAAACGGGCATGTTGATGGTATCATGAATGAAGTTTCATGGGTTTCAATTAACTTTTTTTCATGTGAAACCAACATTGGGTATTACTAATATTGGGTTTTTTTAAGTGTTATTTATATAAAAATCAAAAACCCTTTTTGTAGGATGTTTATTATGTGGTGGTGATGATGATGGAATAGTAATTCAATCCATGGTACTTTTGTAATGAATGCCGCTGGGTCTTAAATATGCTGAAATTTGTGTTTAGAATTGGGGCAATAGGTGTACAATCCTAAGCTTGTGTTAAGCTCTGTGGTGTGTGGGGTTGGAATGAACAATTCTACAAACGTCCATGAATATTGATGTTGAGATGTGAGTTTCCCATGGAAACTGATGCATCTTCATCTTTGAAGTTTTATCCTGTCCATTTGGGGCTGAGTTCATGACTTCAACTTATTCACTTGTCTCTTGTTAGGGCTAAATTCGTGTCACACCACAACCTTATGTGTTACTTCGAACTGCTGTCTTTCGAAGTCTTTATTGGACTCCATTTCTTTTAGTACTTCGTACTTGTAACATTTGAGTTCTTATGTAGGTTAGGGAACTCCATTAGCATGGCGTGTCTTCTAATAAAAAATTAAAATAGCAGACATGAAGAATGCATAGGCAAGAATGGAGAGAAGAAATGCTACAGGCTAATGGCATTTTGATAGGGACTTGAAAATGCTTAAGAGAAATTGAATATGTTTGGTTAACTAGTCTCTTCAATAATATATTCAGTTCAAAGTAAATGTAAGATGAATGGAGAAGAAGTGGTGTAGTACACATATACAAGAACAAAGGAGAAAGTTGCACCAATTATCATAGGATTAAACTTATAATTCACATCATGAAACTTAGGCAAAAGACAAAGATATCTAAAAATCAATTTGGCTTCATGTCAAGGAGATCAATTTTTTAAGCTATTTTCTCACTTAGACAATTAATAGAAAAAATGTTGAGTGGAGGAAATATCTTCATAAGGTTTTCATTGATCTAGAGAAAGTTTATGATAGGGTACCCAAAGATTTGATTTGGTGGATTTTAGACAAAAGGAGTGTCCCAAGATGTTATTTTGACATTGTTGAGGAATGTATGAGGGAATGGTAATGAGTGTGAGAACCTAGGAAGCATGGACACCTCTCTGGGGCTGGCGTGTCAGTGTCCGACACGTGTTGGACACGGACACGACTGGAAACGTGTCCGATACGCCAAAAATGTTGTCCTTGTTTTTTTATATCTTATTTTCCGGACACGCTGGCTATTTTAGTTAGAGAGAAGTATTAAAATTATAATAAAGAAAAGAGAAAGGGGCCGTTTGTACAAAAATCTCATTTAGTTGGAAGAAAAAAAAGGAAGATAAGGCAGAGGCTAGGGCTTTAAATTAGAATAAGAAAAAAGGAAAGGGCCTAAATGCAATTTTGATGATCCTCCCTTTTTTTTTGTATGGATTTTATGGAACTATGGTTATTTCATATTTAATGATTATGAATTATGTTTCAGTTTTGTATTGCTATTTAATAATTTGATATGTTTGTTAGTTGGTACAGTGGTACATTGGTACTTGAATTTTTATTTATTTGATTGCTAAATTGATTACAAAGTTAAAATGATATTATCTTCTAGTATATGATTAAATATATTATTATTATTATTAAATATTAACGTGTCCCCGACGTGTCTGTGTTCTACTTTTTTGAGAAATGCCGTGTCGGTGTGTCTGTGTCCAGTGTCCGTGCTTCTTTGGTGAGAACAAATGGTGGAGAGACATGTGAGTTTCCAATGACAGGTTTGTATTAGGGGTTAACTTTGATACCTTATCTTGTTTTACTAATTATAGAAAAGTTAACCTTTCATAGTCAAGAGGCTAGTAGGTACCATAGTGCATGTTATTTGCAGATGATATGGTGTTGGTGAATCAATCGAGAGATGACGTGAATGTGAAACTAGAAAGATGGTAGAAGGTTTTGAATTTCAAGGGCTTTAAAATAAGTCATACAAAGATAGAATATGAATTGCATTCAGTGAGGATATGCGAGGAGAACAAATTCTTCAGTGAAGTAAAAGGGTATATAGAAAGAAACAGCCCCCACTGGAACCAGGGAAAAGTCCCCAGATGAAAGCACCTGGTGGGGATTATGATGGAGGTCATCCTACATAACAAATGCCATATTTTCAGATTTGGCTAGGATGTCTGCCTCCCGATTAGAACCTTTCCTGACGTGTGCAAAATTGTGTTGGCTAACCTCCATGAGGCAGCATGACTATCACTTAGGCAATTGATGGCATAGGACGAATCTCCTTCATTGATTGAACAGCAGCAGCAGCAGCAGCAGCAACGACTTTTGCATATTATGTTGAGATAATTTATAGATCATAGTTTTATCCTTGTTGTGCTTGGTTTTATTGTACAAAACTACAAATGCCTCAGTTAATTGACAATTTAGTGCTGACATTTTCCTATTTCTTTTTTAAAACTTGTAGTATGAATTAGAGCCTTTACTGATTACGGAGATATTGTGGAGGGAACATACTCTTGCTATTTTCAAGTAGATGATTCGCAGACACCATGTGCATTATTTATATGCATGTAAAGGAATGGCAGGTCACCCTCTTTTCATCTATGCAGAGACCCATAACAGCTAAGCAACTTGGAATTTCCTGGAGCTATGTCATCGCCTTTACCAGCTCTGCCTAAGTACCCAAAGATGCCAGAGGCCCAAGAGGTTTCCCTGGGAAGAGAAATGAGGACAACTCCAGCAACTGCACGTGCAACTCCCTTAGTTTCCGACAGCGCCGTTGTCGGACACTTGTTTTCATCAGATTCAGGATTCTCTTCGGATCTTCATTTTTCTTCCAATTCACTCCCTGAGAGACATTCTTTTAATGCTCCATTCATTTCTCAGTCATCGAATAGCAGGACATCTGTGCTTTTACCAGACTCTTCTCATTCTGGACTCTTTCAATCTGAGACATTGAGTAGCTCTGCTACAGAAAACACTGAATGGTGTACAGATCCCCTGCAGGGTTTTCTTGACTTTCCTGATAATGTGTCTGTTCACAACAGTCAAATCCAAAGTTCTGGTGTGTCTTCTGAGGACCAAGTGAGGCAAAATGATTGGCAGGAATGGTTTATAGCAGATGATGACAATTTGGCCCCTAATTGGAATGACCTTGTTGATGTTAGTGCTGTGGATCCTGAGCCAAAGGTTGGTGTCATTCACCTGGGAGCGACAGAAACTTTGGTTGCATCTTATGTGAGGACATGGGTCAGATTACAATGCTAGTATTGCAACATACATGTGTTAATACATGCACACCGATGCAGGTTTTCTGGTGGAATCCACTGTGGTTGAGGGTGCTTTGGATTTTCAACGATTCATAGGTTATAACCTTTTGGTTTTGCCATTGGATTGGATCCTTGACCATTTTTCTTCTCAACTACCCATTTGATGGCCAAAATGGAATGGCAAGGTTGTGCTCTATTGGTGATTTTCAGTCTATGTCCATGCACAACGCAACCCATCATTGGATTGTCTAGAGTGGCATCGTGCATGTTACTTGTGTAGTTGATGAGCTGCCACAGAATTCTGGGTTGAGAAAGACTAGCATTGTAGTCTACCTGGTGGACATGACCTGTATCATTCCTGCTTTTGACTGTTTTGATTTGCATAATTTTGGCATGCCCTTTGTTCTCATTTTGTAGACTCCGTGCCCGGCGTCCAACTCATCTTCAACTTTGTCAGTGTGCGAGCCACAAATTAATCAGCAGATTCATGTTCCCTCTATAGAAGTATGTGTTGTTGCCAGTTCTTCATCGTCTACTAATGGTGCCCCACCCAAACCACGGATGCGGTGGACGCCAGAACTCCATGAGCGCTTTGTAGAAGCTGTCAATAAGCTTGGTGGTAGTGAAAGTGGGTAACCATTTTGGGCATGCTGTATTTACTTGTAGTTCAAAAAATTATGACTCTTCTTGAATTCAAGCAGGCACTTAAGACTTTGCTTTGCTTGTAGATTGTGTTAAAGCTTGTGGCCTTAATTTGGAAACTTAATGAGTGCATGCAAGCTGAGTTTTGCAAGGTTTTAGCTGAAATTTAGAAGATATAGTGAGTTGATTTAGGATTTTTCTTGCTTAATTGGACTTGGCTGGGTCCATTTTTTAGTCACTTTAAATTTTTATGAAGTAAATCATTCAGTTTCTTTCTTTCTTATTAGTTAATTGAGTCCCAAATTTTGTTGTTTGTTTTACTGAAATTTTGCTACTGGGAAATTTTTATTAATGCCAACTTGTTTTCTCCAAATGGGCGTTGGCTATTACTCAGTATATAGTTGAGTTGACTTTGAGGATGTCCAACTCAAGTGTTTCTTGAACTTTTGTAGTGTATTGGAACTCCTTACCGTATATTAGTTAATTGACATTTTTCTGTCGACTTAAGTTTTTAAGAAGCAACTCCTTCAGTTTCTTTCACATTAGTTAATTAACTCCCATTTTATCTTTCTTTATTTTACTGCGATTTTGCTACTAGGTAAATATTTATAAATGCCAACTTGTTTTCTCCAAATGAGCTTTGACTGTTACGCCTAACTTTTTTAGTCAACTTAAGTTTCTAAGAAGCAACTCCTTCAATTTATTTCTCATTAGTTGATTGACTCCCATTTTATCTTTGTTTGTTTTACTGTGATTTTGCTACTGGTAAATATTTATAAATGCCAACTTGTTTTCTCCAAATGAGCTTTGACCGTTAGTCTAACATATGAGTTGACTTGACCTTGTGGAAGTCCAAGTCAGAGTGTTCATTCGCATTGTTTTTTTGACCTTGTTGGCAAAAGTTATCTATTGATTTGTTATTTTTGACAAACAGGAGCTACTCCTAAGGGTGTGCTGAAACTAATGAAAGTTGAAGGTTTGACTATCTACCACGTGAAGAGTCACTTGCAGGTTTGTATAGAGGTTTTTCCTCTGAAAATTTATTTCATTGAGCTGCATTCTTTTCTTGAGTTTGATTTGACACTTCTTGCGTTGCAGAAATATAGGACAGCCAGGGTACCGGCCGGACTCTTCTGAAGGTATTTTACCATCATCTTTGATATTCATGTTTAACAAAGCTATGGCCTTTGAAAACATTTCTTCACAGTTTTTATTTCTGTTTCTGATTGTTGTTGGACATTTCAGTATGCTTGTCTCCACTTTTGGTCATGCCCCAGTCTGTGTTTGCACGTTTTTCTGTTATCATTGAACTAATTATTTGTTCATGTGTTGCATAAGTTGGAACAGTTCATTATCATCGCTGTGCTTTATCATATATCTCTAGAGTCGGTATTGTGAGCTATACTTTTCATTTAACCATACTTAAAGCCAAGTTTGTTTTACTCCCCAGTCAAGTCTATCATGCAGAACACTGCTTAGTTTAATGTCTCTATTGGTATCCTCCTTGCAGTTCCTCAAGGAACCTTGCCATACATTGTGCATGGGTGTTTTTGTTCTTCTTTCTACATGCTTAAACCATCCCCAATGGAATCCCTTGCTTTTTTCTCTGCTATTAGGACAGCTTTATGATGTTTATGCCTGAAACTGTTTGATATTTTACTCTATGCAGGAACATCAGAGAGAAAGGTTACCCCTCTTGAAGAAATGTCAGCTCTAGACCTAAAAACGTAAGTTAATGATAATGCCTTTATCTAGGGGAATCTTGAGGTATATTTCAATTTCTGTTTATAGCCATTTTGGCACTTTGATCCCAATGCACATTTTCTTTTTAGTTTCCATGGTATTGGGATACATTGATTACTGACTGCCTGATATATGCATGCTCATGCATTTAATATTGTTATTTGGATTACAGATTAATTGTTGCATTTGTATATAGAAATTTAGTGCACAACATCCTTCAATGAATGCCTGTCTGAAGGAGATTAGGATATGGTAACTGGGTCTGCATTGGAGGGACTTTTTCAGTTTTTAGCTTTAGAGACACGGCACAAGCAGGATAGCCATAGTCAGACTATTGTTGCACAATTTTTACCCTTTTTTTCATATATATAGATAGATACTTAAAAAAAATCTTTTGCAAGTCATACAATAACCGACCGTTCAACTCAATAGCTTCCGGTAGTTTCTAAGTAGTATTTATAAATGAGCAAACCATTGTAGATATCTAAACAAATCAAATGAACAAAAGTCTGACCTACCGAGAATTCAATGTCCTCTACAAAGTACTTCTCTAATGCATGTGGTTAAACTGCCATTGTGAAGTTCGTAACGTGAGATTTGTTGCACATATGTTTCTCATGTCAGTTCACACTAATTATTATCCTGGTTATCAGGGCATGGGCATGCTTAGGGCATTGTTTTAATAGGCTCTTTGGGGAAGCTGAATATGTTTGGAGTTGTTTGGAGGCCTTTGGAACTTGGTTTTACTTGCGAGATTTTGTCAAGAGTCTTTTGCTTCAATCTGTTTGATCTAAACTGAAATGAATGCCACTCGCTACTTTCAGCACAGAATAGTGATATAAGTCATGCTTCCCACAATGTTTTTAATTATTAATTGAGGCTGTATTTTTGGCGCATTTCTATTATGGTGAGTAGAGAATCCTTGAAAAGCAAGTTGCCAGTGCTACCTGCATGTAAAGGAAACAAATACAGCCTTACTTGTTGTGCTGGATCTGCTTTTGTTTCTAACCTTTAGATGCTACTTAAATTTCCAGGGGTATTGAGATTACTGAAGCACTGAGGCTCCAAATGGAAGTCCAGAAACGACTACATGAACAGCTTGAGGTATGGATTTTTATGACTGAAGACTCTGACCCTTTTAAACTCGTGATATGATTCTTTAAAAGCTGAAAGTATGTTTGTACCAGTGGTTTTAGTTCTTAACTTTAAAAAACTGTGTATGTCCAGTCTGGACTTTGGACGCTCCTAGTTTCATTGAAGCAAAGCCAAGTAGCCAACTTCTAATAATGACAAAGCATAGAAACCAATTGTGCTACAATGATTATATTTCAATTTTTCATTCCGTGATTCTCTTGAAAGCTGAAAGTTTGTGTAAAAGTGGTCTGAGTTCTCTGCTTAAAAAAAAAAGAGCCTTAAATTCCAGTGTGGACTTTGACAAGCTCTAGCTCTTTAACAGAACCAAACCAACTTTCAAGAGTATCTAAGCTTAGAAATCAGTCATGCTGCAACAATTATATTTAAACTCTTCATTCTGCTGCTTATTGCATATTGAATTGGCTTCTCCAGTACATTTATTTGACTTATTTGGGAGCACTTTTGAAACTTGCTGCAGCCATACAATCTGCATCTTGATAGACAGTTAATATTAGATCTCAGATTGAGTCACTCTCTCTCTCTCTCTCTCTCTCATCTTTTTTCCTTGCAGATTCAGAGAAATCTGCAGTTGCGAATAGAAGAACAAGGAAGGTATCTGCAAATGATGTTTGAGAAGCAGTGCAAGGCTGGTGGTGACAAGCTCAAGGTGCCTTCCACTTCAGAAGACCCATCAGCTCAAACATCAGAATTAATGGATCAAGTGGAAAAAAACTGAAACCAATTCAATTAAGGAGAAAAGAACAGAAGAAAGCTCCCCGCAGATGGATGGCAAGCAGAAGATGCCTCCGACCGAGCAACCGGATGATCTCAAGCTAGATACCAAAGGGGAGTCCATATCCCCTCCCAGCAAGCGTGCCAAAACTCATGATGCAGAAACTTCATCTGCCAAATGAGCATTGGACTGATTGGCCCTTTATATGGATCTTGTGAGGCCATTTCATCGGTGCAACGGGAAAAAACTTGATATGGGCAGATGAAGGCAGTGAGGAAATTTAGAGGAGACCTCAGACCTCTCTATTTATCTAGTAACTTGTAATAAAATAAAAGAGTTGTTAGCTACTTATTACATTATATTCATGATCTTTTTATTTGCACCTTCGTTGAGGCTGGTGAAAGGTTTATTTCAAGATAATCTTTTTGAAGACCGAAACAATGCATGCCCAGGAAGGGAATTTGAATTGATTGTAAGAAATGTCATGGCAATTAAAATTTTGTACTGACGAAGATCTGGGTTCGCCCATCTCTCCTAAGCACACCAAGCATGTCATGAGCTTTGATTTGAGCTCCTTTGTTGATGAGATTAAAATGTTTTACAGTAGACTACCGGGATCTTTTGCTAGTAACTTGTTCTATTGTTTATGCAGATTTTGCTAGGAATATGTTGTCAGATCTAGTAAAAACAACGGTTAATTTGCAGGGTGGCAATGGTCTAGCCTGTGGCTCAACCATAGAAAAAGGTGGATGCATGTCATAAGATACTATCAAAATATCCCCAATTGAGTAGGAAATGATCACCTGGCTATGGATTTCTAGGAATTAAGTGGGAATTTAGTCAAACGTGCTTTAGTATATATTACTCAATATGCTATCTATCCCATCCATTCAGTGTATGTGCCTCAACTGTGATCAGCGAAATGATTGGCCATAATATAGAGGGAAGAAGGGTCCTGATCTAGTGCAATGAACTCACCTAGGCCTGCCTCTAACATCCAGTCATTACTGTTTGATTGAAATCCAAAAAAAAAATGGCTATAGATCAAGGGGTTAGGATAATCTAAATTATCGGATTGACAAAACCCCAAAACCCCCCCCCCCCCCCCCCCCCCCGTTACAACTTGATGGCTATAGATCAAGGGGTTAGGAAAATCTAAATAATCGGATTGACAAAACCCCAAACCAAAACACCCCCCACCCCCCACACAAAAAAAAAAAAAAAAAAAAAAAAAAAAAAAAAAAAACACTTACATCCCCCTCCACCGTGACTGTCATAGCCCCGATCAGGTGAGTTCATCGCACCCATAGAACCATCAAATTCATCACAACAGATCAGCTCCCGAGAAAAAATAACCTAAAACTTGTTGGATCTTTCCAACCAGAAGCAACTGGGGTTAGGTAAGAAACCAAAAACTTACACTTGTTTTATGTTTCCAATCATTTGATTATCAAACGCCAACCAGAGACAACTGAGCTAATGTAATTGCAACATTCGACCAAGCTCGGGAAAAAAACATGAGTTGCCAAACAGTATTATTTCCCATTACGAATGAAAAATGGATTATATCATTTATATCACCCATAAGCATAGATATACGTTTTCAAATGCTAAATCCTTATAATCAAAGGCCCACAGAATAATTACGAATACGACGGACTCCATTAAAAAAAAAAAACAAATAAAAATCTGTTTCTGCTAATGCCACTCAATTGTGCCTGGCCTTTCAGGGCTTTCCAATTCAGCTTCATATCAGCTACACCCATGCTGTTGGAGCATCGACTTTGATTTGGCTTCCTGAGTCCTAAACAATGGCTTGAGCCAACCAACAAGTGCAAACATATGACCTCTTATATTGCTGCCAAAAGATTTTGGGGCATTCATCTATTTTATTACAGTATTCATCATCATAAAATCACATGTATTCCTCTCTCATTGTCAAAGGGCCTGCGACATGCATTTATGTCATCCATCGTTGCAACTTGATATATCCTCATGCGACTGGAGACTCACACTGAACAATGTAGCCTCTGTGGAACTCAAGAGTTTAACGAGTGCATAATGTTACAGAGATCCATTTTAGCCTCTAGGACTTCTAGGAGAGTATGAGATCCAGCCCTCCATATAAATTTCATCCACATCACTACCTTGCGATGAAGGTATACTTCATTCTGCTTTATCGATTAGCTTATGAAAAAAAATAGATTATGTAACATAAGTCCATCATAGCCAAAGTTAAGAGAAAAAAATGAAGAATAGCAACAGTATAGACTTGAGCAAAGCAACGATGGTGAGCTAAGAAAGAAAGAGCTAGTGAAACAAACGATTACATTTTACAGGAGGTCTTCATGGTAGCTTTTGAACGCGTCTTCACATTTGTCTATCACAGTTGTCATCCCATATATAAGTTGGTAAGGAAAACTTTGGAAATCTAGTATCACTTTTCAAACAATCCCATTTAGATTCAGTTAGAGACCATTAACCAGTAACCTTGTCCTCAAACAATAACCTGTCTGGAGAAAATTTCCAAACTTGAACTCATCTCAGATTCTCAGGAAACGTTCAAGGAAATCCTCTACATAAAATATCCATTTTTTTTTTCTTCTTTAATGATAACGGAGGGTGTCCCAGCACTTTGGGTCGGACTAATCCCTACGAGCCCAAGGGAGCTGGGTAAATCCCGTGGCCACAGTATGGTGGCACAGTTTTGAACCCTCAACCTCCAGGATATATCCAAAAAAAAAAAAAAAAAAAAAAATCCACAAATTTACTCGAAATGTATTTATTGAAAACCTTTTCAAGAGAACTTGAGCAAGATTTTCTGAAAATTTTCAAAATATCAGAATGTCTATGATACTGCAAACATTTGTGATAATGCTGATGCAATAAAGAGGACTGCTTTTGTTTAAAGTGTTCATAAGCATGTATTTGAAGTATATTAAGAATGTGAAAAAAGGGCTTCAGAGTATAACTGAAATAGGATTTGTTAACCAAGATGAAACTGTAAGCCCATACCAAAGTTAAGCAAAATCATCCCCCTCGAACAGTAAAAACTGGGAATAACGTAACTTACTTAGGCACAAGGAACCAAGAGTAGCTTATTATCTCTCAGAGAGAAAAATGGAGATAGTAGCAATCTTGCTGTGTATGCAATTTCTAGCTAAACCATGCAAGACAATCATGCACTCATTAGTCCATTAGATTTCTCTCAAATGCATAAAATTTGGAAAAGGATCAGTTGACAACATCAACAACCAATTTGCGTGACTTGAAAATAGACCACCTCAAGCGCCGGTAATAACCAGCTTGAAGAAGAGCTAGTGACAGAACAAATATCCATTTGAAGCCCATCTGCATCCAAGATATAAATTTTTTGTTTGAAACTCATCAAGGAATGATGGCTGAAGATGTTTGAAATTCAAAGAATGCAAGCATGAGGTCAAAAAACTGGTTACCAGTTTCCTCTCTTCCATCTCAGGTTCTGCTGCCCAGGATAAAAAGGTTACAACATCCTTCCCCATCTACAGTAACACTTGGAAAAAGGCATATGAGCTTCCACAATTTTATATAAAAACTGAAAATACAATGCATGAGATATTGAGAAGTTATTGACAACACATTGGAACTTCATAAAAACAAATACCTGGGCTTCAGTTGCTGGAATACCATCTTCATATTCAACAGCACCATCATTAAGCATTTTGGGCATGGCTATTGCACCACCAGGGAAGTACGGGTTGTAGTGCAGACCTTCTCGAATCTGAAACCAAATTCAAGAATGGTTTAATGGATCACAAAATAAATAGGGGGTGATAGATCTGGCAAAAATATGGAGGTACTAGATGCCATGCGTATACTCAACTGGGAGAACTAGATTGACACAACTAATGTACAACTAGAATCTAAGTCATATCTTATCATTTTGAGCAGGAAAATCTATATTTTGCAGTTTACACATTGGGATTGATAAGAGCAGCGTAAACAAGCTCATTCAAGTATCACAAAGCTACTTGGATAAAGCTGCAGAACAACTTAATTCTGGCGAAAAACATTGCCATAGGCATCTTGATTTCATAGATGCCAACAAATTTTCACAAAGGTACCATGTTAGCAACGCATTGAATTTCATAAACAAGATACCATGTTGGAGATCAAGAAAATTACCGAAACTCCAGCAGGAGGATCACGGTAGCCGGTGAGAAGGGCAAACACATAATTTTGACCATTGTGTCGTGCCTGAAATACATGAAGACATACGTTGTGAAAGCAGCATACAACAGAAAAGATTAAAATGTATGAGTTGAGTACTAGGACATCCATAAAGATCTAAACTTGCCTTGGTGATGAGGCTTAGATCAGGAGGATACGCCCCTCCATTTGCAAATCTTGCTGCTTGTTCATTCGAATAAGGCTGAGGGAATCGATCACTTAACTTACCGGGACGAGTAAACATCTCACCCTCATCATTGGGTCCATCAACCACCTCAATCTCAGCTGCCATAGCTTTTGTCTCCTCCTCTGTATATGCCACACCCACAAGATCTCTATATGAAATCAGTGACATTGAATGGCAAGATGCACAAACTTGCTGATAAACTTGGTGACCACGTCGTATCCTGCTCATGTGAAGTTCGAAAAGATGTCACACACTGTTGATATATATGATAAAGTAGCTATTTTGTCCTTTTCTTTTTTTTTTTTTTCACGAATTTTATACTATTGCGTTTGTATAGGATCCTTGACATCTATTTAAGTAAGATATCATAAGATAAAAATCATGCTGTTCTAACACTCTGATTATTTTGTTAAAATCATCATCATCATAATCTCTTATGATGATAATTATTTAGTAAAAGCGGTTTAAATATTCAGAGATGCTTATTTACTCACGATGAATGGTCATAGGAACTGAGAATGCCATTGTGAGGCCAAGGATAGTTTGGACATTCTAATCCATGCTCTGCTTCATCAGTAGAGGCAGAAATGCTAGTTAAACCCAGAAGACCAGAAACACCAGCTCCAAGAAGAGCCAATGCTCTTAAGGACTTGCTACTGGAAGATCCAAATCCATCTCGATCCTGCTTCAGCATAAATGATGACACAACTGGGGATGCCTGCAAATCAATATGCAGCTACTGTGAGGCAAAGCATAGTGAAACATGATCTTTAACTTCAGGACACCCATTATCTGCAGGAGATTTTCAAGTGCCCCCCTGCATGAAAAACAATGATCTCCTGCTCACAGAACAATTTCTAGACATTGAATTACCAATGTCTAACTCAGCCAAAGAAAAATGATAGATTTCATTACAAACCTTTAATGATAAGATTCCTTAAATACTCTGTTCCTTTCAAGGGAGAAGAATGGAATGCTCAAAAGTATGACAAGTAAAAGTGGTGAATTCAATAATGACAACAACAACAAAAAAAGACAACAACAACGAAAAAGAAAAAAAAAGGGTCTGATCCAACTGATACAACAACTGGATGGAATACAGCAAAGGTATGGATACTATTTATATATTCTGTCATACAACCCCTTTTCTGTTAACATGCATTTAGGGAATTTTTTTTATGTGATGTCATATCATGAACATAAAAGATTCCTTCATTTATCTTTAAAAAAAAAAAAAACTATGGGAGATGTAGATTAAACGGTCCACCTACATTTCCACAAGTGTGTCTGTTGGGGTGTTTTGGGGGTGGATCGTTTGATCAGCATTCTTGGCTTCATTATTGAATCCATCACCATTTAAAAGGGGTGTTTGGTCGGAGGTCCCTCAAAGTATGACTTTGTTGCAAACAGTCCACCAAAAAAAAGTCATGCAGCCAAAGGTCCTCTAACAAATTCTCATACCTGATATGTCTAATTTACCCTTTCTTTAAATCATATCCCATGATTGGTGGGATATCCCATTAATAATGATATGTCTAATTTACCATTTCTTTAAATCATATCCCATTATTGTTGGGATATCCCATTAATAATGGTCAACTACCATTTCATTGGCCACAATCAATGGAATCTCATTAATGAGATTTTCAAATAAATTCTAAAAAAACACAAACAAATTTCAAATTAACGCAAATAAATTAAAAAAATGCAATAATTTCAAAAAACACAATAAAATAAAAAAAAGCAATAAATTTCAAAAGAACGCAGATAAATTTAAAAAGACGCAAATAAATTTCAAAAGATCCAAATAAATTTCAAAAGATGAAAATAAATTTCAAAAGACTCAAATAAATTTCAAAAGACGTAAATAAAATTAAAAAAATGCAAATAAATTTAACAAAACGAAAATACATTTGCCAAAACTAAGATAACACAAATTTCCAAATTAGCGAAAAATTTGGCAAAAACTCAGTTAAATTTATTTCAAAAAATGCAAATAAATTTCAAAAAACACAAATAAAATCCAAATACACAAATAGATCTAAAAAAATGCAAATAAATTTGCCAAAACTCAAGATAGATTTGTCCAGAACTCATAAATGTGTTTCAGAACTCAGATAAATTAGCCCAAAAACTCAGATAGATTTGTCCAGAACTCATATAAATGTGTTTCAGAACTTAGATAAATTTGCGCAAAACTTAAACAAATTTGATAAAAAAATCAAAAACTCAGATAAATTTGACAGAAACTCATATAAATTTGTCAAAAACTCAGATAAATTTAATAGAAACTTAGATAAATTTAACAAAAACTCAAATAAATTTCATAAACCAGAACATCAGCATGTTACTGGTTGGGCTTTCTGCTTCACAGGTCAGGTTGAACTAACCCGAACCTAAACCTGGCCTGGCAACCGAACTGTTATGCCCATCGTTGCCGGAACCGGAGAATGGAATCGCCACAGGTTTTGCGCTGCCATCGTGCCATGCTGCAAGTTTCCGAAGACTCTCTTCGCTGTCATCGTCGCCTCTTGTCGGAAGTGCTTCAGCGTTGTCGAAGAAGACAACCGCAAGAAAACCAGATACAGGGAAATCTAGATCGTTGCAGCGAAACAGACTTGGGTTCTTGGCATCGCATGGTCCTGGAGAAGACCGGATCCGTCTCACCGCGGCCGGAGCTAGTTGCCACTGCAGCCTTCCCCCACCCGTTGCTTGCGTCGGAGAAGGGGAGGAGAAGAAGTCCTGTAGCAGAGTCTCTCTTCTGTAGCAGAGAACAAAAACCGAGTCGGAGAAGAAGATGTCCTCTCCGGCAACCCGATATGGTTATTGTTCTAGATCGGACCGGAGAAGACGATCGGAGAAAGACGGTGGTGTTTTAGATTTGTCCATGTCCGGATTGAAGAAGAAGAGGAAGAATGAAAGATTTAAAATTTTATGCCTAATCAATTGAAAGGGCAAATCAGTCATGAAAATTTATGAGGTGGCGTATCTAGGGACCTCTTGCCATGAGGTGGCGTATCTAAGGACCTTTCGTCGAAATATGTCCAAGCTGCATGGACTACAAGCCTTAGAGGAAAAGTTGATGGACTGGAGGCCTTACAAGACCTCTATGAGGGACCTTTCGCTAATTATCTCTTAAAAGAAACCATGCAATGATGGCTATATGTTATTCAAGCAAATCCACTAAGCTCAAACTTTCCCAAATTTCCATTAATAACACAGATAATGTTAATATACTTCATAATCTGTTTTCCTTTTTTTGGGACAATGCAAACAAAACTATTATCTGAAATGCATGGCAAAGCAAATAAAACATACAGCCAAAAATACAAACTACAAGACCTAGATCAACCAGCATTCTGTTGAAATGACAAAAGGGACAAAAAGGAAACTATCATAACACATTCAATTGAAATGCCTTAACCAATTGATCTAACAGAAACGGTCCTATGGCAGCTAAAAACTTGATTCAACCCCAACAGCACCACCTATGCTTATCCAACTTGCTCACATCACACACCTCTCTATGTACACATAGACAACCACGGGTCCAAATTTCACTCCAATAACAGTTACAAACACGCTCCAATTTAAATGTCTGAAATGTATAATTACATTTCAGGGTGTATATCACTTTCGCTGGAGTAAAATGCATATGTTATTTCACTGACTTAAGTTGGCCCCACATATGCAAATCGGCGGCATTAAGAATTAGGATTATCATTTCTCTTGATTTCACTGCTACGAAAGATTAATGCTTTCAAAGATTTTCCACAAAATGTCCATATCCAATGAAGAGAATCCAATCGAAACCAAATGAAGAGATTGAGATCGACGACTGCAGATTAGAAACAGAAAGTAGGAGAAAAAGAAAAGCTTCTTACGGTAGATTGGGACTGGAATCTCTTGCTGAGAAGCTGGCAAATGGCTCTTCCGGAAGCCATTTGAATCGATTTTGTTGCCGGAAAAGCACCTGAAAATGGCATTAGAATTTAGAAAGCGCTGAGATTCGAAAAGAGATGAGAAAAGAAGAGGAGGGATTTGATTTTCATACCTGAAAGAGAGAATCTAAGGAGTAGAGTTTGAGGAAGAAACCCTAAAAATCGAAGGGCGAAGAAGAACAGAGATAGTGAGATTTGCGGAGATATTCTGGAATGGGTCTTCTCTTCTCTACGTAGGGCTCGAATTCTCGGGCTCGGAACAAGCCACGTTGCAGTTGAAGTGGGTCCCAGATCGGACAGGTTTGTGGTTTAGATTATGGCCTTCGTGTTTGAATGGGGTTGTGGAGTTTTTATTCGGTGATCGTGGCCGTTGATATGGTGGGCCATTTATAACATTGGGGAAAATAGTCATTGATTTGTACCAGTGGTCTGGGAAAACACAGCTTATGAAATATGGATGTGCTTGAGCCTGACTTTTACTGCCCGTGTTGTACTTGGATTGTGCCTAAGCCTATGTTTTTAAAGTGGGGCCGGTCCTTAATTCCCACAGCCCGGCCCTGCTTGGTCGCGCACCCACACACAATACAAGCATGTTCAGTAACATGTGTGGTAACTATGATGAATCTACAAACACCTTTGGGTTTGGGGGCATGAATTCAGTATTTGCAAGATTGAGGATTTCACATTGATATTATTTCGAGAAAATTTATCGCAGTATATAAATATACGAAAGTGAGAATTTCCAAATTCCATGAATGGTTGCAGGACCTTAAAATCTCCACAAATGTGGATTTACATCGGTTCAAATCGAGGATTTATGATATCCAAACATGAGTCCACGACCTTATAAAAAGCAGACATCTTCAAAACATGCCAGCACCATAACCCATTGCATAATGGGAATTTCTAAAATTGCTCGAGTGATTAAAAAGTAATCCAATGGTTATAAATATTCTACAAAAATCCATGTGGAATGAAACTTTTGACCTTGTAATCCTCCAAGCCTTTCTTGTGTAATATTGATGTCGTTCTGCGCAGAAATGTAAGCGAATAAAGGGTATGTTTGTGTAACACTTTTCCGCGGAAAAGTGGACGGAAAACCCATTATTCAGGCGTTTGGTGCGGAATAATTCCACGGAAACGCTTTCTTGTCTCGTCAGCATTTTCCTTGATAATGGTGGAAATGAATTTCCTATGCGGGGGCATGAGAAATAAATTTTCTCGGAAAACTTCTCCCACTTTTCCTCAATTTTGTCCATTTCTACCCAAAACTCTACAACTCTTTCATTTTTTATTTATTTAAATAAATTATTATTTAATGTTGAATAAATAATATACATGTTATGTTATTTTTCTTCAAAAAATTATTTAACCAAATAAGAAAATTTCATTTTCTATAAGGAATCCAGGGCCGCACCAAACAACATTAGCACCAATTGAACGAGAAATTTTTTTTTTTGCACCAAACATAAATTTCTAAATTCTACGGAAATCCTTTTCCAAGGTTTCCAATTCTATAAAATTTGCTGACGTGACAATTTTTCCTTTCCGCGGAAAGAGTGGGTACACAAACGTGCCCAAAAGGGAGAAAAAGGGAAACAGCATAGGATTCACACTTTTTAATAAATCGAACAAGAAAGGATCCCTCTTAAAGATAAAACAGAGCACCATTTTTAGTTTAGTTCAATAAAATCAGCCATCATGAAAGATAGCTGCTAGGGAATAAAAATAGACACAAGTTACCAAGAGCAACAAAATTTATAAAACGAAGAAAAAAACTTGAGCTAGTACAAAACAGTTAGCAGTTCCTGGCTCAACCATGCAAGGCAGCTAAATTCCATATTATAAATTCATTAATCCCAATCCTATTACATACACAAAAAAGTACAGTACTGCAAGCTCAATTAACAGCATCAACAGGCAATTTGCGCGAGTTGAGATTCGACCACTTTAGGCGTTTATAATAAACAGCTTGAAGAAGAGCTAGTGACAGAAGAAATATCCATTTGAACCCCATCTGCATACAAGACATACCAATCTTTCTTGAGACCCAGAACAAAGGATGACAGCTGAAGTTGTTCAAAATTGAAATCATGCAAGCAGGAGGTCAAAAGACCATTTACCATTTTCCTCTCTTCCATCTCAGGTTCTACTGCCCAGGATAAAAATATTGTTACATCCTTTCCCATCTACAGTAACATTTGCCATAAGTTCACAAATTTGAAAATACTATACATGTGATATAGGTAAGTTCTTGATGAGACATTGCGGATTCATATGAATAAATACCTGAGATTCACTCGCAGGAGTACCATCTTCATATTCAATAGCACCATCAACAAGCATTTGGGGCATAGCTATTGTAGGTGCAGAAAATTATGACCCACAATAAGAGGGTGCCTTATAGGACTTATCCGAGAAGATGATGGTGTCTGGAATGTCTGGATGCCGCCCGGAAGCCTGGAAGGGAAGAACAAACAGTCAGAGGACCCTGGCCTGGGTGGCGCAAGGCTCTCCGATGCCAAAGTCAGTATATGAACTGGAACAATGGAAGGAGAGGAGGAAGAGAGACAGAGTAACGACTCTGGTATGGAAAAAATGGCGTACCTTAGATGGTGGCATGGGTCTCTATTTATAGAGTGTAGAACGTATCTTTGGAAGATATTGTGGTGTGGGTCCCACGATTTGACTTAGAAGTCATGATCAGCCCACATTGCATTAATTGTGGTCCAATCCAGCCCACTATGCATTAAATGCCCGTCGGGTCAGCCCACATCGCATTTAATGCACATCTTGTTGGGCCAGATCCTGTTGGGCGCCTTTGGCGGTAGGAGTACCAGCGGATCCGCCCTCGGGCCCTGCCCTGATGTGGCTTCAGCCGCTGGATGGGACTCTGCCAGGGATCTGGCGAAGATTGTGGGCGGCTGGATGTCGCGTCTGTCCCACCAGCGCGTGTCCCTATCCCTCCACGTGCCTGATGACGTGGGGGATGAAGGGTACACGTGAATGTTCTCTCTTGCTTCGGCTTCTGTCTCGGCTTCTTTAGCCGAAATGGAGCTTTCTGCCGAGGTGGTACCCGTGGTGGTGATCCTTGCCGAGATGACGCCCGAGGTGGGCCAGTTCGGCGCTAAGGCCCGGAGCTGTCCGACTTCGGCCGGACCTCCTGTCCTGATAGCCGGGACGAGCCTGGTGTCACGTGGATGACGTGAGGGTGGCACGTGAGAATGCTTAACTTGATCTGGTGGCTGTGATTAACTTAATCCTGTGGTTCGGGAAATCTCCCCACACAATTGCCCCCTAGGTTTTGACCTCTGAAGTGTGCTAGCCTTTAGGGGTTGAAAGCTAGAAGAATCCATCTGGGGATACTGTGATCATTACCTGGTGTCGCTTCAACTCTTTAAAGCAATAAATGCCCTGCCCTGTCCGCCTTTGGTACCGAGCTGACGGCTACACGCGTAGTTTCCGCGCCGACTGCGTTGTCCCATTGATTGACGGGCTGTCTCATTGATTGACGGGCACGGGCTTTGAAGTGTCTCTTCGAATTCGGAGGCGGTACCCAAATGAGGGTTTCCCCTTCTATAAATAGGGCCGTCCTCTTCTTCTTCTTGCTTCTGAATCTTTTGGCCTTCGCCTCTGCTTTTACTTTCAATCTCTGCTCCGATTTCTGAGATCCGTTCGAGGCTTCCGATCTCCGTTCTGGTTCCTGAAATCTGTTTGAGGACGACGACCGTAGAACGCGCCTGGATCTGCCTCTGATCTGCCTCTTTGCCCTCGTAAGTCGCTCTGTTCTTTCGTCTGGTTTTCTTGGGGGTTTTTCGATTTCTAGGGCTTTTCTTCGTAGTCACCCCTTCTAGACATGGGCACCCCTAGATTCAGGGTAGATTCTGATGAGGGCTTGGCCGAGTTTAGGGCTGCCTTCAAAATTCCGGAGGGGGTCCTCCTGAGACCGGCAGATCTTGCCGACGCTGCCCTGTATCGCTGCTACGGCGGCTGGATGCCATTCCCCCTGATCTCTGTGATCGAGGGTGGGGTCAGGTTTCCACTGCACCCCTTGCTTAGGGCTTGCCTTAGCCTTTGGTCCCTTGCCCCGGGCCAGCTGATGCCCAATGGCTACAAGGTCATTATGGGCACAGCGAAGCTGAACGAGATCTTGGGGACCAACCTAGGCCCTCACGACATCGAGGATACTTATGATATCTGCAAGGCTGGGGAGGGAAGATACTATCTCCGTGTGAAGCCGCAGCGAAGGGGCTTCGTCCTAGCCTTGGAGGATTCAAGTAAGAACGCCGAGGAGGATTTCTTCTGTGTCTCGGGGGACTGGGAGTTCGGCCCAGGTGAAGATAGGAGGCTGTCGGTCCCACGTCGCCCTGGGGAAGTCCCAAGTAATCATCGCTGCTTTTCTCCTTTACTGTTTTGCTTATCTTATTGGTGCCGAACTGACATTCTTCTTTGCCTGTCGAGCAGAGGCGGGTGCAAGGCGACGCCGAGCTGCTAGCGAAGGCTGGAGGAGGAATACCGAAGACATCAACAAGGTCGAACGGTACAAGGGGCACGAAACCAGGTCGGCCTGGAAACTGCTTGGGTATACGCCGAGGTATCGCGGCCACTACCACAGGACCGGAGTTCCTGGGGCGGACGAGACACACCCTGACCGCCCGACCGTATCGGTTGCGGTGTTTAGCGGGATCCCCTTGACCGATCCTGTCGCTGATCGGACTGCGTCTGGAGCCGAAGCGTCCACTTCCGATCCGGGGCTGCCGGACTTGTCGCAGATAGTGGAAGCCTATACCTCGGACCGAGAGGAGGACATGGGAGGAAGCTCGAGGGAGGCCGCTGTCAGGGACCTGGCTGCCAAGTTTAGGCAGAGGTCAGCGTCTTCTGGGGCTCCGTCGCCTACCAGTACTCATGCTGCTTCGGGTCCGGTGGGCGTGGGCGCTCCCTCTGTTCCTGCTCCTGGGAGAGCCCGGCAACGCTCGCCGGACCGCTCGAAGGAGGGGTCCCCGCTCAGGAAGAAGTCCAAAGCGGGGGAGAAGAGCTCAAGAGCCGATCTGCAGTCGGGCAAAGCTCCTGGGGCCAAAGCTCCTGCCGAGAAGGGAGGCGAGAAGAGCGCGCCGAAGGAAAAGAGTGCGCCGGCCGAAAAGGGTGCGCTGGTCAGCAAGTCGGCTGTCGGTCCAGCGCACGAGCCTCTCATCTTGGCGGGACAAGGGTCCGGATCGGCTTCCGGGCCCCGAACTGCCCCAGCACCGTGGAAGCCGAGGATGGAAACCTCTACCGGTGAACCCTTGAGCGTTGAAGACCGGTTGCTGGGAAATGCCGAGGTGATTGGGGCTCTCGCCAAGGCCTGTGCTCTACCAAGAGATATGGAGACGCACGACAGGTACGAGGATGAGAGCCTGATGGTCTCGGCGATCCAGGACAACATTCGGGTAAGTGTTTGCAACGCCTCTCTTCATTCTTCAAGTACCTTGGTCGAATCCTGACTCTCTGTTTCTTTTTGCAGAACGTGCAGAGGCTCCTAACCGTGGTGGGAAGGAGGGATAGGAGCGCTGCAAGAATGGCCCGCCTGGAGTCCGAGCGGGAGAAGTTGAAGAAGGAGCTGGATGAGCAGCGGAAGGGATTCGAGGAGCTCAAGGTAGCCAGTGCTGGAGAATCTGCTCGGCTGGCGTCGGCTCTGGCTGAGGTCGTCGAACTCTCGTCTCGGGCCGACCACATGAAAAGCGAGCTCTGGGCGAGGAACAAGAAGGCCGCCGAATTGGAGTCCGAGCTGGCCAGGTTGAAGGCTGAGTCCACTGCTGAGGGGACGAGGCTGCGTGCTGAAACGGCGAGGTTGAAGGCTGCGAACGCCGAGCTTGAGAAGGAGGCCCAGTCCGCCTTCCAGGATGGGGTAGATCGAGCCACCGAGCTGTACGAGAAGCAGGTGGAGGAGATCACCGCCATCCTGTTCGAGGAGGGATGCCTGGCCGCACTGAGACGTGCGGGGGTCCCTGAAGACCACCCCGTCTATCAGGACCTGCCGAGGTATTCGGACCTGGATCCCGAGCCTAGCTCCGTACCTACAGCTGACAGTGCCCCGGTCGAAGCCCCTGCGGTCGTTGACGCTCCAGCTGCCCCGGTCTTAAGCGATGCCCCAGTCGCCAGCGAGGCTTTGGCCGTGCCTCAGGGTGAGACTTCTGCTCCTGGTTCGGCTGAGGTGCCAGCCGAAGCCTTGTCTGCCAGCGACGCTCCAAGCGAGGTCCCTGTCTTGGCCGAAGCTTCTGGCCCCTTGGAGACGGTGATTGACCTGGTCGAGTCGCCGAGACCGGAGTAGCTCTACCTTGTGGTTCTTTTTGTAATACTTTTACTTTTGCTTTCAGCCTTGTAATCCTTTCCATTGTCAATGAAAAGACTTCTTCACTTGCGTATTTTTCTCTTTGCATTTGTCTCTCTTCCATTTCTGGATGTGCATTGAATGGTACTGAATGCCTTTACGGTGTGGCGTGGCCCTTGAGGTAGAAAGAGTCAAACTGTCATGCTGACACTCCGTATTCTCGAGACCATAAATAGCAACAAACGAGGTGGCGCAGCTGACGAGGGAATCGGACGGATGTCTCCACGTGGCGCCATAGGGATCGCTGGTCAACAGCCGTGCATCCCCAGTACGCGTGGGAGACTTCGCCCTCATAACTTTCTTCGAAGACCGAGTCCTCCTCCTTCCTATAAATAGGGGTGGCAAGCTCGCCATGGGAGAAGGAATGAACATGGCAGTAGAAATCATGCCTGGGAGGTGTCCGAAACTTCTTGATCCGGGGGGGAACCCTGCGCCGTTGGACGGCTATCCCCGAGGGGGGATGGCTGTCGTGGTCTGCGCGCTTTCTGAAGGAAATCCCCGTGGACTACGCGCTTTCTGAACGCGGGTCCACGGCCATCCGTCCCTGGCGAGACAGAGTGAGGATGCGCTGCAGGGGGACGGTGGCGCCTTCTCGTCCGACACGGCCCTGTGCGCCCGTCGTACGGCAGGCGGGATCGGGCCTCGCTGGTCCGGGAGGATTCTTCTAGCTCTGCCGCTCCCACTGCCACCGAGGGTGTGGCAGAGCCCAGCGGGGTCCAGGGTCTCCGACTGGAGGGGCTGTGCGATGCTTTGGTCTGACCAGCCAGAGTGCTTTGCTGCATAGCCCGGTGAAGTTCAGGATCGCTCAGAGCCTCCAGAGCGAAGATCGGAGTTTTTCTGTCATTTTATTTTCTGCTTCATTTTCTGTTTTCAGAGGACTGCGATCCTCCTTGCTGTACTCTTCTTTCTGTTCTGTAGTTGTTGTAACAAAGCAGTTCATAATAAATGAAAAGGAACTTTTTGATTTATCCAAACATTGTCCAATGCTTTTGAATTCCTTCTCTTTCTGTGTATCGTCCTGGAATGCTTGCATTGTGTTCGAGCGCTGGCATCATTCCATTGGTCATGGCTGTTTAAAGCGTGAGCTCGGCAATGATCTTTGAGGGGTATAAAAACCCAGATATTAGGAATCCGGCCGAGTGTCTGAACTCGAGGCCTTCTCTATAGCCCAAGGCTAGGAGCTTTAGGAATCGACCGAGTCTGGACTCGAGGTCTCTTCCAGGGCGGAGGGCCCAATCTCGGCTGAGTAGGGACTCGAAGCCTTCTCCATAGCCCAAGGCTAGGAGCTTTAGGAATCGACCGAGTCTGGACTCGAGGTCTCTTCCAGGGCGGAGGGCCCAATCTCGGCTGAGTAAGGACTCGAAGCCTTCTCCATAGCCCAAGGCTAGGAGCTTTAGGAATCGACCGAGTCTGGACTCGAGGTCTCTTCCAGGGCGGAGGGCCCAATCTCGGCTGAGTAAGGACTCGAAGCCTTCTCCATAGCCCAAGGCTAGGAGCTTTAGGAATCGACCGAGTCTGGACTCGAGGTCTCTTCCAGGGCGGAGGGCCCAATCTCGGCTGAGTAAGGACTCGAAGCCTTCTCCATAGCCCAAGGCTAGGAGCTTTAGGAATCGACCGAGTCTGGACTCGAGGTCTCTTCCAGGGCGGAGGGCCCAATCTCGGCTGAGTAAGGACTCGAAGCCTTCTCCATAGCCCAAGGCTAGGAGCTTTAGGAATCGACCGAGTCTGGACTCGAGGTCTCTTCCAGGGCGGAGGGCCCAATCTCGGCTGAGTAAGGACTCAAAGCCTTCTCCATAGCCCAAGGCTAGGAGCTTTAGGAATCGACCGAGTCTGGACTCGAGGTCTCTTCCAGGGCGGAGGGCCCAATCTCGGCTGAGTAAGGACTCGAAGCCTTCTCCATAGCCCAAGGCTAGGAGCTTTAGGAATCGACCGAGTCTGGACTCGAGGTCTCTTCCAGGGCGGAGGGCCCAATTCGTCGAAATCAGTCAGAGAGATGACAAGTCGATGACAAGGTGAAAGCTGTTTTCATTGATTGAGATTCATTACATCCTTAGAAATAAAATTTCTTCAAGTGGGATGCATTCCACGGTCTCGGCAATGGCTTGCCATCCAAGCCTTCGAGCTTGTAGGCTGACTTTCCTGCCAGTGAAACTACTCTGAACGGGCCATGCCAGTTCGGGGCAAGCTTCCCCTCATTTGGTTCTCTGTCAGCTGGCAGGGTCTTCTTTAAAACGAGCTCTCCCGTGGTGAACCTTCTTTCCTTGACATTCTGATTGTATGCCCTGGCTAACCGCTGCTGATAGTCGGTTAGTCTCAGGGCTGCAGCTTCTCGTCGTTCGTCCGCTAGCTCCAGCTCCATTGCCAGGTTCGTTTCATTTCGGCCTTGGTCGACCAGCTCTGTCCTCAGGGTAGGAAGGCCGATTTCCAGGGGAATGACCGCCTCCATACCGTAGGCCAGAGAGAATGGTGTCGCCGAAGTGGACCTCCTTGGAGTTGTTCGATAGGCCCACAGCACGCTCGGAAGCTCTTCTGTCCATCTGCCCTTTGCCTTGTCCAGTCGCTTCTTCAGGCCGTCCAGGATCACTTTGTTGGAGACTTCTGCCTGGCCATTACTCTGTGGATATGCCGGGGTGGAGTAATGGTTTCTGATGCCATGCTCTTGGCAGAAATCTCTGAAGGATTTGGAATCGAACTGAGTCCCGTTATCTGAAATCAGGGTCCGGGGGATGCCGAACCTCGTGAGGATGTTTTTCCAGACGAAGTTCCTGGAGTCCCTGTCCGTGATGGAAGACAACGGTTCAGCCTCTATCCACTTGGTGAAGTAGTCCGTAGCCACTATCAGCCATCTTTTGTTCCCTGGAGCTCGGTGAAGGGGCCCCACAATGTCCAGGCCCCATTGAGCGAAGGGCCATGGACTGGAGAGGGGGCTCAGATCCTGCGCTGGCTGATGGAGGGAGTGGGAGAACTTCTGGCATTTCTCGCATTTTCTGGCGTAGACCTGGGCGTCCTTCTGCATGTAGGGCCACCAGTAACCCTGGCTGATTGCCCTGTAGGCCAATGAGCGGCCTCCTATATGGCTGCCGCAGATTCCTTCATGGATCTCGTACAGGAAGTCGTCCACCTTGGACGGGTGGACGCATTGGAGGTACGGGCCTGTGAAGGACTTCCTGTAGAGTTTGCCTTCTGGAGAGAGCCAAAAGCGGGCTGCTTTGAGCCTGATCTTGTGGGCTTCAGTCTTGTCGTCGGGGAGCTGGTCATCCTTCAGGTAGGCAACGATTGGATCCATCCAGCTGGGGCCGAGGTCAGCACAGAGGACAAGCCGAGATGACTGGAGTTCTAGACTTGACCTTGATACTGACCCGACCTCGATGGTCCTCTTCTTTCCTGCTTCAACAGCGGAGGCCAGGTTCGCCAGCGCATCTGCGTGCGTGTTGGTATCTCGGGAGATTTGCCTGACCTCGGCTTTCTGGAATTGGGAGAGTAGCTTTTTTGCCAGGGCTAAGTAGGCCGCCATCCTGTCGTCCCTGGCCTGGTAGTCTCCAGCGAGCTGGCTAGTTACCAGTTGAGAATCGCTGAAGATTTCCAGGTGCTGGGCTCCGAGGACTCGGGCGCTGTTCAACCCTGCGATCAGTGCTTCGTACTCTGCCTCATTGTTCGTCGCTTTGAAGTCGAGGGTGAAAGCCTGCTCTATGACCAGTCCCTCTGGCGACTGGAGAACTATGCCGGCGCCAGCTCTCTTGGAGGTGGACGACCCGTCGACAAAGATCCTCCACGCCGAGGTGGGAGACTGCTGGACTTCTGTTTCTGCTGGCTCTTGCCCTGTGCCCCCCAGTGCCGTGCCGAGCTGGGTCTGAGCCTGGTTGGGGCAGGCGAATTCGACTATGAAGTCTGCCAGAATCTGGGCTTTAATTGCAGTTCGGGGACGGTACTGTATGTCATACTGCCCCAATTCAACTGCCCACTTTGATATGCGCCCTGAAAAGTCAGCTTTCTTGAACAAGGAACGGAGTGGGTGCTCCGTGATCACCACAATAGTGTGGGATTGAAAATAATGGGAGAGCTTGCGGGAGGCGGTGACAAGAGCCAACGCAAGCTTCTCCAACAGAAGGTACCTGGTCTCGGCATCGAGCAGGGTCTTGCTCGTGTAATAGATCGGCTTTTGAACTCCCTCGTCCTCCCTGATGAGGACGGAGCTCACTGCGTGATCCGAGACCGCCAGGTATAAATACAGAATCTCCCCCCGAGTCGGGGTGGAGAGTAATGGGGGTGACATCAAATAAGTTTTGAGTGCGGCCAATGCCTGGTCGCACTCGGGGGTCCATTGGAACTTCAAATTTTTCCTCAAAAGCTGGAAAAAAGGCCTGCACTTATCTGATGAGCGGCTGATGAAGCGATTGAGTGCGGCGGCCATTCCCGTAAGCTTTTGAACTTCCTTTGTGGTGGAGGGACTCTGGATGTCCTGGATGGCGGTGATCTGGTCTGGATTGGCCTCTATCCCCCTCCGCGTCACCAAGCTGCCGAGAAACTTGCCAGAGGCTACGCCGAAGGCGCACTTGGAAGCGTTGAGCTTGAGCTTGTAGGCGCGGAGGATGTCAAAGACTTGGCCGAGATCTACCAGGTGGTCGCTGGAGCGAACAGATTTGACGACCATGTCGTCGATATACACCTCCACCGTTTGGCCGAGCTGGGCCTGGAACATCTTCGTGACGAGGCGCTGATAGGTCGCCCCCGCGTTCTTCAGCCCGAAGGGCATTACTTTATAGCAGTAAGTGCCGCGGGGGGTGATGAATGATGTTTTCTCCTCGTCGGGCCCATAGAGAGGGATCTGATGATAGCCTCGGTAGGCGTCGAGGAAGCTCATTCGGTCATGACCAGCGGTGGCGTCAATCAGTTGGTCGATTTTCGGGAGGGGGAAACTGTCCTTAGGGCAAGCCCTGTTCAGGTCGGTGAAGTCTACGCACACCCTCCACTTTCCAGTTTTCTTCTTGACGACCACCGTGTTGGCCAGCCATACCGGGTACTGGACTTCCCGGATGGCCCCTGCTTTTAGCAGGTTGTCGACCTCTTCCACGACCGCATCTGTCTGCTGCAGCCCGGTTCTGCGGGCCTTCTGCACTACTGGCTTGTGGTCGGGGTCGACGTTGAGCTTGTGGCACATGACCTCAGGGTCGACCCCGGGCATCTCACTTGGGTTCCAAGCGAAGACGTCCACATTCTGCATCAAGAACCGAGAGAGTTCGGCCCTTTCTTCGTCCGACAGCTGGGTGCCGATCAGGAAGAAACGGTCTGGGTCTGCCGGGTCTAGCCTGACCTCGGCTAGGTCCTCGATGCTCTTCTTCTCAGGGTCCCTGCCGATCTCATCGAGGCCCTTTTCGAATTCGGCCAGGTTAACGCGCTCTGGCTCCTTTACTGCTGGAACTGCGGCTAACACGCACTGCCTGGCCTGCTGCTGGTCTCCCTTCACTGTGACTACCTCCATCTTGCCTTCTTCGTTCTCATGGACGAATTTCAGCTTTTGGTGGAAGGAAGAAGGAACTGCCTCTAGCTTGTGGAGCCACGTCCTGCCCAGAATGACATTGTAGGGGGATGGGGCATCCACAACCAGAAAGTCGGCTGTCACGGAGGCTCCGCCAACTTGGGTTTCCAAGGTGATTCTACCCTTTGGGTAGACTGGTGTCGCGGACAACCCTAGCAGAGGTGCACGAACCTCCGTGAGGTCTGCTTCGGAGAGTTTCATCCGTTTGAAGCAGTCGTAGTAGAGGACCTCGGAGGAGCTGCCAGAGTCGACGAGGATCCTCTTTACGGTGAAGTCTCTCAACTTCATGGTGAGGAGCAGGGGGTCGTTGTGAGGGACCTGGACTCCCTCTAGATCTCGATCCGAGAACGAGATAGCTGGCTTGTCGCGGCGGGCTTTCTTGGATGCCGGGGCGAGGTCGGCTTTCATCACTTCTTTCTCGTGCGAAGCCCGCCTGGCTTCGGCACGGGTCTGAGAGCTTCCCCGGGACGAGGAAGCGGGAGCTGAGGACGCCAGATGGATCACGTTGATGATCTTCTCTGAGTCCTCGCTGTCTGGAGCCTGGGCTGCGTTCTGGTGAACCCGGCCCTCGCTACCACCGGCATCACCGGCCTTGACGAACTCTTGGAGGTGGCCCTGTTCGGCCAGCTTCTCTAGATACCCCTGTAAATTCCTGCATTCTCCAGTCCTGTGCCCGTTGCCCTTATGGAAGGCGCAGTAGAGCTTGCTCCGGGAGCCTTCTGTGGGTTCACTCTTCAGGGGCGGAGGGTACTTGAAGAACGTCTCGGACTTGATCTTGGCCAGGATGCGGTAGATCGGCTCCTTGAAGACGACATTGACGCTCTGGCTGGCGCTGGAGGGAGGTCTGGGCTTCCAATTGCCCCCAGACCTGGACGACGAAGGCTTCGTCGAACTGGAGGCCCAGTCCCGCTTGGACTCCTGCTTCTGGGAGGGCCTCCCGCCTCTTTGCCGAGGCTGGCTATTCTTCTGTTCGGGCTCTGGATGCCCGTCCCGATCCTTAGCTCGGATCTCATCTTCTTCCCGGGCGATGAAGCGCTTCACCCGGGACATTAACTCTGACATGGACTCTGGGGTGTCCCCGGCCAAGTCCTTCCGCAAGTCGCTGCCGGGGATCAGGGCATGCTGGAAGGCGTAGACGGATATCCCCTCCCTTGCGCCCTCGATCTGGCTGTAAATCGCCCAGAATCGGTGGGTGAACTTGGCGAGAGTTTCGCCCTGCTTCATTTTCAGGGCGATAAGGTCCCCTTCCTTCTTGGGGACGACGGTGTATGCTTGGAACTTCTTCAGGAAGGAAAGCTGGAGCTCCTTCCAACTGGGAATCGACTGCTCTGGGAGAGAGCAAAACCACTTCAGGGGGAGGTCGCCCAAACTGGAGGAGAAGATCTTACAGTTTAGGTGGCCCTCATTTCCCCAGATAGACATCTTCTGGGAGAAGTGTCGGAGGTGTGCAGATGGATCTGACAGTCCGTCGTAGGGGACGAACCGCGGGACGGAGAACTTCCTGGGCAAGGGGGTGCGCTCGATTTCCTTCGTGAAGGGAGAGCCCCCAAGATCAGTGTGACCGCAGAGCTGCTTCTGGTCCCGCATGTCCAGGTTGTGCTGGAGAGCTCGCCTGACACGTTTGTCGAACCACTCCTGCTCGTCGTCCTCCTCTGGAGTCTGAGCTCTGGACTTTCGCTTGGGGTGGCTCGGACTGTGATGGCTATGAGTTCGGCCATCGCGACTATGGTGACTCCGGCTGTTGCTCGAGCCTTCGTCACGAATCTGGCCCCGTTTCTGGTCCAGATGATGTCTGAGGTCCTCACGAGGAGGCTGGGTCGCCTTGCTGGGAGCGCCCTTCTTTTTCCCTTGGGGCTCAGAGACCTCCCTCAAGGAGGCAGTTTGCACTGCCCTCAGCTGCTGCTGGAGCTTGCGAATCATCCGCTCTTGCTTCCGGAGTTGCTTCTGGAGGAGGGCAGCCTCGTGAGCCTCTCCGGGGGGTTGAGCGTGGCGCGTTTCTCCCACGGCCACGGCTTTGTCCTTCCGAGGACGCTGATGCTGATGCTCATCGCGTCCGGGTGGCGGGACCTCGTCCGCTGAGAGTGAGGTCTCGACTCCCTCTTGGAAAGGGATCTCGACAAAGAGTTGGGAGCCCAGGCGGCCTTCGCCTGCAGCCGTCCCTTGCACCGCGCGGGACTGCCCCTGAGGAGGGACTTCCGCTGGAGTCGTGTCTTGCACCGCGCGGGACTGCCCCTGAGGAGGGACTTCCGTTGGCGGTGGTGGCAGCGCGAGCGCTGCTCCTGAAGACTCTACGCCCTTCTTAGCTTTCGGAGGCATGGCTTCTGAAAGGATGAGGTTAGGAAGATTGGGAAGGTTTTGAGAGGTTTGGATGGCTGGGATATTTCTTCCCCACAGACGGCGCCAATTGTAGGTGCAGAAAATTATGACCCACAATAAGAGGGTGCCTTATAGGACTTATCCGAGAAGATGATGGTGTCTGGAATGTCTGGATGCCGCCCGGAAGCCTGGAAGGGAAGAACAAACAGTCAGAGGACCCTGGCCTGGGTGGCGCAAGGCTCTCCGATGCCAAAGTCAGTATATGAACTGGAACAATGGAAGGAGAGGAGGAAGAGAGACAGAGTAACGACTCTGGTATGGAAAAAATGGCGTACCTTAGATGGTGGCATGGGTCTCTATTTATAGAGTGTAGAACGTATCTTTGGAAGATATTGTGGTGTGGGTCCCACGATTTGACTTAGAAGTCATGATCAGCCCACATTGCATTAATTGTGGTCCAATCCAGCCCACTATGCATTAAATGCCCGTCGGGTCAGCCCACATCGCATTTAATGCACATCTTGTTGGGCCAGATCCTGTTGGGCGCCTTTGGCGGTAGGAGTACCAGCGGATCCGCCCTCGGGCCCTGCCCTGATGTGGCTTCAGCCGCTGGATGGGACTCTGCCAGGGATCTGGCGAAGATTGTGGGCGGCTGGATGTCGCGTCTGTCCCACCAGCGCGTGTCCCTATCCCTCCACGTGCCTGATGACGTGGGGGATGAAGGGTACACGTGAATGTTCTCTCTTGCTTCGGCTTCTGTCTCGGCTTCTTTAGCCGAAATGGAGCTTTCTGCCGAGGTGGTACCCGTGGTGGTGATCCTTGCCGAGATGACGCCCGAGGTGGGCCAGTTCGGCGCTAAGGCCCGGAGCTGTCCGACTTCGGCCGGACCTCCTGTCCTGATAGCCGGGACGAGCCTGGTGTCACGTGGATGACGTGAGGGTGGCACGTGAGAATGCTTAACTTGATCTGGTGGCTGTGATTAACTTAATCCTGTGGTTCGGGAAATCTCCCCACACAGCTATCACACCACCCGGGAAGTACGGATTGTAGTCCCTAACCTGGAATTAAATTGCATGGATGAGAAGATGAAATGGGTTAGCAGAATGAAACTAGATGCCTAAAGAGGCGGAGGCACCGTATATCATGCCTACAGTCAAATTAGGAGACTTAGTTTGTGGTTTGCACAATAATGTACACGTACATCTCAATCATGGCTACTTGGTTTCCCTTGCTTGTGATATGCACATTTCCATATTCCCATTGCGGTTAAGAGAGGAACAATTTAAAGTTTGTATACTCGCTAGTTCATTGATGGTTTCATTCTTGAGAGGGAACCATGTCACACAGTGGAAAAACCAACGCCCAACAAGAACAGAAGGATAATCATCACATTGTATATGTATCACCAATCCACTTGGACAAGGCAAAAAAAATGTTTGTGTTTGGACTAACAATATAACCAGAACCAGCCAACAAACTCATAGTTGAGTGGTGTTGGCATTTCGATATCACACAACTTTCCAAGGATCGATCCCTGAGTCTTTAGGTTGGTAGTATGACTCTGGTCAACAGGCCACCCAAGTAAAAAGGAAAAAAAGGACAGAAACGGTCCTTATTTTGAAGATGCGATGGAGTTTTCATTAAGGCATCACAAGTTGCTGAATAAGATATCTTTTGGAAATGAAGATGATTACCTCGACTCCGGCGGGAGGATCACGGTAGCCAGTGAGAAGTGCAAAAGCATAGTTCTGACCATTATGCCGTGCCTGAAACACATCAAGATATCAGTTGCAGAAGCACAATATAATGAAGAAAAAAAAATCAAAATGCTGAAAACAATTAGAAGTTACCTTGGTGATGAGGCTTAGATCAGGAGGATAAGCCCCTCCATTAGCATACCTTGCTGCTTGTTCGTTCGGATAAGGCTGAGGGAATCGATCCCTTAAGTGACCAGGGCGAGTATACATCTCACCTTCATCATTAGGTCCATCAACCACCTCAATCTCAGCTGCCATAGCCTTTGCCGCCTCCTCTGTATATGCTACACCCACAAGATCTCTAAATGAAAGCAGAGACATTGAATGGCAAGAAGCATAGACTTCCTGATAAACTTGGTGGCCGCGTCGAATCCTGCTCATGCCAAGTTTGAACTAAAAGATGTAGCACAAGATTGTCATAATGTAATGCAGGAGTTATTATAACCCTTTGCAAATCCTGTAATATCTGTTGTGCGCGTGTATGCGGAAATGTGAATCAGTGATCGAACGAACAAACAACCACACAAGAACAATCAAACACACACAAGAGAATTACGTGATTCGGCAATCTTGCCTACATTCACGGGAAAGAAAAACTCGACTCTCCTTTAGGTTCACTCTTCTGTCTGTCTGTCTTTGTGTATCTCATGGGTTACACATTACATCATATATATAATATTCTCTTTTTTATTCCCCAAGAAACCCAATCTTAGTCAATAAGAAAGTCCAGGTACAATTACCAAAATACCCATGACCATGAACTTACTTGGTCTGGACCTACTAAGCCCAACAATCTCCCCCTCCAAACCATGGGGAAGACGCCTCTGAACCCCTTACTAGGAGTCCAGTCCTGCCAACTTTGAACACAGCTCCAGCTTTCCCTTAGACACGACCTTAGTCATCATGTCGAAGGGATTCTTGTCAGTGTGAATCTTTTCCAGCTTCATGAGATTCTTCTCGATGACCTCACGAATCCAATGATATCTCACATCAATGTGCTTTGTGCGGGCATGGTATGTAGCGTTCTTGCTAAGATCCATAGCACTCTGACTATCACAGTAGACTACATACTCTCCTTGCTTCAAATCCAGTTCTTTAAAGAAATTCCTCAACCAAATCATCTCCTTCCCTGCTTCATTAGCAGCTATGTATTCTGCTTCGGTTGCAGACAATGTTGTACACTTCTGCAACTTAGACTGCCAGGAAATAGCTCCCTCTGCAAAAGTAAATAAGTATCCAGAAGTAGACAACCGACGATCAAGATCGCTTGCAAAATCCGCATCTGTAAAGCCTTTAAGTACTGGTTTTAAGCCTCCGAAACACAAGCAAAAATCTGATGTACCTCTCAAATATCTGAAGATCCACTTCACTGCTTCCCAATGCTCTTTCCCAGGGTTAGAAAGAAATCTACTCACTACACCCACTGCATGAGCAATGTCTGGCCGTGTACACACCATGGCATACATAAGACTCCCAACTGCTGAGGAGTATGGAACAGACATCATCCGTTCCTTTTCTTCATCTGTAGTAGGACATAATCTCTTACTGAGCTTGAAGTGACTGGCTAAAGGCATGCTAACTGGCTTAGCATCTACCATGTTGAATCTCGCTAACAACCGTTCAACATTTTTCTCCTGTGACAACCACAGCTTCTTGGCATTCCTGTCACGACGTATTTGCATTCCCAAAATCTGTCGTGTGGGACCCAAGTCTTTCATGTCAAAAGTCTTTGACATGTCCCTCTTCAATCTGCCAATCATCTCACTATCTTGTCCAACTATCAACATATCATCTACATATAAAAGAAGGATGATAAATTTGCCATTACCAAACTTACGAACAAAAACGCAGTGATCTGCAGCTGCCCTCTGGTACCCATGACTCACCATGAATGAATCAAACTTCTTGTACCATTGCCTCGGCGCTTGTTTCATCCCGTAGAGACTCTTTTTTAACCTGCAAACCAACTGTTCTTTTCCTTCTACCTCAAACCCCTCCGACTGAGTCATGTAGATCTCTTCTTTCAGATCACCGTGAAAAAAAGCAGTCTTCACATCCATCTGTTCAAGTTCAAGGTCCATGCTGGCGACTAGACCCAAGACAACTCTGATAGAAGTCATCTTCACAACTGGAGAGAAGATTTTATCGAAGTCAAGACCCTTCGTCTGCGCAAAGCCTTTAACCACTAGCCGTGCTTTGTGCTTTATCAGTTTTCCACTATCATCTCTCTTCAACTTGAACACCCATTTGTTCTTTAGAACCTTCTTGCCTTTTGGGAGTTCCACCAGCTCATATGTATTGTTCTTTTTCAAAGAACTCATCTCATCCTGCATAGCCTTCATCCACTCATCTTTATCTGCATGAGTTTTTGCTTCTGGGTAGCTCTCTGGCTCCCCCTCATCAGTAAGCAAAATGTATTCTGCTGCAGGATATCTTGTTGATGGTTGACGCTCTCGAGTAGACCTCCTAACTTGAGGTTCTATGGTTTTTGACTAAGGAGACTGCTCCCCCTGCTCAACACCCTGTTCATCTGGCAACCCATGCGCCTCATCACGATCTAAATCGTTTTGTCCACCTTCTCCACCTGTAGTCTGCACTGGAGAAAGAGTCGGTGTGAGATCAACCACTCCATCAACAACTTCATTAGACTTTTCAGTCTTTTCAATATCTCCAAAGAATTGGTCTTCATGAAACACCACATCCCTACTTCTGATAATTTTTCTTTTCTCTGGATTCCATAACCTATAGCCAAACTCGGCACCACCATAGCCAAGAAAAATGCAACGCACTGCCTTATCATCCAGCTTTGAACGCTGCTCCTTTGGTACATGTGCAAAAGCCTTGCACCCAAATACCTTCAAATGAGAATAAGAAACATCTTTACCTGTCCATACTCTCTCCGGAAGATCAAAATCCAAAGGAACTGAAGGAGACCTGTTAATCAGGTAAACGGCAGTCAGAATAGCTTCACCCCAAAATGGCTTGGGTAGCTGTGCCACTCTAATCATGCATCTCATCCTTTCAAGAATAGTGCGGTTCATTCTCTCTGCTACACCATTGTGCTGTGGAGTACCAGGAACTGTTCTTTCATGTCGAATACCATGCTTTGAGCAATAGCCTTTAAACTGGTTGGATGTGTACTTACCGCCATTATCTGTGCGGAGACATTTCAAGAGCATTCCTGTTTCTCTTTCAACCATGACATGAAACTGCTGAAATACTTGGAACACCTGATCCTTCGATTTCAATGCATAAACCCAGACTTTTCTGGATACATCATCAATATGTGACAAAAGACTTATTGCCACCCAATGACTCCACCTCCATGGGACCACAAACATCAGAATATACCAAATCCAACACATTAGATTTTATCGTTGATGTTTTAGAGAAAGAAACCCAATGTTGTTTACCAAACAAGCAATAACCATAAGGGTCAAGGGATGTACCTTTGGAGTAGTTAATCAGATCTTTCTTTGCCAATAACTGCAGTCCTTTCTCACTCATGTGTCCAAGTCTCTTGTGCCACAGATTTGGAGAGGATCTGTTTTCAACAGCATTCAACACACCTTTGCATAGCTTTACATGTTTCTTGTACAGCGTATTACACGCCTTCCCTCTCACAAAAATAAGAGACCCTTTAGTGAGTTTCCACATGCCATTTCCGAAGTAACTTTCATAACGTGCATGGTCCAATGAAGTCCCGGAAATCAGATTTAACCGCAGATCAGGAATATGTCGCACATCTTTCAGCGTCATTGTGCAACCAATATCGGTTTGAATGCAGACATCACCGATCCCAACAATATTCGAATGACTTGTGTTGCCCATCTTCACAGTGCCAAAGTCCCCTGCTTTGTACATCGTGAACATCTCCTTAGAAGGAGTAGCATGGTAGGATGTTGCTGTGTCAACAACCCACTCAACCTGATCATCTGCAACACTCATACATTCTTCAACTTCCCTGGTCAGAATCACTACTTAATTATTCAAAGTAGCAGTAGTGTTAGAGTCATTCTTTTGCTCATTGTTGGTTTCTTTCTTTTCTTTCAAGGCAAAGCAATTTTTCTTAATGTGACCCTCCTTGCTACAATGAAAGCATTTTTCAGACTTTTTCTTATTCTGTGATTCCTTGCCACCTCTGGACTTGCCACGACCCCCCTTTGGTCCCCTACTCTTACTCCTCCCCTATTCTCAGTAACAAAGGCCTGTGCATTATCTGTCCCTGCAGTTTTCCTTCTTGTTTCTTCATTTAACAAGCTGCTAGTTACCTGACTCATTGATAACACACCATCTGGAGTAGAATTGCTCACGGAAACAACTAATGTCTCCCATGTATCTGGTAAAGAGCTTAGAAGAAATAAAGCTTGCATCTCATCATCAAGGACCATCTTCATTGTAGCCAGCTCATTCACAATGCATTGAAAATCATTTATGTGATCTTCAATTTTACCACCCTCCTTGAATTTCATGTTTACAAGCTTTCTAATTAGAAAAGTTTTATTTACGGCGGTTTTCTTCTCATATATTTCTTCTAACTTCATCCAAAGGGTTCTCGCATTGGTTTCATTAGACACTTGATGAAATATGCTGTTATCCACCCACTGTCTGATGTGACCAATGGTCTTTCTATGCATCTTTTTCCAATCTGGATCAGACATATCTTTTGGTCGGGCACTATCCCCTTCAATGGGATCATAAAGGTCTTTGCAATAAAGTATATCCTCCATCTTAGATTTCCAAAATTAACAAATTGGTATGGTTGAGTTTGATCATGGTAGTGTTCACAGTGTTGTTCTCCATCTTAATTGAATAATCAAGAAAATATAAACAACTGTCACTAACCTCAATTTCTGCACCAATCTGTAGATCTCGTCACCACGAGCACGCTGGAAGAAACGAATTTGAAATCCGACTCTGGATGGCTCCGATATCGTAAAAACTATTTTCTGCGCTCCGATTAGTCAAACTTTCTTGTTGACCGTCAAACTGCCAATCTTCTTCCACAGTTACGTAGATCTGCTTGTAACGAGTCTGTAGGCGCAAACGGATCTCCGATCTGACACCGGATGATCAAGATATTGACGAAATAATTCTCAGCCGTCAATCTGGTCAAACCCTTGTTGACCGTACTGTTCGCTGACGTGGCGCTGACGTCAGCAGCTGCTGGAACGGGCTTCCTGCTTCACGGGTCAGGCGGAACTGACCCAGAACCTGACCTGACCTGGTCCCTGCTGTGAGCTGGGCTTTCTGCAGACGGGTCAGGTCAACCCGACCTGGACCCAACCTGGCCTGGGCTTGTTCTTCTCCCCAAACAGAATGGGTTCTGTTTCTTTGGTTCTGGTTTTGTAACCAGAAACACGATGGAGGCTTTGCTCCTTGGTTCTTCGTCTCCGGCGATGGCGCAGCAGCGGGGAGCGGCGATGGCCGGCGACGAAACGGCAGCAACAGACCGGCGAAGATTCCGGCGACGGCGGAACGTCGATCAGCAGCGGCGGCACGGCAGTCACTGCAAAACAAGGATTCAGGCGGCGTTCTTCTCCTGTGCGCAGTGATGGGTCGTTCTCCGGTTCCGGCCAGCAATCTCAGCCAAAGAAAAAAAAAAAAAAAACCGATCTCCTGTTTTCCTCCTCCTCCGGCAACGAGCAGCCCTCTGTTTCTGCAAGTAGAAACCGTTCTCTGTTTCGAATTAGGAATTCAATCCGTGTGATCCGTGTGGGCCAGCAAAGATCGAAAACGATCTCTCTTTTCTGCGACGAATAACCACGCGCAGAAATTCGAATACCCTTGATCCGATCCGTCGATCACGAGCACGGCACAAACCAACCCTAGTAAACCCTAAGCTCTGATACCACTTGTTGTGCGCGTGTATGCGGAAACGTGAATCAGCGATCGAACGAACAAACAACCACACAAGAACAATCAATCACACACAAGAGAATTACGTGGTTCGGCAATCTTGCCTACGTCCATGGGAAAGAAAAACTCGACTCTCCTTTAGGTTCACTCTTCTGTCTGTCTGTCTTTGTGTATCTCATGGGTTACACATAACATCATATATATAATATTCTCTTTCTTATTCCCCAAGAAACCCTATCTTAGTCAATAAGAAAGTCCCGGTACAATTATCAAAATACCCATGACCATGAACCTACTTGGTCTGGACCTACTAAGCCCAACAATATCCTCAAATTTCTTCATTTCATAAGGATATGAGGGAAGCAGTCTATTGAAATAAGCTACAATAAATGAACATTACGTAATTCTGAAAAATTATGATTGGTTTATAGAGTGGCTTGATAATTAAGAGATACTCCTTTACTCACGATGAATGGTCATAGGAACTGACAATGCCTTTGTGAGGCCAAGAATAGCTTGGAGGTGCTAACCCCTCCAAGGCTTCATCAGTAGCAGTTGCAATGCTTGTTAACCCCAGAAGGCCAGAAACACCAGCTCCCAGAAGATCCAAATCCTTCTTGATCCTGCTTCAACATATTCAAATTAATATGCAGCTGTTGTAAGACTAGAAAAAGTCTAAATTTTGGGAAATCCAACTGTGAATAATGCCCGTAAAAGTGTGAATTTTGGGGGCCAAAATGGCTCCTTTAAGAATCGTTTGGCATTTTCACATGTGATAAAAAATGGTTTACATGTATCAATGATTCAGATTTGAATAATTTAAACAGGAAAATGAATCACATGTAAAACACATTCCATTTTTTGTTGTTTTCGCACCTCTCTGCGTGGGAATCTGAGTATATCTAATGGTTCGCCATGTTCATAAGTTTTTCAAAATCTATGATCAGTCAACACAGAAGATTGCCCCCTCTTAACACTTCTTTGCCTTTTCAAAGAGGATGAAAGGTTCAGGACATGAAAATGGAGCTAGTAGAAGTCTAAAATGGAAGATTTTAGGTTTTGGACCCTTTTACAATTATCTAAAAAATTTGTGATGGATTTAGATGACCCTTTGGCCGTTATAAAGAAAACTAATGGTAAAAGAAGGTGTAACATTAGTAGGTATATCCAACGGTTGATGGTTTTTCACACCTTTCTTGAGATCCCTAATGAATCAAAGCACCAAATTTGACCCCATAACTGTTTTAGATGTTATAAACAAGACGAACATACAGTTTGGATTGCGAAAATGAGTCCCACATCAGTCTAGAATGGCAGATTTTAAGCTAGGGTTATTTTGCAAATATCTCAAGATCTGTGGTGAATCAAAGATTGAATTTTGACCCACTAACTTTTTTTTTCCCTTTAAAGTCATCCAATGGTTTGGATCTTGATTTAGGGGCCCACAAAATCCAAAAAATGAAAGAAAAAAATGATTTACCATATGGTTTCACACCATTTTCACATTTTCATTTACGCAAAATTCCAATGTTTATATAATAAATAATGCAAATAATTCCCTATTGAAGGATGTTCTCCAAGATTAATCTTCCCAAGATCCCACTACAAATACAGTTAGTGTTGATCATATTTCCCATTACTGTTAATTTGCTTGTTTGGACGAAATAAAAACCAAAAGAATACATACTCTAAAAAATACAAACACAAACTACAAGACTTAGCTCAAACAGCAGTTTGACACACTGATAAAAGCACAAAACGAAGCTATAACTAATCCGTGTAGGAATTGAGGTCATATGCCATATAACAAGTAAACACTACCACTTTTACCCAACCAAAAAAGTAAACACTAACAAAGATCTTCCAACACCTTTTCAAGTGATAGCTCTTAAAAAAGAAACATCTTTTCACAAAAAAACGAAATTGCATTTTTTTTTCTTTTTTGAACTTGGGAGTCTTGGGAACGTGATGGTGAGTTTGTGGTTAAAAACTGAAGAAGTAGATAGGAAATAAAAGCTTCTTACAGCAGACTGAGACAGAAATCTCCTTCTCAGAAGCTGGAAAATGGCTCTTCTAGAAGCCATTTGAAAAGGGTAACACTGAAATTAAACTATTGGATTTTGGGGAAGAAAAGAGAGATCACATAGAGAGGATAAGAGTTTCTGAACTGGACTGAATTGAGAAGTAAAGAAGAACCACTGAGCAGACGACATGTCTATGCCAAATGTCTGAAAAAGAAAAAACACTGCTGAATTTTTTTCTGGAACGGTTGTTGTTTATTCAGTGGTGTTTCTAGTAAAGTCTGCTTTTTTGGTGTCTTGACTCTTGAGGTTTTAAATGTTGTGTTTTGATCCCTTACACTTACTAAAATTTCTTTAGTCAAGAAAGTTTTTGTTTATTTTTCTGTCAAAATTGCTTTACCATCAAAATATGGGAATTTTATTTATTTTCATGCATCATCAAGATGGCCCCACAGTAACTGAGGCTTCCAACTTTCAAATGCTGCATAGCATTTTACTAGATTGTCTACCCCAAATTAGGGCTCAGAATCCGAAGTAGCCCACACAAGTTGGAAGATAGGGAGAATGACACAACAATATATATCAAAGGAGGGGCGGGCTTTGAATGTGGACAGAAACATACCAAACAGACTCTAATACCTTAGTGGTAACCAAAAGTATGAAAAGCACAAAAAACTAGTAGAGAATAATAACGCAACAACATATATTGAAGGGTCCTAAGAGAAGGAGAGCCTACATTGTAGAGACATAAACAGGTCAACTGACCCAACCTGCAAAGCCCATAACCATAAGCCCATATCCAAACATATCTCGTGTGAATCTTAGTGGGATTTTGTAGATTGGTCAAATATCCCTTCCTTGGAAGGTTGTGCAGACATTTCTATATTTGTTTGTAATCATAGCCTAATCATAGGATGTAAAGATATTATCATCATTGTAAATTGATACCAGTAAAGTGTATATAAACACAAGTCGATGCCCATCTTAGGGTATGACAGACATTCACAAAATCACATCTTCTTCTTCTTCCTCTCTCTTTTCTTATTATCAATATATGGATCTATAGATCCTAAGATGGTATCAGAGTATATCACTGTCGTGCTACAACAGAGACCATAATCTTTGTTTCCTTTTCTCCATTGGTTCAAGGCATCAGATCTCATCTCAACATCAGATTGGACCTCATCTCAGGCATTAGATTCAAGGATCTGAACAAAGAAAACATTTCTGGTCTCTCTCCATGCAGCTATCTATTGATCTGACCGTCTGATCAAGAACTGGGGCCCACCTCGGATTGTGCAACTGTCACAAATTCTGCACCAAGCTGGTCGCCAATTTATTCTGGGATTTCTCCATATTTTTTCTGGAATTTTATCATCTCAAAAGGTCAGTGTTTTACCTACTTTTTGAGTTCGACAGTTTGCACCAATAGTTTTGAAGCTGTTACATTAGATTCACACCCAACCGTGAAACTGAGAAATTCCTTCTCAATAAGCTGCGAAAATAGGCTATTAACCTAACCTTAAAGGCTGATTGAAACAGAAATCAACACACAACAGGAAATCAGCATTCCTGCTCCAAATTTTTGGACGCCCAGCAGCCTATTTGTCTGCATTTTCTGGTTTTCTGATTTCTTTTCTGTTTAGAAAATTAATCACTCTTCGGGCAATTCATTATCTGTTCCAAATGGACAAGATTGACATCATTCCAGTAAAATTTAATGGAACTAACTACTTGTCCTGGTCCTTCCATCTCAAAAATTTTGTTGAAGGACAAGGTATGTTAGGATATTTGGATGGGACAACTCCTAAACCCATTGTAGGCACCACTGCCACATCTACCACACCTGCTGTAAATGATAAAATCATTGCTACTTGGAACCAATGCAATGCCAAAGTGATAACATGGATCCTCAACTCAGTAGATCCCTCCTTTTCAATGGCACTTCAATCCTTTACTATGGCTTCTGACATGTGGAAACACATGAAGAAAATTTATCATCAGCAAAACAAGGCCAGAAGATTTCACCTTGATACAGAGTTAGCAAGATATTGCCAAAATGATAAATCTGTCTAGGAATACTACAATGGCTTTCTAGCCCTATGGACCGAGAGGGATCAAATGCTCCTTCAATCTGTTTAAGCAGCTTTTCTTCCTCAAGCCCAAGTAGAAACGATTATACATGTGAAAAGAGAAGCCCACAAATGTGAGGAGTGATATATCCAAATCATTGGGTAGTCAGGTGCCAATTTTCTTGTGCAGAGTCCATTTGCCGTGCCTTGCTTGGAAACTCATCTCTGCCGTTAATATAGAGGGGACCTCTTGCATTAATAGGAGGGCATCTAATTCCAGACATGGCATGTGAAGGGCATCACTGTCGTCTATACTTGATGAGCTACAGGTTGTCCATCCCCACGCCCGATGATCAAAATCAACCAGACAATGGGGTCCCCTGGAGGAAGGCAACCCAGACAGACTCATATGACCTAACCTTCACTATTTTTTGGACATCTTCCTTGTCAAAACGCGTGAAGTTTTTTTTGTTCTTTCTGATAAGTCAAGTTATCAAAACACATGACATGAAGTTGATCTCTTTCATTTTTTCCACTACCAGATGGCCATTTTCACTCCCAAGTGGCAGTCCAAATCCAACAAGTGGGATGCTTGAGCCACGGGCCATTTTTGTTGTGCACACCCAACAAAACTGATATGATCATCCAAGCATCAATCAGTTAATTAGGGTAATCACCAAGATCAGCTGCTACACTGGTCTTTTCCCACCTCACATAGTTTCTACTCTACTATGGAGTTAAACAATGCAAAATGTTGCCCTGTGAGGTCTTCCATAGGGGTGGTGCAAGATTTTCAATCTTGTCCATCCATAAAGCGAAACCACCCTATGAATTAAGGGCCATGATCGAAAATACTCCGTGGCAACCATATGGGACTCTCATAGGAGAAGATCCCCAGTTAGATTAACTAGTCATACTTTTATCATGATCAATTCAACAGTATGGATTACTTTTAAATTGAATTTTCACAAGGTATGTGAGAGGTGATACGAAGGTCTTGTAGAAGTCCACATGGTTGAGCCAGTCCATACCAAGCCTGCATTAGCCCGGTTTGGGCTTTGCTTCAGAATCCATGGTCTGAAACTCGCACTAATTTTCTGTTGCAAACCTCTGCCTATTAAGACAAAGCCCAGACAGTTTAGCACAAATCATTAATCATTTTGAATATTGGCTAGGCCAGGGTCTAATTTTCCGGCCCATGGGCTGGATCCAAGCATGAATATTTCTTCAACCGTATGAATATGGCAAGCCTCGGCTTTTCCCAACTGTTAAGTACACTTTTATTTGTAAGGATCAAGGAAAAAGGTATACCCACCCATGCCAAAGGAGGTGGCAAAATGCAAAGTCCTACAAACAGTCGTCAGCATGAGATACTTTCTACTTAATAAATACATGCACAAATATTATCACATGTCAGATTATAAAAAAAAAGGAAGAATATGGACAGAACCCAAGAGAATTCAACCTTAGAATCTCCAAGTCATCCCTTTCATAACTAAATTCCACACACAAAAATATTCACGTCTCTCTCTCTCAAAGACCCCTTTAGTCTTCCTTGGATGCTTTGTTTTCAATCTTCTGCATCTTCCACCTAGTTTCCTTTGGCCTGTTTTTGGCCTGTACTGATTGAATTATTGCTGCTTCTGTCGACGAGTCTGACTTTTCTTCTTGCTCACCAGACCACACCTTGACCCGTGTCTGTGTTTGGATATAAAACTCTTGTAAAATAATAATAAACACCACCACCCATCACCCAAAAACATTAAGCAACCATGGCATCAGAGAAATCTCCTGCTGCTGTCTTTGCATTTATTTGGGCCATTTCAGTTTCTTGCAATCTATTATCATCATCATCATCAGAAGCTGATGCTCTCTTCAAGTGGAAATCCACCCTCCAATCACACTCTCTCAATACATGGTCACTCACCAATGGTACCAACACAAGCCCATGCAATTGGACTGGAATATCATGCAATGATGCAGGGAAAGTTGACGGAATAAGCCTACCAAATGCCAGTTTGCAAGGTCAGCTCAACAGCTTCAGCTTCTCATCCTTTCCAGATCTCCTGCATCTTGATCTCAGCGGCAACTCACTTGTTCAAATCATACCGACCCACATCATGAATCTTTCCAAATTGGCCTTCCTTGATCTCTCATGGAATCAAATTTCGGGTGCAATTCCTCAAGAACTAGGAAATTTGATGAGTTTGACTGAGTTAAACTTGTCTGAAAACCTTCTAACAGGTTCCATTCCTTCTACTTTATGCAACTTAACCATGCTTACACACTTGAGTCTTTCAAGAAACAAAATTACTGGCTCAATTCCTACTCAGATAGGAAACCTCAAGGACCTTACTGAGCTAAAATTGTCCATCAATGGCATAACAGGTTCCATCCCTTCCACCTTAGGAAATTTGACTAAACTTACTGTCTTGAGACTCTTCGATAATCAGATTTCTGGTCCAATTCCCCAAGGAATTGGAAATCTGAAAGATCTGGTTGACCTCAGCTTGCTGATGAATAACCTCACTGGAACTATCCCTGAAACTATAAGTAATTTGAAGAAGCTCACCAGAATAGGCATATATGAGAATCAGTTGTCAGGTTCGATACCTGAAGGAATTACAAATTTAACACGGTTGGCTTCATTCAATTTGGGTAGTAACCACTTCTCAGGCAATTTACCGCAACAAATATGCGGAGGTGGATCACTTGCAAATTTCGCGGGATTTAGCAATCGATTCACAGGTCCAATCCCAGAAAGCTTGAAGAACTGCACAAGCTTAACCACACTCCGTCTCAACGAAAATCAGCTGACAGGAAATATATCTGAAGATTTTGGGGTGTATCCACACCTTGAATTCATTGACCTGAGTGACAACAGATTGTATGGTGAGCTCTCACCAAATTGGGGAGAAAGCCGAAATCTTACTAGGATGCAAATGTCAAGAAATGCAATCGATGGCAGTATACCACCTGGTTTTGCGCAGTTAACTGAGTTGGCAGTACTTAGCCTTTCTTCAAATAATCTTACAGGAGAGATACCAAAAGAGTTTTGGAAGCAGGCTTCTTTACTGAATCTGAGTTTAAATGATAATCGTCTTTCTGGCCAGCTGCCGCCTGAAATTGGACAGCTATCTATTCTGCAGGTCCTTGATATATCAAATAACAACCTGGGTGGGCCTATTCCAGAACAGCTAGGGAATTGCTCTAGACTGAATTACTTGAAATTGAATGGAAATGGTTTAAATGGAAGCATTCCATTTCAAATTGGCAATCTGGTAGACCTACAAATTGTGCTAGATCTCAGTAATAACTCCCTAACTGGAGAGATACCACAGCAGCTTGGGAAATTAGATAAGTTAGAAAGCCTGAATCTCTCTCACAACATGCTCTCAGGTTCGATTCCATCTTCTTTTGAAGGTATGCTTAGTTTGTCATCAGTTGACTTATCATATAATGAGTTAGAGGGTCCTCTACCTGAAAATAATGCTTTTAAAAATGCAACGAAGTATGCTTTCATAAACAATAAAGGTTTATGTGGTGGTATACAAGGTATGACTCCTTGCAATTCCTCTTCGGTAAATAGAAGTGGTTCAATGAAAGGCTACAAAATTGCAATCATCGTTGTTGTTCCTCTTTTGGGGCTGTTATTTTCTCTATTCATCATTGTTCGAATCATTTCATTCACTCGTAGAAGGGCTAGAAAGATTTCACTCACTCAGGGAAGGGAAAGTAATTTAGAGAATGAGGTGAACGACAGGGATATATTTTCGATATGGAATTATGATGGAAGAATCGTGTACAAAGATATAATTGAAGCAACTGAGGGTTTCAGCGATAAATATTGCATTGCAATGGGAGGATATGGGCGTGTCTACAAAGCAGAGTTACCAACAGGGCAGACATTTGCCATAAAGAAACTTTACCCCATGGAAGGTGATCAGAAAAGCTTTAGGAGTGAGATTCAGGCATTGACAGCAATTCGTCATCGTAACATTGTGAAGCTCTACGGATTTTGCTCACATGCTTCACATGAGTTCTTGATTTATGAGTTCATGCAAAGGGGAAGCTTGTCTACTATCCTAAATGATGATGGAGGAGCTGTGGCTTTAGATTGGGTTAACAGGATAAACGTCATTAGAGGACTGGCCCATGCCTTATCTTACATGCACCATGATTGCACTCCACCAATTGTTCATCGTGACATATCTACTGGCAACGTGTTGTTAAACTCAGAATTTGAGGCTTCTATCTCTGACTTTGGCACTGCAAGATTTCTAGAGCATGGGTCATCTAACTGGACTGTTGTCGCAGGCACTTACGGATATGTCGCACCAGGTAATCACACCCACTACTAGCCTTTTCCTTTTCCACTATTTTTGAAAATCTTTGGATGATTTCAGATCCATGAACTACTTAGTACTGGAGATACATGCATCCCTATCAAAGCTGTAATGATATGTGGAACTTTTATAAGATCATGCTCTGTAATTAGGGTGAGATTTTCATTTCATGTTCAAAGGTCCATTGTCTCAATTCCTCTTTCCTAGGCACAAAAACGAAAGAGATTATTAACCTTAAATTCTTCTTTTTTCGGAGAAAATTACGATACATGTATTTCAATTTCTTATGTTTTGAAAAATAGGCAAGTACTTTGTTTTATAGAATTAATTAGAAATGTCACCTGATAGAAGGAAAAAATATCCCTACTTCTAACAACAAGATATGATGTATTTTCACTCATTGATCGAAGTGCACACATTACTTGAGTACTAGATAGTCAATTGAGAAATTATGTGGAAATGAACATGTTAGAGAACTTACTTAATTTTCCTCTTTTTTTTTCTTTCCCTGCAGAGCTTGCATACAATATGAAAGTGAATGAAAAATCCGATGTTTATAGTTTTGGAGTGGTAGTACTTGAAGTGATGATGGGAAGGCATCCAGGAGAACTAATTTCTTCGCTATTCTACACACATTTCCAAAATATACTACTAATGGATGTATTGGACCAACGCCTACCACCTCCCACTGATGAGAATGCAAATGAAATCGTTTTGGCTATGTTTCTGGCACTTGAATGTATAAGAGCTAATCCACAATCTCGACCGACCATGCAAACTGTTTCTAAAGAGCTATCTGCCAATAGAATTCAACTTCAAGAGCCTCTCAACTCAATTGCAATGGATCAACTATTAAATCCTGAGATGTAGTTGAATTAAATTTCTTGTAAGTTTCTTCTTTCAATTTTAAGATGTTTTCCTTTTGAAGAACATTCGCCAATTCGAGTTTATGATTCATCAGTTTCATATATGGATGTCATCATGTAATACTGAAGTGCTTATCATGAAAGGCTAATACACAATGTCTCTCACCCCGCACAGTCGAAGTTCCTGAAGTTGTGGTTTCAGTAATGGGGCAAGCTCTTGCATGTTTACTGGTGGATTCCCTCTATCGACCAACATCAGAGGATGTGCCTTAAAGTCCTCTCCATGCCAACCACCTTCTGAGAAGCCTTTCCACACGGTTAGGTTATTTTTATTGATGAATCTCGTGAGCTGATAAATGACAAAGTTGGAGTGCATGACAGAGTACCAGACCAATGTTGAATCGTCATGCGCATTCTTATCCACCAATTCTGTGACTCCTAGAAGTGATTCTGAATTGCTTTAGCATTAATGCAGTTTTTTGTATGTGCCTGTGAGCTTATGTGTTGTATGGTTAATATAAATTGCAAGAAGTAAGTGCAAAGAAATTTAAGACATTATGATAATGGGCATCTCTTTTCATCCAAAATACAGAAGTTTGTATTAGTTATGCTGAATTAAAAAGAACATAAGAGTTATGATATGTATTTACATGTGCATTACTCATGCAAAAGCAAATCCCAAACAACCAGGAATTTCTGCTATTGGTAACCATACACTAGCAGGCCTTGAAAACAAAAGAAAAACAAAGTACGCTGATTATCAAGAACAAAATCGGAGCCTTTCTCTGTTCTCTTTTACCAACTGAATTAATCCTTGCTGCTGTTTAGCATCTGCACCTACGAAGTAATTACCTGAGTCAATATTGTAGATAGAATATGTAGTTTGATGAGAGTCCATGGTAGAGTGGAAGGTGCTCACTATTGGAACCTTAAGGTTGTGGGCTCAAGTTACCTTACTGAAAAAAGAAAAATGTAGCTAGTAATGCAAAAGAAATGGAACAAAATAAAAATAAAAATGCATTTATTAAATGAAAGCATTAAGCATGAGTGTTGAGTAATGATTCTGAGTAGGCAAAATCAGCAAGTTGGTCCATAAGCTATAGAGATGATATGTGGAATGGTGGATGAAAGCCATCTATTATTCACCCATTGGTTCCCTCTGTGGATGATGACATTTTGGAGAACTATGCCGGTTTATGATTCTAGCAATCAGTTTATTTGTTTACCAATTGAATGTCCGCCTTTAACCTGTCTTGTTTTAGCTATTGATTGAGAAGTAACCAATCAGGGATGTTGGCAACCTGGTACATCCATAGCCATTTTGTGGACAGTCCAGCCACCATTTGTTGATTGATCATACTGGTTTACAACTGCATTGAAAGGTGATTGTAACCGTGCAAACCCAAATATGATTAAGATAAACTCAACAATCAGACTATTCTGCACCAATCATGGCTTTATATATGGGCCCATACAGGGGTGGATCCAGGAATTCAATACAGGGGGGCTGCACTACGTATATTAAAAAAAAATAATTCACGGTTTTTAAAATTTGGAATGCATAACTCTGTGCCACCGGCAATTCATACGACAATATCACATTACATTAGGATGTATATGTATACCAACATGTTACGTACATGTCGTTATATTCTAGCTTTAAAATTTCAACTTAGTCGTGCTTTTCGTAATTCGGTAAACTTTGAACATATTCTTTTGTCAGTAGTGCTACTTGGACAAACTTTTTGGCCAGAATCTTGGACAAACCCTATGATATCCCCATATCATAGTAGGCTTTTTGTTATTTTGTAAACTACGATATGGAATCCATTTACGATATGTAAGCATTTTCTGATATGACTCGTTGAACACTAGTTAAATTTATACTGAATGTGACTTAGTTAGAGGGTGAAATCTATGAAAGGCTGTAGGTTAGGTTGTGATTTAGCAACTATGAGTACATGATCGATTACTTTACTGTTCATCAAACAGATAAAGTACCACTTGGTAAGTTGTAACACTATATAGATTTTTATTTTTTATTTTTGGCTAAACGCCAGCCCACCCCCGCACCCCCCTATATCCGCCCCTGGGCCCATACCTGGTACATCCACGGCCATTTTTGCGGACACTTCCAGCCACTGTCTGTAAACAAATTGATCAGACTGGCTTATAAAACTGCATTGAAAGGTGATTGTAACCGTGCAACCCCAAACATGCATGATTAAGATAAACTCAACAATCAGACTATTGTGCACCAATCATGGCTTTAAATATGGCCCATACCTGGTACATCCACAGCCATTTTGCGGACACTTCCAGCCACTGTGTTGGCTTATAACTGCATTGAAAGGTGACTGCAATTCCGTGCAAATCCAAACAACATTACTCAACAATCAGAGTATTCTGCACCAATTACGGCTTTAAAGATGGGCCCATAGGAATGCACCTTACCATATGTGTGTGGGGGTGTTTTCACTAAGCCGAGATCATCACTAGCCCAGGCCTCCAGACAGAATGATTATGCCTCCCCTAGGCCAAGGGTGACCGCGGCTGAAGGACCGCGGCATTCGCCGAGGTGGAAGCTCCCGAAGTCGGACCTAATCCAACCTCGGCGTCGACCCTGGCAACGTGGATTTGACAGAGATTGATGGGACCAGCGACAGAACGACGGCGCATGCTAAGGCATGCCCTGCATATTATCATTACTGACAAAACGGCGCGTACAGGACACGCCCGCCCCCAGGGCATGGCTCCGGGCCAGGCCTGATGGGACCTGGCCCAAAAGTCAGAACCGCCGCCTGACCCAGCGAGCCTAGCATTTAATGAAGCATGGGTCAGCATTTAATGCATTATGGGCTGAGTGGACGCAGCCACTCGAGTGGCCGGCCCAGTCTTGGAACTCGCCCGCAATAGTCAACCCATCGCCTATAAATAGCGCCTCCATCTCCATCCAAAAGGTACGCAACCCATAATACGCACTCTTACTCTGCAATTTTCTCTCCATCTCCCTTGCTCGTTCCCTGAACTAACTAAAGCATCGGAGAGCCTTGCGCTGCCTGCAGCCAGGGTCCTCTGACGTGTTTTCCCTCTCTTCCTCCTCAGGTCCAGTCGGAGCCACGACAGTCTTCATCCAAACCACCCGAATCAAGGATCCTAGTCCCTGATTTAAAGCCCTTAATTTTTAGGCACTTACAATTGGCGCCGTCTGTGGGAAAGTACTAACCCATACCTCAAAACCTTTCCCAAAACCCTTTCCAATCACCATGGCTCCGAGAAACAAGAGAGGCGCAGAGCACCCGAAGTCCCTCCCCGCAGGGCCACTGGTCCTCCCTGGGCCATTGCCCTACGCGTCGAGGGAGGCCGCAGAGGTAGAAAGTTACCATACCGAGTCCGCGTCATCCCCGCTTGAGGTGGAGGGTCTGCCGCGGCTGAACGCTCCCCTCCAGGAGCGCTTCTCGAAGGGCAAGGCCCCGGCAGCGGCGGGGTCACATCGGTCCGGGCGCCACTCGGACCGCGATGGCAACAGAGCCGACCCCGCTCAGGCAGCAATCAGGGCTCAGAATCTCGCCCTCCAGGAGAAAGACGATCTTATCCGCCAGCTTAGGCAGCAGCTCCGAGAGAAAGAAGTAGTCCCCGGGGACTGTGATCCCGTAGGCCGGAAGGATCCCGTCACTGGCAAAGACTTAAGGGAGCATCTGAACAATAAGAGTCGGGAGCGAAGTCACGTCGGGAGTTCTTGCCATAACCACGAAGACAGGGGGTCAGTGCCGAGATCAGAGGCGGCAGATCAGCAGGCTCTGATCGACCGCCTGGTCAAGCAGGCCATCCAGAACACCCTGAAGGAGGCGGGGCTCGCCCAAAACCAGCCAGACATCCCCGACTTCGCTGGCCTCGACTCATCACCCTTCTCCAGAGAGATAATCGAGTACCCCCTTCCCAAGAAGTTTAGCGTCCCGAGGTTCGTCCTCTATGACGGGACCTCGGATCCAGCAGCGCATCTCCGGCATTTCACCCAGAAACTATCCGTCTGGGGCGACGTCGGGCACCTCAATTGCAGAGTCTTCTCCTCCAGCCTGGGGGACCTGCCCCTCAAATGGTTCTGTGCGCTCCCCGAAGGATCGATCACGAGCTGGGCCCAGTTGCGGGACTCCTTTCTTGGGAAATTCCAGGCGCACAGAGTCATTCCCAAGACCGACAGCGACATCATGGCCCTCAGAATGAGGTGGAGTGAAAGCATCACTCAATTCGCCAAAAGATTCTGGACGATTTACAGTCAAATCGACAACTCCTCCGAGGATGTCGCGATCAAGTCCTTCCAGCACGCCCTCCTGCCAGGATGCGAGCTTCGGAAGGAGCTCGTCCGCAACCCTGTTCTCTCTGTAACGGCCCTCATGGCAAGGGTGAACAAGTACATCGAGCAGGAGGAGGACGAAGCACGGGCCAATGAGAGCTTTGGCGTTTCAAGGAGCAAGTCTCGGAACGAGAGCCGTCCTCGGCGGGAGGACCGACCGCGGCAGGAGGATCGATCTCGGCGGGAAGATCGAACCGCGGGGGGGGGGGGGGGGGGGGGAGAAGAGGACCTATCACAGAGAAGAAACAAGCCGAGACCACCACTCAGGTGGCCAATCGTCGACCCCGACCCGCGCTCCAGGAGGGAGCAAGAGACATAGACCGTCCTACTCTTCGCGCGAGAGGGTCAATACGGTCTTCAAAGAACCGATTCACCAGATACTGGAAAAGATCCAGGGAAAGCCATACTTTAAATGGCCATTCCCTATGAAGGGCGATCCCTCCACGAGGGATCAGACGAAGTTCTGCGCTTACCACAAGCAGAACGGGCATAACACTGAGGGCTGTTACTCCCTCAAGGATCATCTCGAAAGGCTCGTCAAGGACGGGCACCTGAAAGAGTACTACAAGGCAGCAGGCAGCGGGAGCAACGACCGACCTCGGCGCCGAACTGAGGAGAATCACGACAGCGACGGGTCGGAGAGGATCATAAGCGTCATCCACCTGGCCCCTACCAAGCAGAGCAGCGGTCAAGCCCGCGCCGAGGCCAGGAGGGCCTCCCATGGGAAACAGGTCATGTCGGCCGAGCTCGGGCCATCCTCTAAAAAGGCTCGCAAAGAGAGGCCGAAGATCTGGTTCTCAGACGAGGACCTGAAAGGGGTTCAGCTCCCTCACAACGACCCGCTAATTATGACCCTGAAGTTGGGGAGTTGCAAGGTGCAGAGGATCCTCGTCGACCCCGGCAGTTCGTCCGAGATCCTCTACTTCGACTGCTTTACTAAGATGGGGCTCACAGAAGAAGACCTCCAGGAGGCGCGGACCCCCCTGATAGGGTTCAGCGCAAAGCCCGTATACCCCAAAGGGAGAGTCTCCCTCAAAGTCCAAGTAGGGGGCGCATCAGTGGTGGCCGACTTCCTCGTGGTAGACACGCCATCTCCCTACAATGCCATCGTGGGGAGGAGCTGGCTACACCAGATAGAGGCCGTCCCCTCTTCCTACCATCAAAAGCTCAAATTCCCTTTGGAAAGGGATGGCGGAGTTGAGATAGTCACAATCGACCGAGATCAGCAAATGGCCAAGCGGTGCATGATGGCCGTGGTATCCGGCGAGGAAGAGCCGAAGCAAGTGCACATGGCAGAGCTAGAAGCAGATCTGGACAGGGTCGGCCGCGATCCAGGAGAGAAAAGTATCGAGGATCTCACCGAGGTCAGGATCGACCCCAGAGATCCTGAGAGGCACTTCCTCCTTGGGAGTCAGCTCGCCGAGCAGGAGAGGTCCGAGCTGCTCAGTTTCCTATTGCAAAGCAGAGACGTCTTCGCCTGGACCCCGCAGGAGATGCCAGGCGTGAACCCCCAGGTTATGAGCCACAGGCTAAATGTGGACCCCCAGGTCAAGCCAGTGGTTCAGAAGGCGAGGAGGTCCGGAATCGACCAGTCTGCAGCCGTGGTCGAAGAGGTGGAAAAACTGCTAGAAGCGAGCGCCATCAGAGAGGTCCAGTACCCAAAGTGGCTGGCAAATACCGTAGTAGTAAAGAAGAAGACCGGAAAATGGAGGGTCTGCGTCGACTTCACTGATCTCAACAGAGCATGTCCCAAAGACTGCTTCCCTCTCCCGAAGATCGACCAGATGATTGACGCCACCGCCGGTCACGAAAGGATGAGCTTTCTTGATGCCTACCGCGGTTATCATCAGATACCCATGTACGGACCGGATCAAGAGAAAACGGCATTCATCACTCCTAGGGGAACCTATTGCTATAAGGTGATGCCGTTCGGTCTCAAAAATGCGGGGGCCACCTATCAGAGATTGGTCACCAAAATGTTCCAGGAGCACCTCGGCAAGACAGTCGAGGTATACATCGACGACATGGTCGTCAAATCCACCCAATCTCACAACCATCTGACGGATCTCGGGCAAGTTTTCGATGTTCTCCGGAAGTTCGGGCTAAAGCTGAACGGCTCCAAATGTGCCTTCGGAGTCGGGTCCGGCAAATTTCTAGGGAGCCTCGTCACACGACGGGGTATCGAAGCGAACCCGGACCAGATCTCCGTTATCCTGGGAATTCAGAGCCCGGCAACAACGAAGCAGGTACAAAGGCTCACCGGCATGGCCGCCGCCCTCAACCGCTTCATCAGCAAGTCTTCTGACAAGTGCCGCCCTTTCTTCCAATTGCTGAGGAAGAACCTGAGATTCGAGTGGACCCCGGAATGTGATTCGGCCCTCCAAGGACTCAAGGCTTACTTGGCCTCGCCTCCACTACTGTCAACCCCGAAGAAAGGCGTACTTGTACCTGGCAGTCTCCGACCACGCTGTGAGCTCAGTACTGATCAGAGAAGATGGAGGGCAACAGAAGCCCATTTACTATACGAGCAAGACCCTCCTCGACGCAGAAACCAGGTACCTGCCAATGGAGAAGCTCGCACTGGCCCTCGTCAGTGCCTCTCGGAAGCTCTCGCACTATTTCCAGGCCCACACGATAGTGGTGGTCACGGAGTACCAACTCAAGTCCGTCTTCCGGAAGGCCGACTTCTCTGGGCGTGTTTCAAGATGGGCCGTGGAGCTGGGGCAATACGACATCCAGTACCAGCCCCGAACAGCGATCAAAGCGCAGGTCTTGGCTGATTTCATCGTCGAATTCACTTCCCCGAGTTCGGCGCCGATCCCACTCGACCCCGAACTGGGGGGCAAGGGGCAGGATGGCCTAGTCCCGGAGACTGATTACGAGCAATCTCGGTACACCTCCCGAGATTCGGCTTGGAAGGTCTTCGTTGACGGGTCTTCCACCTCTAGAAGGGCCGGCGTCGGCATAGTCCTCCAGTCTCCAGAAGGGCTGGTAATCGAGCAAGCCCTGACCCTTGACTTCCGAGCATCAAATAACGAGGCGGAGTATGAAGCATTGCTGGCAGGGCTGAATAGTGCCAAGATTCTCGGAGCTCAACAGCTGGTAATCTACAGTGACTCGCAGTTGGTGACGAGCCAGCTCACTGGAGATTATCAGGCTCGCGACGACAGAATGGCGGCCTATCTAACCCTCGCCAAGAAACTCCTCTCCCAATTCCCGGAAGTAGAAGTCAAACAAATCGGTAGAGACTCTAACTCACACGCCGACGCGCTCGCCAACTTGGCCTCCGCCGTCGAAGCTGGAAAAAAGAGGACTATAGAAGTGGGTTCACTAACATTGCCAAGTATAGAGCTCAGCCTACCACGGCAAGTGATGTGTGCCGACCTCGGGCCCAGTTGGATGGATCCCATCATCGCGTACCTCAAAGACGACCAACTCCCCGAGGACAGAGCGCAAGCTCACAAGATCAGGCTCCGGGCAGCCCGGTTCTGGCTCTCTCCAGAAGGAAAGCTGTACAGGAAATCCTTCACGGGCCCCTACCTCCAGTGCGTCCACCCAAGCCGAGTTGAAGACTTCCTTTACGAAATACATGAAGGCATCTGCGGAAGTCACATCGGAGGAAGGTCACTAGCATACCGGGCTATAAGCCAAGGATACTGGTGGCCATACATGCAAAAGGACGCACAGATGTACGCTATGAAGTGCGAGAAGTGCCAGAAATTCTCGCACAACCTCCATCAACCTGCACAGGATCTGAGCCCGCTCTCCAGTCCATGGCCCTTTGCTCAGTGGGGGCTGGACATTGTGGGACCCCTTCATCGAGCTCCGGGGAATAAAAGGTGGCTGATAGTGGCCACCGACTATTTCATAAAGTGGATCGAGGCAGAAGCACTATCTTCCATCACAGAACGGGACTCCAAGAACTTCGTATGGAAGAACATTGTCACAAGGTTCGGCATCCCTCGAGTCTTGGTCTCGGACAACGGGACCCAATTCGACTCCAGCCTCTTCAAAAACTTTTGCAAGGAGCTCGGCATAAGAAACCACTACTCGACTCTGGCCTACCCCCAGAGCAATGGCCAGGCTGAAATCTCCAACAAAGTGGTCTTGGATGGGCTCAAGAAGAGACTCGATGGGGCCAAAGGAAGGTGGGTAGAAGAGCTACCCAGTGTGTTGTGGGCCTACAGGACCACTCCGCGACGCTCCACCTCAGAAACTCCTTTTTCCTTGGCATACGGAATGGAAGCCGTGATCCCTCTCGAAATCGGTCTCCCAACCCTCAGATCTGAACTCTTTGACCAGGCCCAGAACGATAAAAACCTCACCCTGGGGCTGGACCTGGCCGAAGAGCGCAGAGAAGCCGCTTCCATCCGTTTAGCAGCCTATTAGCAACGACTGGCAAGAGATTACAATCAAAAAGTGCGGGAAAGGAAGTTTTCCATCGGAGAGCTGGTCCTGAAAAAGGCACTGCCCGCAGACAAGGATCCAAATCAGGGCAAGTTGGCCCCGAACTGGCGCGGTCCGTTCAAGGTAGTCTCGACCGCGGGGCGGTCCGCATATAAGCTCGAAGATATGGATGGGAAACTACTGCCGCGGCCATGGAACGCGTCGCACCTCAAGAAATTTTACTTTTAAATGTATTTCAGTTCATTCAAAATTAATGAAGGCCATTTCCTCTCAAGAAAATTTCTCTGTGTTCTGAAAACGAAATCGTTCCGAGCAAGGACCACGGCAACGACACAATCCCCCAGATCGGCAGAGGGACTCCTCCATTTCGTGCGCGTCTCGGCTCTCGTGCCAGACGACCAGCGCGGCCCTTGGTGACGAGCCAGGGGGACTTCTCCATTTCGTGCGCGTCTCGGCTCTCGTGCCAGATGACCAGTGCGGCCCCTGGTGACGAGCCAGGGGGACTTTTCCATTTCGTGCGCGTCTCGGCTCTCGTGCCAGACGACCAGCGCGGCCCCTGGTGACGAGCCAGGGGGACTTCTCCATTTCGTGCGCGTCTCGGCCCTCCTGCCAGACAGCCAACACAACCTCTGGTGATATTGCGCGATGATCCCAAGCACTCACCGAGCTCGTACACTTAAAAGAAACAATGGTATCACTCGCTCGCCATAACGCTCAGTCCTTCGGCTAAAAATTAATAGTCCACGAAGAGTGGTCTCGGCCATGTAGCCGAAAAGAAACACTTGCAAACATTCAAATCAAACGCAAACACAAAGTCACATAGACAAACATGAACAAAGATTTTTTCATTCAAAAGGTTTCTTTTTACATAAAAGACGCGATGCGCCAAAAGAAAAGATAGATCAAAAGCAACAAAGAAAGGGGATAACAGCAGGCCGACTTCACGCGGCAGGCGGAGCATCCGATGTAGACGCCGCGACAGGGGCCTCAGTTGCAGCGGGCGCCTCGGGCACTGCGGAGGGGAGTTCCGGCCCCGGCTGGGCAGCGGGGCCCGTCTCTGCACCTTCGGAGGCGTCCGAGCACGGATACTCATCCGGCCTGGCATAGGTAGGATGGTCGTGGGAGACGCCCATCTTGTCTAGAGCCGCCCTCCAGCCCATCTCCCAAGCCGAGATCCGGATGTCATTGACTTGCGCAGCGTACTCGTCGCCCGCCGCGTCGACGCCATCCTGGAAGGCGAGTTTGACTTCGGCTTGGAGGGTGAGCTCTAGATCGGCCTTTTGGCTCTCCAGCCCCGCGATCGTCCTCTCCAGCTCGGCCTCCCTCCTTTTAGTCAGGTCAAAAACCGACTTGAGCTTGTCAAGTTCGGCAAAGAGGGATCGGTGCGTGTCCTCGTACTCAGACACCTTCGCCCTCGCCTCCTCCAGGTCTTTCTTTTGCTGCTCGCATACAGCCTGGAGCCTTTTCACCTCGGCGTGGCACTTCTGGATACGAGACACTGAAACCTGAGCCATCTGGACGCTCTGCAAGGAAGCAGGAAATAAGCAAGCAGGTTATCCACCAGTGAGCGAAAGCCATAACCAAATAGTAAATATTGAAAGAAAATTCAGACTTACACTCAGGTTAGCCTTCATCTGCGCAGCCAGCAGGGAGATGTCATCCATTTTATCGTGGTTCTCCATGTCCCGCGGCAGGGCGCAGGCGCTCCCCAAGCAGGCAACCACGGACGGTCCCCCCGAGAGGCGATCCTCCACTGACAGCGGCCTCCCGGGCTGGATCATGAAGCTCGGCTTCCAAGGAGCGGGGTGAGCCCGCGTTCCCATGACAGGCCCGGACGATTCCCCCGCCGAGCTCTCTACCCTGGCCCTCTTACGGGCTTGGTCGTCCACCTGCGTGGCCGAAGTGGTGGAAGGCCCGGGTGTCCCGCTCCCCGTCGCGGCAAGCGGCGTCGGCGTCCGGGAAGGCGGGGGCGCGGAAGATGACGAGGGCGCACTCGTCGGCGCGGGAGCGCGGGAGGAAGAAGGCGCGCCCCGACCTTTGCCAGTCATTGGGACGGCCTTGAGGTTTCGCAGGACGGGCTTCGGGCGGGTCCGGTCCATTTCTCCCTCAGACTCTGAATCGGACAGGATGATCCTTCCGATCGTCTCGGCGTTGTCTTCGGACCCCGAAGTGGACGCCTCAGAGTGGGTCGCAGAACGGTCCCCTCGGTCCGCCGCGGTCCGGTCCTCGTCCGCTCTGGTCTCTCCCTCTACCTCCGCCGCGGCTTACCTGCGATGAGCAATCAACTTCCTCTCCTTGTAGCCGCGGTACCTGGGCTCGTACCCCAGCAGTTTCCACGCGGACCTGTCACCGTGGCCGTGGTAGCTCTCTAAAGCTCGGATCCAAGCTCTGTTCAGCTCCCAGCCTTCTCGGAAAGCGGCAGCTCTTCTCTGACGAACGCCTGCAGAGCAAACAAAGGATATCAGATCGGCAAGTACAGAAAGCATGAGAAATAAAAGGGGGTACTCAGGTTTTAATTACTTGGAGGGGTGCCGTAGTGGCGAGGGATCCTGAAATTTCTCGCCGAGATGGGCTCGTCATCCCCGAACTCCCAGTTGCCAGTGACCATCAGGCGATCGTCCCCGGCATATTTATTGGAGTCTTCCAAAGCTTGCACGAAAGGCCTCCGTCCCGATTTGACGCGGAGGTAGTACATTTCCTTCCCGGACTTGCAGATATCGTAGGCCTCCTCGATATCGTGAACGCCGAGACTGATGCCCAAAATTGTATTGAGCGCGTCCGTGCCCATTATAATCTTGAAACTGTTAGGCATCAGCTGGCAAGGGCAAAGGTGCCATGCTCGGAGACAGTCCCTGAGCAGAGGGCGGAGGGGAAACCTAACCCCGCCCTCGATCACGGCGACCAGGGGGAACGGCATCCAGCCGTCACAGAAATCCCCAATGGCATAAGACATGACTGTAGCCGCCATGACCTGGACTCCCTCTGGTATATCGTATCTAGCCCTAAGGTCGGCTAGCCCCCTCTCGGACTCTATCCAATGGCTGTAAATACCCATCCCTCAAGAAAAGACGCTAGGGAACGAAAAGAATGTACTAAGAAGCAAGAAGAAACCCTAGACAGAGATAGGGAAAGCCCTAGACAGAACTGAAACCTAGAAAAACAGAATGGAACAGAAAGAAGTGGAAGGAGACTTACGGAAGGATTAGGGCGCAGAACGGACAGCACCTCTCTCGGAAAAAGAACCTGGAGAATCCCTGCAACAGGCCCCTTTCGTTCGACAGAAACGAAGGCAGGAGAGCTCCAAGAGCGAAAGGAAGAAGAAAGCAAGGAAGGAGGAAGACAGAATGCAAGTAAAAGGAGAAGAAGAAGGGGCGAGCCCCTATTTATAGCCAAAGGATAGGCGCCTAATCATGGCGCCTCTTCGAATTTCAAGAAGGGCGCGTCTTTTCACCACGCGCGCCGTCGTGAAAAGACGAGCCAGCCAAATAAAGAGAGACACGTGGAAGCGCCAGCTTGTTTCTCGTGCGCCACTTAATGCCTCGGGTACGGAAGCGACAACGGATAGGAGTAAAGACGCCAGCTACCGAAACGGCGGTGGAATTCCGAAAGCCAGGAGACGTTTGGGCTCCCCCGAGCCCGGACAGGAAGTTATCTGAGCACCGCGGCGTATTGCATCTCGGCGAGACCTATTCAGCTTCCGACCTCAAAGAGTTGTGACACCCTTAAGAGCTCGGAAGACTGGGGGGCAATTGTGTGGGGGTGTTTTCACTAAGCCGAGATCATCACTAGCCCAGGCCTCCAGACAGAATGATTATGCCTCCCCTAGGCCAAGGGTGACCGCGACTGAAGGACCACGGCATTCGCCGAGGTGGAAGCTCCCGAAGTCGGACCTATCCAACCTCGGCGTCGACCCTGGCAACGCGGATTTGACAAAGATTGATGGGACCAGCGACAGAACGACGGCGCATGCTAAGGCATGCCCTGTAGATTATCATTACTGACAAAACGGTGCGCGTACAGGACACGTGCGCCCCCAGGGCATGGCTCCGGGCCAGGCCTGATGGGACCTGGCCCAAAAGTCAGAACCGCCGCCTGACCCAGCGAGCCTAGCATTTAATGAAGCATGGGTCAGCATTTAATGCATTATGGGCTGAGTGGACGCAGCCACTCGAGTGGCCGGCCCAGTCTTGGAACTCGCCCGCAATAGTCAACCCCATCGCCTATAAATAGCGCCTCCACCTCCATCCAAAAGGTACGCAACCCATAATACGCACTCTTACTCTGCAATTTTCTCTCCATCTCCCTTGCTCGTTCCCTGAACTAACTTAAGCATCGGAGAGCCTTGCGCTGCCTGCAGCCAAGGTCCTCTGACGTGTTTTCCCTCTCTTCCTCCTCAGGTCCAGTCGGAGCCACAGCAGTCTTCATCCAAACCACCCGAATCAAGGATCCTAATCCCTGCTTTAAAGTCCTTAATTTTTAGGCACTTACAATATGGTATCAGCTGATACACGTAGATTTCTCAATGAAGGTGATGTACCTGATTCACACCAGTATCACTGATACACTGATAATATCACTAGGAGTGTAAACGAGGCTCAAATTTGACTGCCCAATCTATAGGTTGTGCTTAAGAAGGAAAGCTCAAGCTCGCCTTTCCCCACTTCAGTGAGCTAGGGCTCAATTACAAACGAGCAGAATTCAAGCTTTGGCCTGGGCTTGGCTTTCTCAAAATTGCTACCCAGTAATCTCAAAACCAATTGGTGGTGGGAAACTAAACAAATAACTACCGAACACCTCCCCTCGGGCGGGATGCCGCGGGGATCCAAAACACACGCCCACACAAGACTATAATGCGGCATGTGGCCTTCTTTCCTTGCACACTTGCGCCCGCACAAAAACTCAATGCGGCATGAGGTATTTTTGCCCTGCGTGGTTTTGAACCCAGGACATGTTGGCTCTGATACCCTCTAAAAGTTGCTAGCCAGTAATCCCAAAATGGATTATTGGGTAGCTACTTTGAGAGGCTTGGCTTCTCCAAATATACATATATGTATTTTAACAACTTGAGGTTGGGCGTAGGCCTGCATAAATGCATTCCAAGAGACTCCTTATTTTGTAATTTCTCTTTTCTTTTTTCTGCTTTATGCGTCATCCTTCACTGGCATTCATTTCTCATGTGAGTGATAAGTGACAATCTCTTAAGATAGAAGAGAATACAAAAGGAATGATGAAATTTGGTTACCTCCTTTGAGAATCGACCATCTCATTATATAGATAGAAAATGTCCAATCTTGGGCTACAATCTTGCATAATACAGTAAAAGAATCTCCTAAAAATAGCAACTAACATCTGTACACGGTTTTGACTTAGTCTTATGTACATAATTGGGTTGGACTTTTCTATACAAGTGGGTCATGAACTTGTGTCTTGATTGTTCATTAACACCCCCCCTCAAATTGATGCTGGAGAGTCAATAAGCATCAATTTACAAACCAAGAACTGATGCCGTGGTCTCGGTAGGACTTTGGTAAATATATTTGCAGTTTGGAGACTGGTGGAGATGTGAGGAAGACTGATCGTGTCTCGCACATATATCCGAGGACGTGACTGTCAACTACTGATATGGACCCAAGATGTCAAACATAAGATGGCTGGAACAAATATCCTTTGGACTGGAATGGATGATCGATCAGAGAACGAACTCTTTGTAGCTCTGATACCATGACAATCTCTTTAAGATAGAAGAGAATACAAAGGAATGATGAAATTTGGTTACCTCCTTTAAGGATCGACCATCTCATTATATAGATAGAAAATGTCCAATATTGGGCTACAATCTTGTAAAATACAGTAAAAGAATTTCCTAAACATAGCAACTGACATCTGTACACGGTTTTGACTTAGTCTTATGTACATAATTGGGTTGGGCTTTTCTATACAAGTGGGTCATGAACTTGGACCTTGATTGTTCATTAACAATAAGTAGGCAGATCATGACTCTACAATTGTTCTCCAATGGTTAATTCATCTGGTTTCAATTTTCTCCTTGGTTTGGGTCAAAATCGACTCTTTCTTACCAATGTGACAAGGGCAAATTCTTATAAGAGTGTGGGTGAGTATTTGCCAAGCCACTGCGTTGGCCCCTGAGGTTTTCATCACCTTCTTTGCTTCTAGTTATTTTTACACTACCCCTAATCCAAGTGGTCTTATTTGTTAGGGAAAGGTAAACGAGATTGTGCTCATGAATTTTAATTTTGTTTTATTGGTGCAAAATGTGCTCCTGTAGTCAATGTGAGTTACTTCATTTTCACTGAGCTTAAACCTTCTGGAAATTTTTCTTGATGGCAATTAGTAAAAGGTGGGGGATAGCAAAATAGTCCCTTCCTAACTTTCGTAGTTTTTCAAAGAATGATACTTAAATCTGAAAATGTGTCTTCGTAACCATCACCTGAAAGATGGTATAGTAGATATAGAAATTGATCAGGCCCACAAACAAAGAGCTAGAAGGCAGAAGAATTACTAGAAAGAAGAAACAGGAGTCAAAATGGTGGAACATAAACAGAGAGAGCACCTATGAGTCTCGGACAATAGAGAACTCATCATGAAGGGTCATACCATATGTTGTGATATATTGTTAGCTACATACAATCATCTCTATACATTTTTCCCTTCCTTTTTAGAAGTAGCAATAGAGTTTCTCTGATGAAAGCAGAAAACTGCACATAAAGAATAAGACCACTCTATCAAAGTAAGAGCTGCAAGCAAAGAGAATGGGAAAGATATTGCAATTTTGAATATATTTTCAATTACAGTTTTTATCTGATAACCCCTGTTTTTCCCAAAGCTTCAACCTCTTAGTTCAATTATCTTGGAGAATGTACAAAGGCTACATTCATTGAAGAGAATATTTAGCAGTGGAAAATACAGAATTCATTATAAATCAGTGCTAGTATCTGCAAAATACATTTCATTTTTTTTTATCGGTAACGGCAAATTATATTAAAAGAAGAAAGACGTCATGCCATATGAAATTGTATAATGCTTAACTCAAGCTATTTCCTTGTAAATTAACAAATGTTATATCTTACACAGACCTCCAGCAATCTGCTTGATGTGAAGCCCAAGATTCCTTTTTAGAACACTTGCCGCAATAGTTAAACATAGGAAATTGAAACCCATAACAAGACGAGCTCGAGACTTCTCTGGAGCTATCTTGGATATGATATTCATGACATTCTAGTTTATAGTAATAACTTTTTGGTTTTGTTGGGTTGCTCAGCTCCATGCATTAGGTTCCTTTATTTGTAAGAATTCTTTGTATAGTTCATCTTGTACTAGCCTTTTTTTTTTTACATTTTCCCTGCTCTAGCTCTTAGCCCTGATTGGGTTGTGGTTGGAAATAGAACACTGTCTTCCAAACTTAAAAAGAAATCAACAGAAGGATCATTATAGAATAAAGATCACATATACCCCTGGATTAGTAAATCTCATTCATTATACTGGCTATAAAGTGGGGGTTGCAGCTGGTTTGGATTAAAGCTTTTTTGGGCTCAGCCTATTATCCAAAGCCCAATGGTGTATAAAATTACATGGAGCATCAGAGGGGCGTATAAATCATCAAAGAGAGCATTAGCATTGATATGAAACGATGAAATAATTCTACTTTCTGATTGGATCTATTTAGCATCACAGGAATCAACAATTACAGAATAGTATAAACCATAAAATCATACCAGAAGCCAAGAGATTCAATGACATTGTTGTAGCCCATTGAGATCTAAATCTTCTACTCCATGCCTAATTGTTGCGTGAGTTCAAAATAGAAAAGGACCCTCCCTAAATATTCACTTGGAAACTCGTAATCCATCAAGAGGTCTTGCCTTCCAATAGGATACGTCAATGTCAATAACTGAAAGCCCTCCTAGTCCACCCCTTTCAGAAAAGTCTGGTGTGTGCGCTTCTGTGTGGGTGTGGTCTTGTGGGCCACAGATGTGTTGGGGATGTGCAACCAAAGTCCCACATCGGCTAGAATTGGGAAAGATAATGAGCATATAAGTTGGACTAAGTACTCCATTATGAGGCCTTTTAGGTAAAACCCAAGAACAAATCCATAAGGGCTTAGGCCCAAAGTGGACAATATCATATCAATGTGGAGTTTGTGGTGGTCCAACTGTACTTGCAAGTGGTATCAGAGCCCAAGCCCAGACTTAGCCCGGAGAATCCTCAGATTGCCAAACAAAAGGTGGTGGGCCCAGTGATGCACAGGAAAAGCGCAGTACTCACGATTGGTGGATCCGTGGTGAAGCTCTCGAGTTGGCTCTTCTCGATGGAGCGGACGGATGGATGATCGTTTGAGGGGAGGCCTGATAAAAATATCCAAAGAGATGTGGTCCTTTGTTTGAGGGGAGGATTGTTGGGGATGTGCAACCAAAGTCCCACATCGGCTAGAATTGGGAAAGATAATGGGCATATAAGTTGGACTAAGTACTCCATTGGTATGAGGCCTTTTGGGTAGAACCCAAGAACAAATCCATGAGGGCTTAGGCCCAAAGTGGACAATATCATATCAATGTGGAGTTTGTGGTGGTCCAACTGTACTAACAAGATGGGCGTCCACGCTAACACTTTCTGGACCCAGAACAAGAAACAGGTCTGAGAAAAGAAAAAAAAAATCTTTTACCAGTGTTAAATAACTATTGAGGAATTCCATATTCCTGTAAAGGGATGTGAACAGAATCAGTATTTGATGATGTAAACTTTCTTTATGTTTAGAGTTCTCTAATACATCTAAGCTCTTATCCCCCTTTAAAATCGGATGACAGATTCAGTCCATCGAAACATTTTACCTAAGGCCTGCTCAGTTATGAGCATTTCATTATTATTCAAACAGGCACTAAGGTGCAGCTAAATAACTCCAAGAGGGGTTCTGTTGGCACCGCATTTCTCTCCACACCGATGTACAAAATAGGTTTTTTAACAGTTTTTTCTCTTTGCACCCATCAATATACCCAAATCACCCATTTCACTTACAACTCATCTCATCAGTTATCTTCTCTTCCCACACATCTTCACCATCGTCCCCTTTCTCTCCTCTCTATTGAAACTTTCATTAGAGAAACTCTTCTTATATCCATTTTGACCCACATTCTGGTTGGAAGATTGGCTCAGTGAAAGGATACAAGCAGATAAGGAAGAAAGGAAGAATCTGCTATTGTAGTGACCTCCATTTTAGTCCAAGGTATCACCTTTCTTCTTCCCTATTGTCAGTGTGTTATTTTCTCAAATAGGTCACTGTAGCAACTATTTTGTGCATCTTAACATGTTCAAAGAGACATAATCACACATCTAATTCGCTCGAAAATGATTTTTCTGCACTGGTTGCAGTTGTTCAATCTTTTTTTTTCATTGTCGCGATATGTTCGGTTCTGAAACTTCGAACATTACCCAAATGTTAGAATGTAAAATTTCGAACAATTTAATAATGTTCGGATTATAAAGTTTGTGCACTCTAGATTTGTTCGGCACATAAAGTTCGAACATTTTAGGAATGTTTGAATATTACATGCCGAACATTTCTGACTTGTTCGAACACACAGAACTGAACACTTGTAAAAAAATTTAATCACTCTTCATCTAATATTTCAGGAATGGATAGGCCAAGCAGTTCTAGAGTAAGGCCGACGGCTTCCAATAGGAGGCGCCGTCGAATAAATGAGGAGGTTGTAGAAGAACACAGGGAACCGGAATATGATTCAGAAGGAGGCAATGAAGAAGAAGGAGCTCCTGTTGAACAACATGAAGAAGAAGCTGATGTTGAACAAGAAATAACTGCGGGGCCAGTAGATCGTTCTTTGCTGCCCAGTTTCAACACGCACATAGCTGCATACATTTGGCATTCACAGGTACGTACTTTTTTTATTTTTCTATTTATGTTACATAAAATTCAACGTAATTGTTATATTCTTTAATAATGTAATATTTTCAGAATGCAGGAACGGGCCCCGCTGAAGTGTTTGAGACATGGACAGAAAATACCACACTGGACATTGAATGAGAGCAACAGGTTCAGAGAGTTAGTGGATAGATCTAATTTGAGTCCACTCATCACAGCATCATACCGCTCTGTTAGTAAGATTCTTGTCTCTTGTTTTGTGGAAAGGTGGCAACCTGAAACAAACACTTTCCACATGCCTTTCGGTGAAATGTCCATAAGTCTAGATGATGTTGCCACCATACTTGGGATCCCGGTGACTGGTCGTTCTGTTGCTTATAATGGTAGAATGTCATTTCAAGATGCTCATTCGCTCCTTGTTGACGCTCTGGGAGTTCATCCAAATGAGGCAAATGATGAGTTACAGCAAGTTAGGGCCCAATCTGTAAGATTGGAGTGGCTAAAAGGGAGGTTCTCTTTAATAACCGATGAGGATGGAGATGACATGATTGATTGTGCAGTGAGAGCATATCTTCTGTATTTATTAGGCTGTACATTATTCGCGGACAAGAGTGGCACAAGTGTGCCAATTATATATCTAACGTTATTGACAGACTTGTCAAGTGTCTGTACATATGCATGGGGTGCCGTTACTCTGGCTTATTTGTATCGACAGTTGGTATTAGCTACCCGTAAGGAAGTTAAACAGATTGTTGGATATCTTACGCTGCTAGAGGCGTGGATTTTTGAGCATTTCGAGTGTTTCGCTCTAACGTCCAATATTTTATATGGAGTCACCCAACCCCGAGTGTATCGCTGGCTCACTCGTAGGGAGACTACTGCTCCCCTACAGGCACTGCGAGAGTGACTTGATTATATGAGAGCAGATGAGGTACTAAAAATTCCTTATTCATGACTTACTAAAAATTATCTATAGTATAATGAAATTTCTTATAATTGTTTTGGTCATGCAGGTCACATGGGATCCTTATCGCGATATTAGGCAGCAACATCCATTTAATCAGGTCGCCTTCTACTGTGGGTGCATTAAGTCCTTTAACGTTGTTGAGCCCTATCATCCAGATAGGACCTTGAGGCAGTTTAGTAGGGTGCAGACTATTCCTCCACCCCCATTAATCCCAATTCGTGCTACACGAGGCCCGACTGCAAATGCATATCAATATTTTATCAAGTACGAGAAAGATGGAATGATCACCTACTGTCTGGGTTGAATCGAAGCGTTCCTGTTCGACGTCCATCTGATTGTGTACCACAATACATGGCTTGGTACACACGAGTGTCATGGAGGTTGCTTTAAAATCCTAACTCCCAATCAGCTTATCGCCCACATCCTCGAGAGGCACAACCTAGTGCAAGCATTGATTATAAGATGGTATGGTTAATTGAGCAATATTTAATATATTTTTTAAATGTTTCGAGTGAATTAATGAATTAAACATTTTACTTGTAGCGTAATGCGGGTGCGTTGTGCATCCTTGATAGAGTCATGGAGAGGGGCCAAGATGGATGGATTGATGACCCACATGGTATATACGCTCACGTCGAGCAGGCCGCACATGTGCTACGTGGAATGACCATTGAAGAGGTGGAGCGCACGGTTCGAAACCCCAGCATGACTGCTCGTTCTTATGCATGCAGGCACCGTAGGGACAATAGCTGATTTCATTTTGGAAGATGACCAGTTACTTTAAGAAAATCATTTATTTTTTTAAAATTTTGGGTACTTTTATGGTGTGTTTTTTTATGGGTTAGAACATGGTTGTAATCACAATATTTGGAACATGGTTGTTTACATTTGGAACATGGTTGTAATCACAATTTTGTTGAACATGGTTGTACGGACAAAGTTGAAAACAACTCAACTTGCATATTCTAAATTAAAAATGTTGTCCTTTCATCTTGATCTTCTATTAGAGAAATACATGAACTCTTCAAACAATGTGACTAGAGAAATACATGGAAAAAAGAAATACAATATTCTCAATCCAACGAGTCAGTCTCACAGGTTGCTACATCTGGACTTATAATCTCTTTAAAACGCTTGATTCGATCTTCGTATGCTAATTCCCATTGGCTAGCGCAAGGTTGACGGAATTCTTTCCACTTATTGGCAATGGGTGGTACAGGATGATCTAGGTTCATGAAAACCTACAAAAATAAATAAACCTGTTAATACGTTAACATATTGTAATTAAATATAAAAAAAGACAATTTTAGTTTGGGGAGTTCTATTGGCACCACAAAAAGTTCTCTTCCCACCGCAGTTATTATGCCAATTTCTTTTTACAATAAAATCATTATGTGAAATGACTAAAATGGACATCTCATAAACCATGTTGAAAATCAAATATTTCTCTTCACACACATAACTCATCTCTACCCTCTTCACACATCACTTACGGTTTCACATTCTCATTCCCCTATTGCACCCCACATTTCCCTTCTTCTTTCACTCTCATTATTCCTCCCTTCAATCTCTTTACAACATTGCACCACTCATCCCACAGCTCACCTTCTTCCTTCTTCCTTTTCCCCCTTGCTCTCACCAAACTATTTTGTTGTAGTTGAATTAAACCAAATATTGCAATGGACAAACCTATTTTGTACATCGGTGTGGAGAGAAATGCGGTGAGAATAGCAAAAAACGTGGTGCCAACAGAACCCCTCTTTTAGTTTTCAATACCTGAACGAAATGGCAAGAATTAACAAAACCTATCGCTATCTCCAATCGAGTAGATACAGGCAATGGTGACCTTAGATGAAGAAAGGCTAAACACTGTGCCATGCTAAAGTGAAATAAGACCAAGTTGTAACGAGATGCGATAAGATGCCCCATGTCAGGCATAGTCAACCAATGGTTGTACGAAGGATTATCCTCATAGTAAGATAGTGTCTCAATGAGTTCTTCAACTCTGTTTTTCACTCCGTATAACTGCTTGTAATGTTCTACATGGTGCAGCAACTCATGCAAGAGTTCTCTCCGAACATGTCTCCATCCATCTTCAGTATGACCAATCAAAGTAGCAATCGCTCTAAAACCACAATTACCATATGCTGCAACATCTTTGATAAGGCGTATAAAAGGCCTTAATCCTTCTGAGAACTGAGCAATATAAGAACTGGCATTTTTGGATCTTGTTCTCATAACTCTAGGCTTTTCTTTTTTTCTGTTCCAACGGTGCCTTAACCATAATGGATGAAGGTGAGTGACTGTCCTGTGCAGATTGAACCAACTCAAAAGCACTTGGTTCCCTTTTGGTGGATGTATCAATCCTAATGCGTGGTCGCCCACGGGTTCGTGACTTTGCTTCTGGTTCTAACAAGAATGTACTGTCAGGCTTTGATAGCTCCATCATCTTCTTTAAGAGTTGCAGTTTTCTTGTTTGATCAAATTCATTGAACCTCTTTTCAAGTAACTCTAACTACGTCTTACAGTCCAACTCCATATTATAGTTCAAAATGGTACTCGGATTCATCTCAAGCTTGACCCAATGCGGATGTATACACTGTAGGGGAATTGGCCGTCCTTCTGAAACATATGTAGCAATCTCATGCGCACATGGTAACCCATGTGTGGAACGGATAATACATCCACATGCAATCTTATCAATTCCAACCAGATTTGATCTCTTAGTTTCTACCAAAATATTTTCCAATGCATTTCTTGATATGTTCCCACGAAGCTCTTTAAATTCAGAGGGCTTAAAACTGTGTTGCACTATTGTCTTGCTCTTCTCGAATGAAGCTTTAATACTTGTCTGCTGTAGTTCAAACAAGCTGTGTGTTTTTGCCTAATTTGTCTGAAAAGTACCCTGAGAAGATCCAAGTTGTCTCTTCAACTGTGAATGTGAAGACTCAGCCCTATATAAACAACATAATAATTAATAATGCATTATATATAAATACGCATAAGCATCAATTCATCCAAATTAAAGTATAAGACGTAACTTGTTTGACGTAGTATTCCCAAAATGCATGCATTTATCAACCCACGCAGATACAAATCTCTCCTTGTATTCATTTAACCAACTCTCCTTGACGTACTGAAGTGCTGATGGATATGTTGTGAACTCCTGGTTTAGCTTACGCAGATGATCAATATACTCTTCTTCTGTGGAGGCATGGTCCAACATATTCCAATGCAATATAAATCTATTCCACTTCTCCTTGGTCTCGAACAATTTCTTACATTTGCCAGGACATTCTTATTTATGTGCCATTTGCATAATAGATGCCTTGCAGTGGGGAATATGGTGTTGATGGCTTTTAGTAGTGCCAATTCTCTGTCTATAACAATAACATCAGGAAGAGCGTCCTCACCAATGAGAGAACGTAAAACACCCAAAGCCCATGTATAGTTGACTTCGCGTTCGGCTTCCATATAAGCAAAACACAGAGAAAGTCATATCTGTTGAGGTCACTCCTACAATCTCCAGTAAGGGCATGCGATACCGGTTTGTCTTGTAAGTGCAATCTATTATTAAGACATGAGGAAATGACCGCAACAACTGTATGCTTGTTGGATGCGCCCAAACCAAATCGGTAACAACGTCACTGTCCTCATTGTTCCTGTGACATTCAATGTACTTATGCTCTGTCAACTTTCCCATTAGTTGTTGCATCTGTGTTCTCCCACCCCGCTCAACAACTCTGTGCCTATGACGTGCATTGTAAATGATCTTCATTGTTGTTACATTTAACTCACTTTTTGTTTTAATGTAACCAAAATATCTTTGATCGTACCATGCTCTTAGACATATCGACCATCAATTTGTTTCCTCCTCTATTAATCTTACTGCGAATGAATGACCTTCTAGATACTCTGTAGCAGAATGATTATGTATACCACATGCAACTTCCAACATCCAATCATCAAAAGTGTCAAGCTTCTTGCCCTTTAATGTAAAAGGGCATCCACATTTTTTCGATCATGTTTGCTTGATCTTCTTTTTAGTAGGCCCCTCGTCTTTGGTCTTACAATGCTTGAATTGGCCACTTCTCTCACATGCTAGGACAACCCTAGCTTTTATTCCAAGCCTTACAGCATTTGACACCTTTTTGATAATGACAATACCATTTCTTTGACCCACATCACGAGTCAAATTCACTAATGCATCTCGGCTGTGAAATATCTAAACACATAACCATTGAATTAGACATTAGTAAACACACAATATGTATATTGGAATTTTAATATAATGTCTTACTTCTTCGGTAGTAAACACATCTGTAAAGTCCATTACATAGGATGACTGAACTTGGCTTTCTTCTGTGGAAAGCTGCACTAAGGAAAAAGTGGTATCGGTATCGTTCGGAAAAATAAATCCAAACATAAACCATATGTTCGAAATAGAAATTCCGAACAATTGGCTTATGTTCAGAAATAAAGTATCGAACAAGTCTCTTATGTTTGAATAGAAACATTCGAACATATAGGGAATGCTCGGTATCGTTTGTCCGAACATTTCAGAAATGTTCGGACATACCAGTCCGGACAGATCGCGAACAACTACAATACAGAACTTGAAAAATTTGACAAAAACACTGAAATACTCAACCAGATTAACCTTTCGCTGCTAGTAGGATTAAAAGACACGATTTCCTTTTTCATTTCCTTGTCCATTGCAATATTTGGTTCGATTCAACTACAACAAAATAGTTTGGTGAGAGCAAGGGGGAAAAGGAAGAAGAAAGAAGGAAGAAGGAAGAAGGTGAGCTGTGGGATGAGTGGTGCAATGTTGTAAAGATATTGAAGGGAGGAATAATGAGAGTGAAAGAAGAAGGGAAATGTGGGGTGCAATAGGGGAATGAGAATGTGAAACCGTAAGTGATGTGTGAAGAGGGTAGAGATGAGTTATGTGTGTGAAGAGAAATATTTGATTTTCAACATGGTTTATGAGATGTCCATTTTAGTCATTTCACATAATAATTTTATTATAAGAAGAAATTGGCATAATAACTGCGGTGGGCAGAGAACTTTTTGTGGTGCCAATAGAACTCCCCTAACTCCAAACAGAATAATATATGTCATCAAATCAAGTGAAACTGGCTACAAAACAGAACTTACAACTTACAAATATGTAACCAGCAATACATATCATTATTCATCCCAGAAGGTTACAATGATTGCAGGCTACTTCTGAAAGCTTGTTAGCTTGCTCATGGTAATGGAGCGAAATGGTTCAGCTAGATGTGCTTGGGTTGGAGCTGACAGCTCTTGGGCCACAGACCGCATGGTTGGTCTTGACTCAAGGTTGGCCCGTGTGCAAGCTAATGCCATCTTTACAGTAACGACCACTTTCACAGCCAACTGTCCCGTTGGAGGTGGGAGGCGTTGGTCTAACACATTGTTAGAATATTATTTTAGCTGCTGTCAGAAGAAGTCAAACGGGCCAAATACACTTGACAGAATATTCTGTCATGCCCGAGACAGTATGGTGTCTCGCTATAGCGAGACACATGCTCGCTATAGCGAGCTTGAACGGGAAAGCCCAGTTCCATCCGGACTCTATGGAAGAGTTTGAGGATGAGTGCTATTCTGAGTGAATTATGATTAAAAGATTTATGCATGCATGAATTTGGGCCTATATATTGGGTGATTCTCTCAACCCAAAGTACCACCACAAGATTACCATTCTCACTAATCTGAGTCATAGATATCTTAGAGAGATTTTCTTATTTCTCTAGAGCCATTAAGAGATTTGTGGGCTTAATCTTGCAAGGGAGACTGCGCTGAAGACTTATTATTTTCCCGATTCTCAAGCACCTTGAAGGGGCATTCAAGGTGGGGTTCAAGCTAGCACGTGGAAGGTGAACGGCGGGTCGTCGGCAAGTTCTTTACAGTCCTTTTAGGTTGAGTTACAACTGGGACAAAGGTCTAGTGAGTTCACTTGTAATCTTCGTTTTATAGTGCTTTGCTTTCGGTGGTCTCTACCACCCGTGGTTTTTTCTCGAGTTGGGTTTTCCACGTAAAATTTGTGTCTGCCTTCTTGTGGTGATTGCTTGGTAGATAGTTAGTTCTATATTGTCTGATTGGTTACATTTGTTGCATTGATTTGTTTAATTAGAACTAGTAATCCATTCTAGTGGGTCTTATAAAATAAACCTTCAATTGGTATCAGAGCGGGTTACACTATTTTATTGTGTTTTGATCCAACTATTGCTGGAATGGAAATCTACCGCAAAGACACTTCAACCAAGATCCCTAAATCTGTTGCGAAGAAGAGATCTTCTAAAGGGATTCAATGTTATGAGTGTCAAGGCTATGGACACATTGCTAGTGATTGTGGTAATAGTAAACCAAAGAAAAAGGGTTTTAATTTGAAAAGATCTAAGTCTAAGAAGCCTAAAGTTAGCAAATAAAAATTCATCGCATTCATGGCAACTTCTGGTTCTGTTACTCCACAAGTTTATTCTAATGATGGGACTGATCATGATGATAGTGAGTCAGAAACAGAGCATGACTGGCAAGCTGAATATCAAACATTGTTTGCAAAGACCATGAAGATATTGAAGATAAATGAAAAAATGGCCAAAAGGTGGAAAGAGTCTGAAGAGCAGAATTCCTCCTTAAAAGCTGAACTTGCAGATTCACTTGCAAAAGTACAAAAATTGGAGGATGAAAATAACAAGTTGGCTGACAAATTGACTGCAGAATCACAAAAGTGTGACTTACTTGATTCTGATATGAAGACTTTGAAAGTAGAGATTTCTGATCTGAATGGAAGTCTCAAGATGGTTCTATTTGAGTTAGACACTGCTAAAGCTTCATTGAACAGGATGAATACCGGATCTAAAAAATTAGATGACATCTTGTGCAGTCAAAAGGCAAAGACAACAATGCATGGCATTGGCTACGCTGATGGGACATCTAAAACAAAAGCCAAAGGTACTAACTGTTTTATTTAAAATTCAGTTGTTACTAATCCTGCTGTTCATGTTGCAAAGAAAGCTCCAAAGAAGCAGAATGTGTCACGTCCTGAACGAATTCCCACTTGTCATCATTGTGGAATTAAAGGACACATTCGACCCCATTGCAACAAGCTGCGAAGTTTACCGAATCAAAAGCAATGGAAGAAACAGAAGGTAGTGTCTTCGATTAAAACGAAAGCTGTATGGGTCAAGAAAGAAGACCTCTCTTCTGTATTGGTACAACACTTTGTTGAAATATTTAAATTTACAAGTGTGTGTGCCTAAACGTCATCACCCCTGATCTACAAGATCAAGTCCCCACCCCAGTGCTGATACGAAGATCATATTGAGGGGGAGTCAATATTGAGGGGGAGCTACTGGATCCAGATTGACAGAAGCTGAATGATGTTGTTTGTTTGTCAATTATGGACAAAAACCAGGGGGAGAAGAATAGAGCTAGGGGGAGCTATGCAAGTAAATGCAATACAAGATCTACAGTGCTGATTTTTTTTTTAAATTCAATGTATTTTTGGTTTTAATTTTGGGTAGATCAAATTGTATTTTTCTAGAGATTTTGTCCAAAAATTGCCAAAAGGGGGAGATTTTTAGAATATTATATTAGCTGCTGTCAGAAGAAGTCAAACGGGCCAAATACACTTGACAGAATAATAGCCCGAGACATTATGGTATCTCGCCATGCTCGCTATAGCGAGCTTGGATGGGAAAGCCCAGTTCCATCCGGACTCTGTGGAAGAGTTCGAGGATGAGTGCTATTCTGAGTGGATTATGATCAGAAGATTTATGCACGAATTTGGGCCTATATATTGGGTGATTCTCTCAACCCAAAGTACCACCACAAGATTACCATTCTCACTAATCTGAGTCATAGATATCTTAAAGAGATTTTCTTATTTCTCTAGAGCTAGTAAGAGATTTGTGGGCTTAATCTTGCAAGGGAGACTGCGCTGAAGACTTATTATTTTCCCGATTCTCAAACACCTTGAAGGGGCATTCAAGGTGGGGTTCAAGCTAGCATGTGGAAGGTGAATGGCGGGTCGTCGGCAAGTTCTTCACAGTCCTTTTAGGTTGAGTTACAACTGGGACAAAGGTCTAGTGAGTTCATTTGTAATCTTCGTTTTATAGTGCTTTGCTTTCGGTGGTCTCTATCACCCGTGGTTTTTTTCCGAGTTGGGTTTTTCATGTAAAATTTGTGTATGCCTTCTTGTGGTGATTGCTTGGTAGATAGTTAGTTCTATATTGTCTGATTGGTTACATCTGTTGCATTGATTTGTTTAATTAGAACTAGTAATCCATTCTAGTGGGTCTTATAAAATAAACCTTCAATTGGCATTCAAGGTGGGTTTCAAGCTAGCACGTGGAAGGTGAGCGGCGGGTCGTCGGCAAGTTCTTCACAGTCCTTTTAGGTTGAGTTACAACTGCGTCAAAGGTCTAGTGAGTTCACTTGTAATCTTCGTTTTATAGTGCTTTGCTTTCGGTGGTCTCTATCACCCGTGGTTTTTATCTCGAGTTGGGTTTTCCACGTAAAAATCTCGTGTCACTTCCGATCTTGTGGTGATTGATTATTATTTGGACTTAGGATAATTTATTAGTTTAATCATCTATGGTTAGAATTCATATATTAATCTGAGAAAGGACCTTAGCCTGTGTTAAGACTTAAATAGAAGGTTGATCTAGGTTTAGTCAAACATTCACACATCCTTTAAAAATAGATCTTCATTGGATAATGACGACGACGATGATTGCAAACTAGTAATTAGCTCACCTGGGTGCCTTCCCATCATCACTTCCAAAGCTACAACTACAAAACTATACACATCACACTTTTCTGTGAACTTCATGGCGTAAGCAAGCTCTGCATGTGCCAAAAGCAAAGTTTAGAAAGGATTAGGTAGGAAAGAGGTGAGGAGTTAGTCTTTCTATCTTTATTGCATTCTTGAATATAACAAAATTTTCACTGAAATGCACCCATTCTCAACAATTGGGGCCCATGATTTAGAGGTCATTGAATTCCAAATATAATCCAGGAATCTAGGAAAATTGTAGTCCCTTACCTTCTGTGGGGCTTAATCAGGTCATAATGGTCTCAAGTGTCCATATCAGGGCTATTGATTGAAGGGTACTTATGAAATTATGATCTTTCACTCAAGACCAATCTTTCGGTGGGACTTGGCTCAAATGGGTGGTCCACCATTGATGGGGATACTACAGAAATACACTGTCACTGTCATTGATGAGAACACTTCCATGAACAGAATACGAATGGCAAGGGAAGGCCGGAGTATTGGAATGTTATGGAAGATTCTTGGTGGATGAGGACAGTTACACGTTAATTTATAAAAGCACTAATAACCCAGTGAAACCAGTGGTCATTGTAAGAAAACCATGACACCAGCCTCACAATGAGTAGTAGTGGAATAGCGTTCTAAAGAGGCTATACCTGCTCTTAGGCAAGTGGAGAGAATATAGTACTTCCTTTTCATCACATGAATGCATGCTTGTACATATGAAAGACTTTGCCATTTTTATTTGCTTTGTATAAGATGGTGGCATTAAGAGTTTTAATGGTGTCACATAATCAAGAATCAAGATAGATATATACTACTGACCATGCAATTTTGTGTGAAAGTTGAAGAAACAAAAACAAGGGCCATCAGTAGTAGCTTATATGTACATGGGGAGAAGGAATTAAAAGAGTTTATATAGAAAAAATTACTTTTTTCATCCACTCAGAAGTCGGATGGCTTTATATAGATGTGTAGGAATAGGAGAAATCAAATGAGTGGGTACAAAACCCAAAAGGTGCCATGCATTTTAATTTTTTTTGACATAAATATTTTAAAATGATTATCCATTGGATAGTTTTCTCCATTCAACTCCAAAACAAAGAGAATCTCACTACTAGACTACTAGTTGTTCAAGGTTTAGCTTATGAGATGTATTGGCTAGTTGGACCACCAAAAGCCAATAGATGGACGGAACAAGAGACCAAACCGACGGATACAGGTAACATGCCTCTTGTCCTCATGACTCTTGGACTGTGCTTTGACTCATCTTCTTGGTGTCCTCACTCCGGTGAGAGCCACCATGATTAGGCCCACCTATCACCGATCCGAACCATCAATACACACGGGACCCTCTTGAATGACGTTGAAGTCCATGGATTTGACCAATCCAAATAGACTGGACCGTTGGATCAAATGTCAAAGGTTTTTTTCTTTATTATAAATCGTTAAACTTATGAGCCACGGATCAAGGGATTAGAGGCATGGGATAGAACACAACCTGAATAGCTGAGGCCCACCAAAGATATGTGTGTATTGGGTTTTGTCTTGCACAAATTTTTGAAAGAAAATGATATTTTATTAAGAAAAAAAATATTGGGTTAAGAAAGGCACAATTTTTTTTTTTTTATAAAAATGAAAGATTATATTATATAAGATATTACCTACTTGTATTTTCTTGTGTATCCAAATTCCGAACAGTCCTAAGAAAGTAATTTGAATGAAATAGGAAGTGGTTTGCTTACCGGGCGCCATATAACCATAAGACCTGGCAACAGCCGTCCGGTTCGATGATTCCAGAATCAGCACCCTCGCAGTCCCAAAATCTGCCACCTTCGGCTCAAAACCCGCCTCCAACAACATGTTATTTACTAAAATGTCCCTGTGCACCACCGCCGGATTACAGTCGTCATGCAGGTACGCCACCGGATGCGCCACCCCCCGCACCACCCTCAGCCGCTCCGGCCACCCCATCTCCTCCGCCTCCCCATAGAAAACCTTCCCCAAACTCCCCCTCTCCATGTACTCATACATGATTCCACCCTTCACCTAAGACTGATCCAATAGTTCAAATGAGCCGGGATCGCAGAGTGATTTTCCATCAGGCAGGCCTCCCCTCCCATGATTGCAAGGCGTGGAAGTCTATTGTAGCACCCACCTATTGAAAATTCAATATGCTCAAAATATGGTATTTTTACTTCAAGTGCCTGAATAATACGGACTTTGTAATGAGGATTAGGGTGAGCTTGATGCTCCTTTAATGATGGAAAGTGGCCTGAAAACCTGAAAGGGGAGAAGATGAAACAGTCAGAAGACCCTGGCTGTGGGCAGCACAAGGCTCACCGATGCCTAAGTCAGTATGAGGTCTAAACAATAGGAGGGCCTAGTCCCATTGGGCCTGGCCTGGAGCCATACCCTAATGGGATGTAGCCGCTGGGTGCCGTTTTGCCAGGGGTGATGGGCGACCAAGATGGCTTTGTCAGACTTAACTGGAAGTCCGTGAAAGTACAGCTGTCAGCATCCATCTGAGCTGTGTAATTGAGGTGAAAGCGCTGTGCCGAGGTTGGGGGTGACCGAAGTGAAAATGTTACGCCGAGGTAAGAGCGACCGAAGTGGGGACCCGATGCCGTGGTCAGGAGTGTCCGAGACCGGGAACGATCTCGATCTCGGATAGCGCCTTGGTAGCATTACCGTGGTGCGCATGGCCGAGGTCGAGACATAATCAGCCGAGACTAATATAATCCCAGCGCTTTGTGAAACATCCCCACACAATTTCCCCTAGCTTCCGACTTCTTGGAGTTTGCCAACTCCGTGTGATCGGGAGCTATGGAATGGGAGAACCTTCTGGAGTGGTGTTCATCTCGGTTTCGATCGCTGACATTTGGTTTCTATCCGTAGTTGCTGCGCCTGCCCGAGGTAATAAATGATGCTCTCTAATTAATGTAGAAGACATACCGACAGCGCTACGTGTCATCATCCGGTTGGTCGTCCAATCGCATCAAGGAGATGTGCGCCGCTTATCGGGGACGCGTCCAGTGATTGAAGTGACGCGTGCGGGGCCCTAGGGGCGTTCGGCATGTGCGTCCCTAGGGTTTTTGAAAAGGGCGCCCTTTCTCTTCCCTTTATAAATACGGGAGGTTAGGGACCTCTTCTTCCCAATGCTGCTTTACACCGGAGAATAAGAGAGTTCTACAGGAGAGAATCCATCTGAGAAAAGAAGTGCTGTCGAGGTTGATGATGGACCGCGCTCCTGCTCGGTTCCTACCGAGGTCGGCGGACGTGGGAGTCCGTCGGGTCCGACCCTTTCGTAACTAGGGGGCAAGGGCGTGCATCAGCATTTCTTTTTTTGTGTGGGTGTGCCAGATTTTTTATTTTACTTGGAATTGCAAGTGGTGATCCGGAGATCAACCTTCGCAAGTAAAAAGGAAATCAACTTCTTTCAAGTTTTCCATTGCACATATATTTAAGAAAAGAGACATTTTTCTTGGTTTGCCGTGAAAGGCGATTTTTTTGGCATTTATAGCCGATTTTAGCGTTTATAGCCGATTTTGGCGTTTATAGCCGATTTATAATCCTTATCAATAATGAAAGACAAGGGTTGTGATTTTGTCTCTTTTGAAAAAATACAAACTACAATGAAAAGCAAGAAAAGGAGGATCTAACTTCTTAGGAGATTGTGGGGGACTCGTTTAGATTGACGGTCGCAAGCCATATGTGGGCTTCGCCATCATCCATGCAGATGAGAACAGACGATGCTATTGATTCGCTTGGCTTGGCTATAACCTCAGGTTTTTAGAGGACAAAGACCAAAAGGAGGTCCTATGTCCAATAAAAAGCCGAGTAGACGGGCTGAAAAGCCACATCTAAGCCATTGGAGGCAGGAGGAGAAGGCAAGGACCTTGGGGGGGGGGGGGTACCCCCCAAGGGACTTTTGTCACCTTGTAGCGGTGGCCGGTGTAGAACTTCCGTAGAGTTTTCTCTCTTTTCCTTCTCTGAATTTCTGTGCTTCTGTCTGTGATTCGTTGTCTGTGATTTCGTTGTCTGTCTGTGTGTTTGTGCTTTTTTCTGATGATCCTTTCTTCTTGGAGAGCTCTCCTATTTATAGGCTTTTAGGTAGCCATTTAGGAGGGTTTATGAGCTTTGATTGTCATAAAGCTACATAAAGGGAGGAGTTACAGAATTGAATTCTTTATTTTGTAACTCCTTTTTCTTGGCTTCTGATTGGCCGGAGGAGATTGAGGGCATTTAATCGCCTTTAATCGCCATGATGGGAGGAGTTTCATGGGTTAAATGCCATGAATCTCTTGACTCTTTTAACTCCCGAATGCTTGCTTCTGATTGGGCCGTCCAAAGAAATGGATTAATGACTGTAATAAAGCTAGTCAATTAATCGCATTAAGTGGTCGCCGAGCAGCTGAAGAGTCGCGGGCCGTGCCGCGTCTTTTGGGATTCTTCTGGCGATGATCATCGATGGATCTTCATGTAGATCGACATCAGATGACCATAATTTCAGGTGTTTGTTGCCAACAGCGGGTCGGTGCCATCTGTCCTGTCGATTTCTCGATCGGTCGGGTAGAAAGCACACTTTTTTTGGTTGACCGGGTGGCGATCAATATTGTTTTCGATACTTTTGATGATTGACCCGTGTTTTGGACGGATGTCAGAGGACTTGGTGTCTCAAAAGCATGAATTTTGGAAAGTACCAGAGGCTGGGCTCTTCGAATCGCGAAAAAAACGGCGAAAACCGGGGTTTCCGGGGCCTTCCTGGCGACCCCGGGCTCCAAGGTCGCCGGCGACCCTGGGCCAGGGTCGTAGGGGTCTGCGACCCTGGGGGGGTTTTCCCCCCTTTGTGTCCCGTTTTGTGTCCGTTTCTGCTGTTTTTCGATTCTTTTTTCTTCTGTATTTTTCCTTGACATTTTGACCATTTATTGGCCTGATTTCTTTGTAGGAAACCTGATGAGAATCCTTGCATTTTATTTTGCAAAGTTTCCAATTTCCTGAGAAAGCCGAAGACTTTGTCGCGCAAAGCTGCCGATTTTCCGTCAGAAGCTGAAACTGGGCCAAACGATGTCGGAATGACCTAAAATTTGGTGTGAAGCCTCCTGAGGAATAAATAAGACCAACCATAGGCTTTTGTTTGAGTTTTGAAGCCATTTGGGGTCCTATCACCAGTAGACTTGCTTTTGTCGCGATGGAGATGTCGCGGTTTGATGTGCGGTCAACCGATGTCCAATTGACTTGAAATTTGACAGGGAACCTATTGGAGTCATTTGAAGAAGATCCATAGGCTCTGTCTTAGAAACCATGGTCCCGGAGAGCTTTGCCGCCGAGAGGCCTGATTTGGCTTCCGAGCGTCAAACTATGGTCAAATGTTGTCGAAATGACCTGAAATTTGACGTGCAGCCCTTTATAAGCATTTTGAAGCCGTCCATGTGCTCTATCTGATGAGTAATGGCCTCGGTGGTTCTCGCCGCCGAGAGATTTGATTTAGCTATTCGAGGGTTGATGTAGGGTCAAACGTTGTCGGTTTGACTCGGAACTTGACGTGGAGCCTTTTGGAAGTATTTTGAGACCATCCATCGGCTTTGATCGAAGATTTGGTGTCTCCGATGCTTTTGCCGCCGAGAGCTCCTTTTCGACTGTCGGAGAAGCGAAGTTAGGCCAAATGATTTTGAAATGACCCGAAACTTCTTGTGTACTCCTCTTTTGGCTGTCTTGAAGGATCTTGCAGTTTTTGTTTGATTCTGACAAGATTTGATTTTTGGAAGTAGCATTGCCTATTTATGGCAGGTTGCGACTTCATGTAGCTCTTTGGATCTTGAAGAGGCAAAGTGACATTTTTGGTGTCAACAGTTGAGCCTCTTCTGGTTCGCATCCCATTTTCGTCTTCGTAAGTCCCCCCCCCCCTTTTCGCTTCTTTCTGTGGGTTTAGGGTTTTTTTCGTAGGGCTTCTTATTTTAGCCTCTGTTCCTTGTAGAAATGGGCATTTACAGCCATTGGGTAGAGAATGCAGCGGCGATCGAGGGACTTAAGAGAGTGTATAAAATCCCTGCCGATGTCCATGTCAGGGCGGCGACCACGTTGGCTACATCCACCGTGATTTTTCAGGCGGCTGGATGCCTTTTTCATTGGTGGCTGTGATCGAAGGTGGAGTTCGTTTTCCCCTTCACCCTCTCCTGCGGAGGTGTCTCAGTCAGTGGTCCCTTTGCCCCTGCCAGCTGTTGCCCAATGTCTCCAAGATCATAATAGGCACGGCTAAGCTTAATGAGGTCCTAGGCATTGACCTCGGCATCTTTGACATCGATGATGTCTATGACATATGCAAGTCTGGAGATGCCTATTATCTCCGGGCTAAGTCGCACCGGGAGGGCTTTGTCCGCTACTTGGAAGACTCAAATAAGTACTTTGGGGACGATCTGCTGTACGTCTTGGGTAACTGGGAGTTCAGCATGACCGAAACCGATAGAGCTTACTGGATTCCCCACCATTTCGTGACTGTTCCAAGTAAATACCATCTCTTTATTTTTTGTATATATTTCACATGCCTTCTTCCTTTCTGTCTTGCCGAACTGACGTTTCTGCTTGCTGCGCATCTGCTAAGGAGAGGAAACAGGCTGCCCAGCACATCTGGGTGAGAAACGAAGCTTGGCTCCGGAAGGTCAAGAGGTACAACGGTCACGAAGGTAGAGCGGCTTGGTCGCTGCTGGGATACAAGCCGAAGTATCGCGGTTACATCCGGGGGACGATGGAGCCGATCGGAGAAGGAAGCCCGGAAAGGGCCGATCCTGGGACCGGGAGAGAACATGCTGCTTCCAGAGCCAGGACTGGAAGGGAAGAGCCTTTGCGGATCGCGGCCGACGTCGATCGTAGGACAGTATTTGGTGCTGAGGCCTCTACTTCCGAGGCGGAACCGTGTGAGTTCCCTCTAAGGAGGGAAAGGACGCACCGAATCACTAGGTCTCCTTCGCCGAGCCCAGCAGAGGAGGGGGAGATGCCGTTTAACAGGCTTCCAACGTTCGAAGACTTAGAGGCCGTGGCATTTGGGGATGAAATTCCTCGAACTTCTTCAGTGTCGTTGACCTCAGATGTTGTTGAAGTCCCTGCCCCCGAATCTCATGTGGTTACTCCTGCCGCTGCCGCCGAGGTTCCCATCCCCGAGCCTGCCCGAGTCCAACCTACCAGCCAGGAGGCTTGTCCGCCTGTAGCTGAGGTCGGGCAGAGTGAAGGTCGGCTGAAGAAAAGGCCTAGGGCCGAAGGGGGTCCAGTTCGGCTGCTGCGTTGCCCTCTACCCGGCCAGACCTTTGGAGGCCCGATTTTTTGCCTGAGACGGGAAGACGGATGACAATCGAGGACCGTGTCCTTTGAAAGGTGGATTCCCGCATTCTCGAGGCGCTTGGGCGAGCCTGTGCCCTGCCGCAAGATATGGCTCAGCTGGAGGGGTACAGTGACTCGAAATTGGTACTGTCGCTGTTGCAGTCATGCTTCGCGTTAAGTTTACTTAAGTCCCATTCCTCCTTTATTTTTGCAAAATGTCTATTTTGGCCATTGTTCTCTGAGCGTTTTACTCGGTTTGCAGACGGTGCAGAAGTCCATGGTTGTCGTGGACAGGCTCAAAAAGCACAGTCCTCTGATCGCCGAGTTAGAGGCAGAGAAAAGGGACCTCCAGGAAGCTCTGGACGCTAGCACTCGGAGGGAGAGTCAATTGGAGGTAATAAAAGACGGATATAAGGCAAAGCTTAGGTAGGCAAAGGAAGAAGCAGCGTCCGAGAAGAAGAAAATCGCTGAACTCAAAACCTCCTTGGAGAAGCTGGGCGACTTTGAGGTTAAACTTCGGGCCGAAGCCGTTCGGGCAGACGAGGCTGAAGCCAGGCTTGAGTCGGAATGCAATGCTGCTTTTGATGATGCGATCAAGTAGGCGACGATTCATTACAAGGCCAAAGTCATCGTGGTGAGAGACAAAGCTTGGGTGAAGGGATGGCGCGCTGCCCTGACGGAGGCGGGAGTTCCTGAAGACCATCTGGCCTTCATGGGTCCGCCCCAGTTTCCGGGGTCTGCACCGAGTCTTCCCCCTCCCGATGTGGCCGCTGCCGATGCGCCCGAGACCAATCAACCCGAGATCGACATTAATGTTGTTGCTGGTCCTGCCGTCACTGATCCTTGATCTTTTGATGTATATATATTTTCTCTTTTGCTTTTCAGTTGTATCCCTTTGTTTGTGGTGGAAGACAATTTGGTAATACAATCGAAGCTTTCTGCAATCTGCCCCTTTTTTTGTGTATGTTTGCTTTTATGTATGAGCTCGGATTAGCCGGATCAACTATTTGCAAGCTAGAAAATCGAATACGTGCATGGGTGCCGAGCTGCTCGCATAGCATGTAATAGAGATATCCCCCTGGCTCGTCGTCAGGGGCGCGCCGGCATTCCGACATGAGTGCTGAGATGCTCACAAAGCACGAAATGGAGAAGACCCATTGGCTCGTCGCCAGGAGTGCGCCGGTAATCTGGCGTGAGAGCCGAGATGCACACAAAGTATGAAATGGAAAAGACCCACTGGCTCGTCGCTAGGGGTAGCCGGCAGTCTGGCATGAGAGCCGACATGTCACAAAGTACGAAATGGAGAAGACCCACTGGCTCGTCGCCAAGGGCGCGCCGGTAATCTGGCATGAGAGCCGAGATGCTCACAAAGCACGAAATGGAGAAGACCCACTGGCTCGTCGCTAGGGGCGCGCCGACAATCTGGCATGAGAGCCGAGATGCTCACAAAGCACGAAATGGAGATTCGAGACATGTAGTCCCTTGGGCGCTGTCGGCGAGTTCTATATCTTGGAGAGAATTGAGAGAGACAAGGAACTGAGTGCTTTTATTGCTCTTCAAAAATCAATTACAATTCAGAAATAGAACTTCTTGAGGTGCGTCGCGTTCTACAGTCGTGGTAATTGCCATCCATGTCCTCGAGTTTGTATGCTGATCGACAGCAGACCGAGGTGACTCTGAATGGCCCATGCCAATTCGGCGCCAACTTGCCATGGTTCGGATATTTGTCCTGCGGGAGAGACTTCTTCAAGGTGAGCTCTCCGACTGAGAATTTTCTCTCCTTGACTCTTTGGTTGTAGCTCTTGGCCAACTGCTGCTGATAGGCGGCCAGGCGGACGGCCGCTGCTTCTCTGCATTCTTCGGCTAGGTCAAACTCGCGAGTCAAATTCATGTCGTTATTGAAAGTCCTGGGGATCCTAACCCTAGAGGGGGGGGGGGTGAATAGGGTGATCTACACTTAATGACTAATTATGACCAATTTTAATTTCTTTAAAATAAACTAGTCACATGTGATGATTATGACAATAGATGCGGAAAAGAAACAAATCAATCACCACAACCCAATCACCATAACACAAGGATTTATAGTGGTTCGGCCTCAATGCCTACATCCACTACCGGCTTGTGTATCCAACACCCCACCGGATTTCCACTATTGTGCTTTTCAAAAGGCTAAGCAATAACCTCTACAATATGCTTTCCAAGGATAAGCAATAACCTTACAATGATGTTTTTCTAGGCTAAACAACAACCCTTACACAATGCTTTTATATGGCTAAGCAATAACCTTACAAGCAAATGATTACTCTCAAAGAAAGTGTCTTGACAAAACACTCTAAGAGATTACAATTAAGCTCAAATGAAATTGCCTCTAACTAGGCGAATATGAAAATGAAAAGCTAACTCACACAACACTATAAGTAATGCTAAGATGAATGCTCATGAAGTGTGTGAGTGAATACTTCAATCCAGTTGAAAATGAAGGCTCAATCAATTTATGCTAAAAGCATTTAAAAGATTAATGCACATAAAAAGGTATGATTGAAGTAATATGCAAATCACATGTACCAAATACAAACTTGTAGAAGATATAATAAAACAAGGGTTCACAAGTTGTATGAAATAATTTAGTCTAAACATGTGATGCATGTGCAATGTTGTTTTCAAAACCAAATTAATTCAACAAAGGTTTAAATGAATGAAAACAACAAGGAAAGATTCAAAACAAGTTAATGAATCATGACATAAAAGAAATCAAAGATTTGGCAATGCATGATTAACATAGTTTATAAAACAAACTTGTTTTGAAATCAAGGTGAAGAATCCTATGACTTAAATCAAAGATTAAGGAAGTAGAGGATTCAACACATCATAGTTTATATGCTTAAAAACATTTACCAATAGTTTAGACAAAGCATAAAACATATGAGCAAGGAAATTAAAGCTTACTAGAGTTTAAATTCTTGAGATCAAGCTTTAGCTTTTCCTTTGGACCACACAAGCTTCCTTAGTTCATTCCCTTTGCTTAGGCATCAAAAACACCAATAATGGCCTCTATTCTCATCATCTTTTCTCTTGGAATGAACTTGCTTTTTATAGAAAAAGTGGTTCAACGGATGGCTGTCGGTCAACCGATAACTAGCTGTCGGTTGACCGATGGCTCAACGGTCATATGCAACGGTCATATTTTTTAAAGTTCTCCTGACCCTTTTGCATTCGTCGGTTGACCGTCCTTCATCGGTTGACCGATGAGGAACCGACAGCCGAGCCGATAGCACACTGATCATGAAAAAAGGTGCTGTCTGTTTTTGGAACCGATGAGTCTCGGTCTGAGATTTTATGCACTATCGGTGGACCGATGTGAACCGATAGGCTGACCGATGGGAACCGATGGAGTTATCGGTTCACCTTGATTCACTTGTGGGTCGACCGATGGGGACCGATGGCTTGACCGACAGACTGGTCAGGTCAATTTTCTGAATATCTGAAGTTTTGAGAAATGAACTTTTTGAAATGATTAAAAACTCAGATTTGAAGGGTGTCCTTTTGCATTGTTTTCATCAAGAAAAACATGATTAAAATCAACCAAAAAACAATTTTAAATCAAGACATGAGTAGGTTGAGTTAAAAGATGATTTTCAAGAAGAAATATGTGGAATGAAAATGAACCTAATGATATGACTGTTATGCAAATGCAAGACATCAAATTGCAAATACTTAGGGTCTAACAATCTCCCCCTTTGCAATTTGATGGCAAATAACACTCAACCACTCATTAAACACTATCAACTCATCACCATTTGTCCAATCCACTTCTTCTTACTTCAGCTCCCCCAATGTTCTTGCTCTCCCCCATTGTTCATTATCTGCTCCTTCTTTTCTCCCCCAATGTTCTTGCTCTCCCCCATTGTTCTAGCAATGGTGTCCTTGCTTCAACTCCTCTTATCTTCTTTAGTCTTCATTTTTGCTTCAACTCCTCTTTATCTTCTTTAGTCTTCATTTCCCACTTAGTCTTTATGTTTCTTCTTCTTCTCCCCCATTGACATCAAATTGCTAAATAGTCTGCAAACAATACTCATGCAAACATATACCTTTCTCATAGCATAATTTTGATATCTTTCAATGTGAAGGAAAGAAACAACAACAACAAAAAAACTTATGTAGATGGCACATGGATCAAAAGATGTCATTCAATATATAAAGATTTTTAAAAGTCTTACACTTTAACAAATGACATAGACATAAACATAACCATCCATTAACTGAAAATAGAAGTTTAAATGACAAAGTCTAAACTGATTATCCAGCCTTTTTCCCAATACAAAAAGCACACCACCATTAATACACCAATTGAATCACAAAATGTGGTGACAGGGAAAGTTAAATCCTAGTCAGACTCTGGAGATGGAGGAGATGGAGATGGTGATCTAGCGACGTCATCTCTTCTACAGCTCTTTGAGATCTTGGAGAGGTACTTGAGCATTTTGCTCATTGTCTTTGATTGTTTCTTCTGTTTCCTCTTCAAGTAGGCTATATCTCTTTCCACGGCTGCTTGCCAATCAGAAGATGTGCCAGGGGTAGAAGGACCAGCAGTCTGCCTTGAAGATGAAGCCTGAGCAGGAGGAGCTGGAGATCTTGGTATCTCCTGTCTTAAGGGAGGCTCTTGTGCCAGGGGAGGATCTTCTGCTATGGGGATGTGAGGATTTGGGATGAGATTCATTTGATTCAGATTGGTTACGGAGAATGGAGCTTTGAAAATGGAGCTTTCTCCAGTAGGTATAGGAATACGAAACTGAAGAGCAATCTGAGTCATCAAGTACCCATATGGAATGGCATTCTTTTGTGCCAATGAGTTTCGAAACTTGATAATTGTATGGCAAATGAGAGAGGGTAGACAGATGGGAGTGCCAGTTACTACCTTAGACAGGATACTAACCATGAAAGCTGTAAGCTCAGTCCTATTTCCACCTCTAGGATACACATTGTAAGTGAAAAGATTGTGAATAATCCTATTGATTGGAGTTAGGGAACTAATGGTTAGATGGTGTTTCTTTTGATCCCATTGACAGTTGAAGCCACATATGTCAATGGTGGCTTTGATCCTCTCATCCTCAGAAGGTGTATCAGTCACATATGTTACTCCCGTAGGAGTACAAGGAATCCCCATTATCAGTCCTATTCTTTGAGGTGTGAATACTTCATCTCTATCCATAAAGGAAATGGTAAAAGAACAAGCATTGATAGAGTCATTTGTGCTTGTGATAGATGCATACAAGAATTTAACTATTGATGGGTATGCAATATCACCCCACAGAAGTATCCTCTCCCAACCCACTTGACCAAGCACATTGCTTAAGTCGAAACCCATGGAAGTAATCTTTTCCACGATAGTCCTTCTCTCAACTACAACATTCCTCCTTTGAAGACTTTGTAAGATATTTGAGTCAAGTCTCAAATTGGTTGAAGGAGGAGGGGGTGATGGAGATGAGCTTTCATTCCCACTATCTTCTATAGGTCTGCTAGAAGAGGCTGTGGCCTTTCCCATCTTTATAGGGCGCCTAGGAGTGGCCTTCTTGGTTCTAGGAGGCATTATCACAGATACTTGGTGTGCACAGTGTGGATATGATAGAAAGATTTGAAATTTTTAGAGAATGATTGTGGACTAAGATTTTAGGAAGATTGAATTCAATGTTACCTGAATCAACCTTGGAAGGGGAACAAGGACAGATGATCAAATCTGAATAAGACACATGTGGTTGGGTTTCTCAAAATGGAGCACAACAGCTTGGAGAGACCGACCACGTTTTTGAGGGCTTGGGAGACTTGGCTGAAGCTCAGTAGATCTCTTAGGATCTTGGAAAAGTTTGCACAGAGCGTCTTCACGTTTTGGAGAGGGAATCAGTCACGCACAGCAGCCAAGAAGATGAACAGTGCAGGCTTCTGACATTGAAATCAGATTCGGAGGATGCCCAATCGATGCTTGCTAATGATCAATGTTTGAAAATGAATGAGGATCTCACTCTTGGAGAAGGAGAACCAGCAGACACAGCAACCTAGGGCTTTGGAGATGAAGCAGGAAGAAACAGAACAGAAAGGAAGATTTCTGCGCGCAGGGTTTTTAACCGAGGCACTGCTTCATCGGTCCACCGATGACTTAAGTATCGGTCGACCGATAGATGTAGAAAAGTGGACTAATCCACTGAATTAGCCTTCTTAGCTAATGATCATTGCTAAGAGTGTTTTAAGATGGATTTAACTTATGAAGAACAATTTTTAGATCATCAAAATTTTAGATTTAAATTGATCAAACATATGCATTTTAATATCAAGTACCTTTTGGGTTCAAAAATGCGTTTTCAAAAATTAATTTACAAACAATTTGAAATTATAAACATATAGAGAATACCCAGAAAGATTGAACCATATAGACTTAGGACCAACTAGACATGTAATTTAAGAGAGTGAGTTGGTCTAATCTAATTAGTAGGCCTTAGTATTTTTCTAATAGCCTAACCTTAGGTATCCATCTAAGGTTTTGAGCCTTTGAGCCTATGGTTGAGATCTCACCAACTATAGGAGATAAATATAGGTTTCTTTTAGACTTGACATCATATCTTTGAGTTTTGACAACTTTATGCTTAGATTGATGATTAGTCTTTGGTAGTTGGTGTTCAACTTTCTTTTTGTTCTTCTCATTTCTTTTAGCTTTTCCTCCCTCTTTTTGTCTTTTGAATTTTAATTTTAATCTTTCAACCTTTTTCAAAAGTTCTTTCATTTCCAAGGTTAATGGAGGGAAGGTGTGAGGTTTCTTATTGATAGATTTGTTTTGACCAATCTTTTCTTGTTTGGTCTTTCTAAAATCTATCTTTGAAGACTCTTGTTGAAATGGTTTGACTTGTTTGAACTTTCTAGAATCTTCCTTTGATTCAGATGCCTTAACCATCATAGAACTAGATTTTCCATTTTTAGGTTCATAGATGGAATTGGACAAATGACTTTTTCTTAATTTGCACTCAAATTTGAAATGCCCTTCATTACCACAATAATGACATTTTGTTTTGGGCAATGGGACTTGAGTGCATGAGAATGAGGACTCACCTCTCACAAATGTGTTGGTGAAATTTGGGTCATGTGTAATATACTTATTGAATCCAAGACCCGTCCTATCTCTTTGTGATTTACCTAATCTAAATAATTTTTCAAATTTCTCTTCTCCTTGGGTAAATTTGCACTCATACTTTTGTTTGTGAGTTTCAAGTTGAGTGACTTGATTTTTAAGAATTGAATTTTCAAGTTTAACTTTTGTAAGTTCAATTCCAATTCCATTAAACTTGTTTACCTTTTCATAAGCAAGTTTTAATTCAAGTTTGAGTTCATTGACATTAGATCCAAGTTGTAAAGTTTTTATATTACTTTGAGTATTGGATAAATTTTCTTTGGTGGTTATTAACTTGGATTCAAGGTTGACAATGTCTTCAACTTGATTTTTTATATGATCACTTAGAGTTGAATTTTCTTTGGTAAGTCCTTCACAACTTATCTTAGATACTTTTAATTCATCTTGAAGATTTAACAAATTATCTTTAGAAATTTTCAATTTGGATTCTAAATGGATAATGTTCTCATCTTGTCTTTTTAATGTATCTTTTAGATTTATATTTTCTTTATTTAGCTCATTGTGACTTAATTTTATTTCTTTTAGTTCATCTTGAGCATTTGATAGGTTGTGCAAAGTGATCATGAACTTAGAGTCTAGGCATTGAATTAATTCTTCTTTCTCTCTAAGTTCATCTTTTGAAGTGTCAATTTCCTTGTTTAATCTTTTAGATTCTTCTTTCAAACTTTTGTTGTTCTTATCAAGCTTTAGGAACAATGTATATAGTTCATTATAAGCATGCTGAAGGTCATCTTCATATTCATTTTCTTCTTCTTTTAATTCATCTTGGGATTCATTAATTCCAAAGTTTGTATCTCCAATAGATGGAAGAGATGGTGATCTGGAAGAATCTACACATTCTAAAATAGTGGAATCCATTCTAATGATTTTCATGGAAGCACAACACTAGGGTTTTGACTCTAGGTTTTTACACCTAATCAAGAGTTCCAAACACTTGATCCTAAAATAGAGCACGAGGCTCTGATACCAATTGAAAGTCCGGGGGATCCTAACCCTAGAGGGGGGGGGGGGGGGGGGGGGGTGAATAGGGTGATCTACACTTAATGACTAATTATGACCAATTTTAATTTCTTTAAAATAAACTAGTCACATGTGATGATTATGACAATAGATGCGGAAAAGAAACAAATCAATCACCACAACCCAATCACCATAACACAAGGATTTATAGTGGTTCGGCCTCAATGCTTACATCCACTACCGGCTTGTGTATCCAACACCCCACTGGATTTCCACTATTGTGCTTTTCAAAAAGGCTAAGCAATAACCTCTACAATATGCTTTCCAAGGATAAGCAATAACCTTACAATGATGTTTTTCTAGGCTAAACAACAACCCTTACACAATGCTTTTATATGGCTAAGCAATAACCTTACAAGCAAATGATTACTCTCAAAGAAAGTGTCTTGACAAAACACTCTAAGAGATTACAATTAAGCTCAAATGAAATTGCCTCTAACTAGGCGAATATGAAAATGAAAAGCTAACTCACACAACACTATAAGTAATGCTAAGATGAATGCTCATGAAGTGTGTGAGTGAATACGTCAATCCAGTTGAAAATGAAGGCTCAATCAATTTATGCTAAAAGCATTTAAAAGATTAATGCACATAAAAAGGTATGATTGAAGTAATATGCAAATCACATGTACCAAATACAAACTTGTAGAAGATATAATAAAACAAGGGTTCACAAGTTGTATGAAATGATTTAGTCTAAACATGTGATGCATGTGCAATGTTGTTTTCAAAACCAAATTAATTCAACAAAGGTTTAAATGAATGAAAACAACAAGGAAAGATTCAAAACAAGTTAATGAATCATGACATAAAAGAAATCAAAGATTTTGGCAATGCATGATTAACATAGTTTATAAAACAAACTTGTTTTGAAATCAAGGTGAAGAATCCTATGACTTAAATCAAAGATTAAGGAAGTAGAGGATTCAACACATCATAATTTATATGCTTAAAAACATTTACCAATAGTTTAGACAAAGCATAAAACATATGAGCAAGGAAATTAAAGCTTACTAGAGTTTAAATTCTTGAGATCAAGCTTTAGCTTTTCCTTTGGACCACACAAGCTTCCTTAGTTCATTCCCTTTGCTTAGGCATCAAAAACACCAATAATGGCCTCTATTCTCATCATCTTTTCTCTTGGAATGAACTTGCTTTTTATAGAAAAAGTGGTTCAACGGATGGCTGTCGGTCAATCGATAACTAGCTGTCGGTTGACCGATGGCTCAACGGTCATATGCAACGGTCATATTTTTTAAAGTTCTCCTGACCCTTTTGCATTCGTCGGTTGACCGTCCTTCATCGGTTGACCGATGAGGAACCGACAGCCGAGCCGATAGCACACTGATCATGAAAAAAGGTGCTGTCTGTTTTTGGAACCGATGAGTCTCGGTCTGAGATTTTATGCACTATCGGTGGACCGATGTGAACCGATAGGCTGACCGATGGGAACCGATGGAGTTATCGGTTCACCTTGATTCACTTGTGGGTCGACCGATGGGGACCGATGGCTTGACCGACAGACTGGTCAGGTCAATTTTCTGAATATCTGAAGTTTTGAGAAATGAACTTTTTGAAATGATTAAAAACTCAGATTTGAAGGGTGTCCTTTTGCATTGTTTTCATCAAGAAAAACATGATTAAAATCAACCAAAAAACAATTTTAAATCAAGACATGAGTAGGTTGAGTTAAAAGATGATTTTCAAGAAGAAATATGTGGAATGAAATTGAACCTAATGATATGACTGTTATGCAAATGCAAGACATCAAATTGCAAATACTTAGGGTCTAACAGTTATGGCCTTAGTCAAAGAGTTCCGATCTCAAGGTCAGGAGGCCGACCTCAAGCGGGATCACGGCTTCCGTGCCATTGGCGAGAGAGAAAGGCGTTGCCGAGGTGGAGCGCCTCGGTGTCGTCCTATATGCCCACAGGACACTTGGTAGTTCTTCCACCCATCTTCCTTTGGCTCGATCGAGCCTCTTCTTGAATCCGTCGAGCACCACCTTGTTGGAGATCTCGGCTTGACCGTTGCTTTGGGGATATGCTGGGGTGTAGTGGTTTATGATGCCGAGCCCCTGACAGAAGGTTTTGAAGAGGTTAGAATCGAACTGAGTCCCTTTGTCTGAGATCAAAGTTCGTGGAATTCCGAACCTTGTGACGATATTCTTCCAAACGAAGTTCTTTGAGTCGTGCTCGGTGATGGAGGATAGTGCTTCTGCCTCTATCCACTTGGTGAAGTAGTCAGTGAGTACTATCAGCCACCTCTTATTTCCTGCAGTTCGATGGAGAGGTCCTACGATGTCCAGTCCCCATTGGGGAAGGGCCTTGGACTGGAGAGTGGACTCAGATGTTGTGCTGGCTGATGGAGGGAGTGTGATAATTTCTGGCATTTCTCGCACTTCTGGGGATATTTCCGCGCCTCTGCCTGCATGTACGGCAACCAGTACCCCTGGCTGATAGCCCGGTATGCCAGCGACCGTCCACCGATGTGACTTCCGTAGATTCCTTCATGTATCTCGTATAGGAAGTCTTCGACCTTGTCCGGGTGGACTCACGGAAGGTAGGGGCCGGTGAATGACTTCCTATAGAGTTTGCCTTCTGGGCTCAACCAGAACCGAGCCGCTTTGAGCCTGATTCGGTGAGCTTCGTTCTTGTCTTCGGGGAGCTGGTCATCTTTAAGGAAGGTGACGATCGCGTCCATCCAGCTCGGGCCGAGGTCCACGCATAGAATTTGCCAAGGTGCGGGAAGCTCCGTGCTCGGCCTCTCCAACGATCCTACTTTGACAATCCTTTTCCTCCCGGCCTCAACCGCTGAAGCTAGGCTGGCGAGGGCGTCGGCAAGAGAGTTGGAGTCCCTGCCGATTCGTTTGACTTCAGCTTTTTGGAATTGCGAGAGAAGCTTTTTCGCATATGCTAGGTAGGATGCCATCTTGTCGTCGCGAGCTTGGTAGTTTCCTGTCAGCTGGCTCGTTACCAACTGCGAGTCACTGAAAACCGCCAGCTGTCGAGCTCCTAGGATTTTAGCGTTATTTAGCCTAGCTAATGAGCCTCGTACTCTACTTCGTTATTGGATGCTTTGAAGTCAAGAGTGAGGGCCTGCTCGATGACCAATCATTCTGGAGATTGAAGAACTACGCCAGCGCCAACCCTCTTGGAGGTAGAGGATCCATCAACGAAGACCTTCCAAGCAGAAGCAAGAAATTGGTTCTAAGTCCGCTCTTCTTCTGTTTCAGTGACTTCATCCTCCTGCCTCCTGCCCCCCAGTTTGGGGCCGAGCAGGGTCGGTGCCGAACTCGGAGAGACGAATTCCACGATGAAATATGCCAGAACTTGAGCTTTGACCGCCGTTCTAGGTTGATATTTGATATCGTATTGCCCTAGTTCGATGGCCCACTTCGAGATTGATGGACCGCGCTCCTGCTCGGTTCCTACCGAGGTCGGCGGACGTGGGAGTCCGTCGGGTCCGACCCTTTCGTAACCAGGGGGCAGGGGCGCGCATCAACATTTCTTTTTTTGTGTGGGTGTGCCAGATTTTCTATTTTACTTGGAATTGCAAGTGGTGATCCGGAGATCAACCTTCGCAAGTAAAAAGGAAATCAACTTCTTTCAAGTTTTTCATTGCACATATATTTAAGAAAAGAGACATTTTTCTTGGTTTGCCGTGAAAGGCGATTTTTTCGGCATTTATAGCCGATTTTGGCGTTTATAGCCGATTTTTGGCGTTTATAGCCGATTTTGGCGTTTATAGCTGATTTACAATCCTTATCAATAATGAAAGACAAGAGTTGTGATTTTTGTCTCTTTTGAAAAAATACAAACTACAATGAAAAGCAAGAAAAGGAGGATCTAACTTCTTAGGAGATTGTGGGGGACTCGTTTAGATTGACGATCGCAAGCCATATGTGGGCTTCGCCATCATCCATGCAGATGAGAACAGAGGATGCTATTGATTCGTTTGGCTTGGCTATAACCTCAGGTTTTTAGAGGACAAAGACCAAAAGGAGGTCCTATGTCCAATAAAAAGCCGAGTAGACGGGCTGAAAAGCCACATCTAAGCCATTGGAGGCAGGAGGAGAAGGCAAGGACCTTGGGGGGGGGGGGTACCCCCCAAGGGACTTTTGTCACCTTGTAGCGGTGGCCGGTGTAGAACTTCCGTAGAGTTTTCTCTCTTTTCCTTCTCCGAATTTCTATGCTTCTGTCTGTGATTCGTTGTCTGTGATTTCGTTGTCTGTTCTTTCTTCTTGGAGTGCTCTCCTATTTAAAGGCTTTTTGGTAGCCATTTAGGAGGGTTTATGGGCGTTTATTTTCATTAAGCCGCATAATTGGAGGAGTTACAAAATTGAATTCTTTATTTTGTAACTCCTTTTTCTTGGCTTCTAATTGGCCGGAGGAGATTGAGGGCCTTTAATCGCCTTTAATCGCCATGATGAGAGGAGTTTCATGAGTTAAATGCCATGAATCTCTTGACTTGTAACTCCCGGATGCTTGCTTCTGATTGGTCCGTCTAAAGAAATGGATTAATGACTGTAATAAAGCTAGTCAATTAATCGCATTAAGTGGTCGCCGAGCATCTGAAGAGTCGCGGGCCGTGCCGCGTCTTTTGGGATTCTTCGGGTGATGATCATCGATGGATCTTCATGTAGATCGACATCAGATGATCATGTAATTTCAGGTGTTTGTTGCCAACAGCGGGTCGGTGCCATCTGTCCTGTCGATTTCTCGATCGGTCGGGTAGAAAGCACACTTTTTTTTTGTTGACCGGGTGGCGATCAATATTGTTTTCGATACTTTTGATGATTGACCTGTGTTTTGGACGGATGTCAGAGGATTTGGTGTCTCAAAAACATGAATTTTGGAAAGTACCAGAGGCTGGGCACTTCGAATCGCGAAAAAACGGCGAAAACCGGGGTTTCCGTGGCCTTCCCGGCGACCCCGGGCTCCAAGGTCGCCGGCGACCCTGGGGGTTTTCCCCCCTTTTGTCCCGTTTTGTGTCCGTTTTTTGCTGTTTTTCGATTCTTTTTTCTTCTGTATTTTTCCTTGACATTTTGACCATTTATTGGCCTGATTTCTTTGTAGGAAACCTCATGAGAATCCTTGCATTTTATTTTGCAAAGTTTCCAATTTCCTGAGAAAGCCGAAAACTTTGTAGCGCAGAGCTGCCGATTTTCCGTCAGAAGCTGAAACTGGGTCAAACGATGTCGGAATGACCTGAAATTTGGTGTGAAGCCTCCTGAGCAATAAATAAGACCAACCATAGGCTTTTGTTTGAGTTTTGAAGCCGTTTGGGGTCCTATCACCAGTAGACTCGCTTTTGTCGCGATGAAGATGTCGCGGTTTGATGTGCGGTCAACCGATGTCCGATTGACTTGAAATTTGACAGGGAACCTATTGGAGTCATTTTAAGATGATCCATAGGCTCTGTCTTGGAAATCATGGTCCTGGAGAGCTTTGCCGCCGAGAGGCCTGATTTGGCTTCCGAGCGTCAAACTATGGTCAAATGTTGTGGAAATGACCTGAAATTTGACGTGTAGCCCTTTATAAGCATTTTGAAGCCGTCCATGTGCTCTATCTGATGAGTAATGGCCTCGGTGGTTCTCGCCGCCGAGATGTTTGATTTAGCTGTTCGAGGGTTGATGTAGGGTCAAACGTTGTCGGTTTGACCCGGAACTTGACGTGGAGCCTTTGGAAGTATTTTGAGACCATCCATCGGCTCTGATCGAAGATTTGGTGTCTCCGATGCTTTTGCCGCCGAGAGCTCCTTTTCGGCTGTTGGAGAAGCGAAGTTAGGCCAAATGATTTTGAAATGGCCCGAAACTTCTTGTGTACTCCTCTTTTGGCTGTCTTGAAGGATCTTGCAGTTTTTGTTTGATTCTGACAAGATTTGATTTTTGGAAGTAGCATTGCCTATTTATGGCAGGTTGTAACTTCATGTAGTTCTTTGGATCTTGAAGAGGCAAAGTGACATTTTTGGTGTCAACAAATGCCCCCTCTAGGTACAGCGACGAGTTGCTTAACTTTTGTAGTCGATGTGCCTCGAAGAGATTTTTGAAGGAGAGCCTGTGACTTGACCAAGAGTCTTTGAGCAGTCTTTCTTTTTGGTATTTGTAGCCTTTTGAGCTTCCAGGGGAATTTTATGGTAGTGAAAGGGATCACGTACCATCTCGAGGCAAAGTTTTGAAGATGACATCAGGGATGTGAATTTGGGTTTGACCTTGTGACCTAACAGGCTATATGTGGCAGGTTAGGGGGTCGGGTTTGGTTTTGATCGTGTGACCCAACAAGCTGTATGTGGAATGTTGGGGGATCAATTTTGGTTTTGATCTTGTGACCTAACAGGCTGTATGTGGCAAGTTAGGGGATCAGGTTTTGGTTTTTGGTTTTGGTCTTGTGACCTAACAGGCTGTATGTGGCAAGTTAGGGGACCAGGATTTGGTTTGATTTTGTGGAATGTCAATTTCAAGGTTTTGGCTCAATTTGGTAGATGAGGCTGGATGGTTTGATTTTTGGAAGCTCATGGGGCTTGGGATTTTCTTTGTATGGTCCAATCAACTCAAAAGAGGCATGGAACCATTTTTCTATGCTCTTGGTAAGAGGGGTTTCTCTTTGACTAAAAGCCCAAAATTTTTTTTTTTTCAAGTGCCTAGGTGGTCAAACCTGGCTCATATGGGCTAACCCATGGGACCTTAAGCTTTTGAAATGGCTTAGATCTCATATGGTGTCATTTTTGTAAAGAATATCAAAAAATATCTCATTTGGATAGAGAATATCTAAGAATATCTTTACTTGGTGAGAATCTCTCATATTCCTTTTATTTTGGGATAGGATATCTCAAGATATCTTTCTTTTGGAAAAGAATCCTTCATCGATATCTTTTTGGGAGAAAATCTCTCATTGATTTCTTTTTGGGAGAGAATCTCTCAAGATATCTTTCTTTTGGGAAAGAATCTTTCTAATCTCTTTCTTTTGGTAAGGTTACTAATTAGTAACACTTACCTTTTTCTTCTTTCCTTCTTTGGTTTGCTCTCTTCTATAAAAGCAAAGAGGAGGTTGGATCTCTTGCTCTTATTACTTTCTTTTGCAATAATCTCAAGAGGGCTTCAAGACCAAGAGTTCTTCTTCTTCAAGATCTTCAAGACTTTTCTTCTTCTTCTCCATCAATGGCTTCAAGTAAGTTCCCTTTTTCAAGAAAACTCCATTGTAGGAAAAATAAAGTTCTTTCGTTTTTTTTTTTTGTTTCTTTCTTTTTTTTTCTTTTCTTTTTTTTTTCACGTGCTTTCCCTTTTTTTTTTCACACATTTTTCTTTTCTTTCTTCTTTCTATTTTTTTTTCATGTTTTTTTTTTTGTTTGTGGGCCGTACGGACAGATCCCGGCCACGTGGCCAGTGGGCCAGCCCCTTTTTTTTCTTCTTTTTTTTTTGTTTTCTTTCCCCTCTTTTTTTTTTTGAGAAAGTTTCTTTTTTTTCTTTTTTTTGCTCATCATGATAATGCCCTTTTTTTTTTTGGCAAACCTAGATGTTCATGCATGCATTCAATTGTAAATTAAACTTGTAGCATGATGTGATAGCATACCTGAAAGTTTTCGCAATTTTGGGAATTTGGAGCTCGCAGCGATGTTGAGCCCTTCCTGATTTTGCGGAGACTTTGAGGTTTCGAAAGTTTGGAGTTTCGGAGCTTGCAGCGATGTTGAGCCCATCTTCAAGCTTTCTTATTTCTTTCGGGATAGTTCCTTTTCTTCGGAATTGCCCCGTCATCATGTCAAAATTTCGCCAGATTTTCTTTTTAGCGAGATTCTGTCATTTTGATGTTTGATCTTTTTCTTTTCCATCCTTTTCAGGTGGTTCCTCCAGAACGAACAAGGGTAAAGAGCCTGCTACAAGCGTACCTCGTCGATCTTCTAGATCTTCTAATCCGGCCGTTCAGCAGGCTTTTGAGAAGGTCCAGTATGTTGAGAGAAATCTGGAAGAGTGCGACTCCCTCAACAGAGATGAGATGAGGCAGCGACTGATCACTCTCAAGGGAGAGGAATTCTATAAGATCATGGTAAGCAGTCGTCCATGGGTGATGGAAGATCAGAGCGTTTTGCCCAAGCCTACTTTCTTCTTTGGTGATGCAGTCCATGATGACATGACATACCAGAGGAGATGTTTTCAGTTTTCTTTCACAGCAGATGGTGAGAAGAAGACTGTTGTTACCCGGTCGACGTTTGATCGCACCGTCTCGATCATGAGCCTTGCCCCCACGTGCTCTAAGAGGGAAGATCCTCCAAGCTGGGTGAGAAGGACAAATGTAATCAAGACCGGGGTTTTTGTTGGCGGTTCTCCTGGATATACGGAGAGGTCGCCTGTTGACATGGACCTTTTGATGCCATCCAGCGGCTACCAGGGTCCTGATTATCTGTCGGTCGATTTGAGACCGGTGGGCCTTGGTATTTTCAGCGGTGACGGCAGCAATTGGATCAAGCCTTTTCGACTCCGTGGCCATTTCAATGCTGACTCTGAGTGGAAGTCGTGGACTGATCGCGTCCTGTTGATTGGTAGCGCCGTTTTGAAGGAAGCCGGGATTTTTGATGCGGTCCGTGCTTTTAGGGAGACCGTGATCTTTTCCGACGAGGCCTTCATGGCCATGCTGGAATCATTCCTCCCACAAACCGATACCTTCGTTGTGACGAATGGTGAGATTGGTTTTTCTTTGAAGGAGCTGAGCGCCATTACTGGATTGCCCATCCTCGGCAAACTCTATGAGGAGTTTATGCCGATTGACAGCGTCCTCGAGGGGCAGTCTGAGGAGTTCATGCTTCTGTACTTTCAGCTCGTCGCCTTCTATGATTTTTTGAAGGAGAAGGAGGGTTTGAAAGTTAGATCCAGCAGTTGGAAGAGTTTTAGCTCTTCATTCCCCAATTTTTCTGATAGCAGGGAGTCTTCTGATAGCGTGACCCAAGAAGCCGGAGCTCAGGATCCAAGTTCAAAGAAGATCTTGGCCATGCAAGAAGAGTTGAGAGATTTCTGTGCAAGTACAAATGCCATATGTCCTGACATTGCACTGCGGAGAGATCTCGCTGTTTACCTCACTTATTGGCTTGGTGAGGCTATTTTTGCTGGAGGAGATGGAACGCACATCAGGCCGCATTGTATTTTTCCGGCTTGTCAGATGGCGTTTGGAGAGCAGCTTGCTTTGGTGCCAGCTCTTTACTCCTACCTGTGTACCGAACTGCAGGCTGCTGCTTTTCTGGTTCGGCTTGGGCTTCCCATGAATTGGGTATTTTCAGCCCATATCTTTTATTCGTGGTACGTGTACCACTGTCCTGGCTTCCACCGGCTGGGTGCTGCACAGGATGATGATCCTCTGATGATTCGACTGGCTATCCGTGTCAGAATCACTTTTGTTTGCCCGCATGAGAATTCGACGGTTCAGAGACGTCGAGATGGGGCAGTCTTCAGTGAAGCTTTCTCCGGAGTTGCGGAAGAAGGCTTTTGATTTTGGTGCCTCCCGAGACTCTACCAGGGCGGGGTCAGGAAGGCATTATTCCTTGACGAATGCAGAGAGAGAGTGGCTTTTCAGCATACGTGTCGGCACGATGGTGTACCGTAGACATCTTTTCGTCGACATCCAGCCGTATGTACCCTCTCGCTTTGCTTTGCAGTTGGGCTTTTCTCAAGGCGTTGTTGGAGCGCCTTCAAGGATGGTGAAGCGCTTTGGAGGCTTACAGGACGGGAGAAATGCATAGGCTTTCTATAGTGCTGAAGACACTACAGCCATGATTTCTTATCCTGTGTTGCTGACTTCCCGGACTGCCGGCTTTGCGAAGTGTTTCGCGGAGAGCTTTTCGGCATATTGGAGGCTTTCCAAGAAGGAGCTTGATGTGAAGCTGGCATCTGGAAAGGGCCTTGGAAAGTCGGATGGCGTCCGGCGAGAGGAAGTTTGGGCCTTCCTTTCTGGAGAGAAGCACAAGATAGGCTTTCTCGGTGACCAGGGCGTCATTGGTTCTGAAGCTGTTCGAGAAATACCTGGTGAGGCTTTAGAGTAGCTAGAACAGGAGGAAGCCGAACTTGGCGCTTGGATGCAAGCGGCACAGAGGCAAGCTTCCGTGGAGTCTACTGGCATGAGTAGACCATCCAGTGAGGAGTCAAGTGGGAAACCTGACTCTGACAGCGGGGCAGGTTCCTCTAAGAAGCGAGCCCGCCGGGGTAAGAGGGGGAGGAGTCATCATCGCAGCAAGGGGCAGCATGAGGACTCTCCTAACTTGGAAGTTCCTCTTACTATCAATGAGGATGTGCCAGTGGATGCTGACGAGCCTCCAGGGAAGAGAAGCCGAGAAGAAGAGACCGTCGGTGAAGGTATGATTCTTCCTTTTTCTCTTTCCATTTCTTTTCATGGGATTTTTTCCATGTTATGATTTGCTTCTTGTTTCTGCTTTTCTTTTCTTTTTTTTTTTTAGCAGAGGAAGACTTGATGATGCCTGAGGTTCCGGTCGATGAGGTGGTGACGGATCCTGTCGAGGCACCTGAAGAAGAACCGAGGGACTGTGTAGTGATTCCAGAGTCTCCAATTGGTATGACTTCTCTGTTTTTTTTTTTTTGTCTGTGACTTGGTTGCTAACACATTTCTTGCCAGCTGACTTGCCACAGGATTCCGATGACTTTGAACCATCGATGGACGCAAATGTTGATGATGCTTCGAATGAGTTCATGGCGGAGGAAAGTGTTCCGCCAGTCGTTGAAGAAGGTATTCTGTAGTTATAACCCTGATAATGATTTTCAGACAGGATCATATTCATACCTTTTTGTGTTTCTTTGGCAGGTTTTGAAGTGACAGAGGAGGATCCGTCGCTTCCAGAGCAAGGGATGCCAGAGGTTGATCCAGAGGTAGAGACTCTTGGGACCAGCTCTGACAATGTTGAGGAGATTCCTCGTGCTGAGATTCCTTCCCGAGCAGGAGCAGCTTCAACTGGAAAGAGTTCTTTTGTTACTCTTCCAACAGATGATGACATGAGCAGCCGACCAATGGAGTTGGGCGAATCTTCAGCTGGGCCATCTCTTCTTTTTGCGAAGAAGGTGGTGGTGCGAGTTCTGAGCTCTTGGATTGAGACTCTCTTTTCTGGGCACTTGGAAGCCGGATTTGGCATGATCCAGCATGTGCAGGAGATTCTCAGTGATACCGAAGAGGCTGGTCTGGATGTCACAGGTGCCAGGGCGATCGTTGATAGGATCATTGCACTGGGGTGACAAGTGGTTTGAGACCGTGGGTTTGGCTGATGACCAGTTCTTCAAGGAGATGTTCCTGGACCCTGCTGATAAGGCTAAGTCTGACCTGGATGAGGCTACAGAAAGCAGGAAGCAGGCAGTCCGAAAGAAGAACTTAGAAGAGCTAACCATCATCGGGCTGACACATGACCTTAACATCCTTGATAGGGAGGTCGATGAGGCCAGGAAACGTCTTGAGCATCTGCAGGCACAAGTCGCTGCCAAGTGGACTGCCATAATAGAGGCTCGCGACAGGGAGAGTGCTCTGATTCGCCTGGTTGCAGATGCCAATCGAGTTCTTGAAAGGAAATCTGAAGAAAGCGAACGATGGCAAACTGCTCGGGATAAGCTTCCCGGTGTGAATTAAGGGGTACAGCCCACTCCAGCATCTCATGGCAGGTTCCTGAAGAAGCTTGCCTTAGAATCCTTGACGACTGAGGCTAAAAGTTTGCTTGAGGAGCTGAACTCTTGGCTGGAGACCATTTTTGATTGAGCTCCTGTATATATATATTTTTTTAACAGAAACCATCCTTCTTTCTTTTTTTTTGGTACCACTTGTATTTTTTTTTGGTACTTATTTTTTTGTAGTGCTTGTGAGCACTTTCTCCTTTTTTTTTTTGGTACCACATGTATATTTTTTTTTGGTACTCTTTTTTTTTTATATCCCTACGCTCACTTGAATCTTTTTGTGATAAAAGTAATTGCTAAATGGGATTTGATCAAAAGGTTGTCATTTTGTGAAAATCTTTTGTCAAATGATTGTTTTGGCATGAAAGCCAGGTTTTTGTTTGTGGCATGGAAGCCAATTTTGGCATGAGAGCCAGCTTTTCTTGTGGCATTGATAGCCGAGTTTTTTTTGTGGCATCTATAGCCAGTTTTGGTGGCATTGATAGCCGGTTGTTTTGTGGCATCTATAGCCGGTTTTTGGTGGCATTGATAGCCGATTTTTTTTTGAAATCCAAGTTTTTGTTTGTGGCATTGATAGTCGGTTTTGTTTTGGTGGCATTGATAGCCGGTTTGAGGCATTTATAGCCTGTTTTGATGGCATTTATAGCCGGTTCGTGGCATTTATAGCCTGTTTTGATGGCATTTATAGCCGATTTGGTTTTCAAAAATGCAAGTATCGACTAAAAGTCCCCTCCCTGCTGAATGTTCTTGCAAGTATCGATGGAATGTCGCATCCTTGCTCATTCGGTTGCAAGTATCGATGGAATGTCGCATCCTTGCTTTTCAAAAATTTTGGTTTTGCGGGTACTGACTTGATGTCGTTTCCCCATGATTTTTGAAATTTGTGGTTTTCTCGAACCTTTGAGTTATGGATATCAACTGAAATGTTGCGTCTCCATGGTTTTGGATTTTGCAAGTATCGACGAAATGTCGCTTCCCTGCGATTTTGGAAGTGTCGAACATGGTTCATATGCTTCTGATTTGTGCGAGTATCGACTAAGCGTCGCTTCCTCGCGGTTTTTTGAAAAAACCATTTTTTTTTTGGTTTAAAGACACGAGGGTCATAAGTTTTGACCTAAAACCATTTTGGCGGTAAAAGGCAGGGTGGACTAGGGTGGAAATCCCTGAATCCAGATTTTGTTTCAAACCATGAATTTTGGGTTCAAGGGTTGAAAATTTTGGTCAAGTTAGGGAAAGGGTCCTAAACTTGGATATTTTTTTTTTGAACAATGAAACGATGAAAGTAAGCATTGTTTTAAATTTCTAGAAATTTCAACATTTGATATGAAAATTCTAAAAAAAAAGGGTGGGTTTAGCGAGCGTGTACCTGGAAACCGGTTTTTGGCCGTACAGGCATTGCTCTTACCCAGTTGGGTAAGTCTTCAAGGGTAGTACCGCTTTAAGAATTTGCTGTTGATGGGCAGCATACATCTGTCACCTTCCATGTTTAGGAGTGCATATGCGCCATTAGAGAAAACCTTGTCGATGACGTAGGGTCCTTCCCATTTTGGCTAAAATTTGCCTTTGGACTTGTGAGCGAAGGCCATTGGTCTTTTTACCGCAAGAACCAAGTCACTCTTTTTTGTAGGCGCATTGCCTGACCTTTTTATCGAAAGATCCTGCCATGCGTGCTTGGTAAAGTTCAATGCTTTGTTGAGCTTCGAGCCGTCTCTCATCGAGATTGTCCAGCTCATGGAGTCGCAATTTGACATTGTTTTCTTGAGTCATGTCATTTTGCAAGGATACCCTCAAGGAAGGAATTTGTACTTCCAAGGGCACGACAGCTTCGCATCCATAGACTAAGGAGAATGGTGTGCTATGGGTTGGTCCTCGAACGGTGGTTCGATAGGCCCACAAAGCTTCAGACATTTTGTCGCTCCAGTCTCTTATGTGACTAGAGACCATTTTTTTGAGGATTTTGCAGAGTGTCTTGTTGAAAGCTTCTGCTAACCCGTTTGCTGCCAGATTGTATGGAGTCGAAGGACAGCTTTGGATTTTGTATTTGTCGCAGAACCTGTAGAATCGATGATCCCGGAACTGTGGTCCGTTATCATGGACGAATCTTTTGGGTATGCCGAAACGACAAATGATGTTGGTGCGCAGGAATTGAAGGACTGATGAGGTCTTCATTTCGTTAAACGCAAATGCTTCTGACCACTTGGAGAAATAATCCGTAGCGGCGAAGATGAAGCGATGACCTTTGCTCGAAGGGGGAGAAATAGGACCTATGATGTCCATACCCCAGGCTTCGAAAGGCCATGAGATCGCTGTAGGATGCAGCCATTCTGGAGGCATGTGAATGTAATCTCCATGAATTTGGCACTGTTGGCAGCGCTTAGCAAATTGCATTGCGTTAGACACCATGGTAGGCCAGTAATATCCTAACCTTTTTATCTGATCATAGAGCTTAGGTCCGGCCTGATGAGCTCCGCAAAGACCAGCATGAACTTCTTTGAGTGTGTCTTCAGCCTCTTGTTGTGACAAGCAGCGTAGAAGTACTCCGTTGAAGGATTTCCTGTAAAGGATTTTTGAAGGAATATCCAAATGAAAGCTTGGGGTTCGCCTTTGGATGCTTACCCGTTCTTTTGGATCTTCAGGTAGGATTCCGAACATAATGTAATCAATGAATGGACCCATATTGAAGTTTGAAGGATTGAAATCCGACTTCCGACCACTTGGTGGCATTCAGCCACTGCTTGGTGTGTGTTAAGAGGAGGAAGGATTCTTCTTTCGCACACTGTGATTTGCATGTTTTCCCCTTCCTGGATTGCCATGGATGCGGCAAGTTCAGCTAGGGCATCTGCACGTATGTTTTCACCTCTACGAATGTGGGTGATGTGACAGATGTAAAACTTTTGCAGAAGTGATTGTGCCTTGTTGTAGTAAGGCAGCAAATCTGGCTTCCTGACTTCAAATTTCTGATTCATCTGGTTGACGATCAATTGAGAGTCTCCAAAGACTTCCAGCATGGTGATACCGGATTCGATGGCGAGTTCCAATCCTAAGATCAGAGCTTGATATTCAGCTGCATTGTTTGTGCATGGTTCCAGTAGCGAGAAAGCGTGTGGAATCATGTATTTGTCGGGGCTAACAAAGAGGATGCCAACTCCCGAGATCAGCTGTCTTTTTTCATTTGTCCTGGTTGCACCGTCAAAGTACATGTCCCAGGAGGCACTTTGTGAGAAAGTCTCCACATTGTAGACTGGTTCATCTGGGAGATCATCTCTAAGCGGAGAATCTTTAGGCAATGGATGCTCTGAGAGGAAGTCCGCTAGAGCTTACCCTTTGATTGCTTTTTGTGGTACATACCTAATATCAAATTGTGACAGAAGGATGGACCATTTTACCAGTCGAGCATTGAGAGAACCTGCCTTTGTGACAAGGACCTTCAAGAGGTTGACCCTCGAGACCAGGTATACTGTGTTGGAAAGCAAGTAGTGACGCAGCTTTTGTACGGCGAACATCACTGCAAGACATTCTTTTTCGACTGGAGAGTAGCGATGCTCTGCACCTACTAGCATGCGGCTGAGGTAATATAGAGCAGCTTCTTTTCTTTGATCATTTTCTTGCGTAAGCAGAGCTCCCAAAGAGTGATCAAGGGCTCTTGTGTACAAGATGAATGGTTTTCCAGTGGTAGGAGCAGCTAACACTGGAGGTTTTGTCAGGTATGACTTGATGTCTTGGAAAGCAGCTTCACAGTCAGCATCCCAGACAAAGTTTACACCTTTTCTCATCAACCGGGAGAATGGACGGCATTTCCCCGAAAGATTGGAGATGAACCGTCTGATGTAGGCTAATCTCCCTTGAAGCCCTTTGAGTTCTCTCAAGGTTCTTGGAGAGGGCATTTCTAGAATGGCTTTGACTTTTATGGGGTCAAGCTCTATTCCAGCTTTCCGAACTAAGAATCCGAGGAGCTTACCCGACGAGACGCCGAAGAAGCATTTCAAAGGATTCATTCGCAGTTTGTGTTTGCGAAGCCGAAGGAAGACTTCTCGAAGGTTTTCGAGATGATCTTCTTTTCTTTTGCTTTTGACGGCGAGGTCATCAACGTAACATTCAACCGTCTTGTGCTGCATATCTTGGAATATTTTCATCATAGCCCTCTGATATGTGGCACCAGCATTTTTCAGACCAAATGGCATGACAGTGTAGCAATACACGCCAAATGGGGTCCAAAAAGATGTATGTTTTTCATCTTCAGGATGCATCTTTATCTGATTGTAGCCAGAGAAACCATCCATGAATGTCATTCGCTCGAATCCACAGGTATTATCAATCATTACCTCTGGTATGGGGAGCGGAAATTCATCTTTAGGGCATGCGCCATTCAGGTCTCTATAGTCAATACAGACCCTGATCTGCCCGTTTTTCTTTGTCACGGGGACAATGTTGGCCAACCATTCAGGATGTTGTTCCTCACGGATGAAGCCGACGCTTTTGAGTTTTTGAACTTCTTGTTCAATTTTATCCATCACATCTGAACGGAATCTTCTTTGGCCTTGCTTGACAGGCTTGATGTCTTCTTGAAGATTGAGTTTGTGAACCGCTATTTTGGGGTCTAAGCCTGGCATTTCAGCGTAAGACCATGCAAAGCAATCAACGAACTCACGAAGAAAGGCGATATACTCGGGCAACTCATCATCCTTTATATTCTTGCTTATGAATACAGGACGTGGGTTATCTGGTGTTCCCAAGTCTATCTTTTGAACAGGATCTTCTGTTGGAAGGTTCGAAGGTGGTTCCTCCATAATATTTTCGGAGGCTTCCAGCTCGACGAAACCTTCTGGGGTTTCAAAGGCATTTCCAGACCAAGGTTTTGTTCCTTTCCACGGGTCTTCTTGATCGGTAATTTTTCCAAGGCTTGCTATGAGATGATCCCAATCGCCTGTTGAAACCGGGTCGAAGTAGGCTACTTCTTTTGGAGATGAGGGTTATTCTGGGTCAGAAGTCCACACGTCTGTGCCATCGGACAACTCCTCTTCATTTTCGGAGAAATCGTGCCAATTGAATGAGCTTCCTGGATCTTTGTCAGGTGACTCATCAAAGAGATATCCAGGGAGATCGATGTCTTCATGGACTTGAGAAGTTGAGGCTTGGTCAGTATATTGACTTTTAAGCCTTTGTGTCAACTGTCTCAAGGGAGTGTCAGGATCATACCCTAACTCGTGTGAAGACTTTTCTACATAGCCGTAGAGTCTCCAATCTTCCAGCTGGCTTTTGGTCAAGACGGGCCCCAATGGTGTGAGAATACAGCGTCCTTCTCCCAAACCGACTGGGTTTTGAGCGTCATAGCCCATTTTCTTCATAATAGCTTGTGCCACAAAACAATATAAGGATAGTTGAGGCATACCTTTATTTTGGAAAGGTTCAAGCATGGAGTTTGATGAAGAAGCATCCGATCTATGGAAGAAGATCGGCTTTTCCTTTGCTGAAGTTGCTGGAACGACGAAGAAAGCCGACGTAGGATCTTCTATGTCAGAATTTGTCTCCATTGGAGTGAGAGCAGGCTGAACTTGCTGAGTGTCAGCTTGGCTTGACGATGTGTCGTCTTCTGACTCTGAATCCGAGTCCGTGTCTTGCATGATAGACACGAAAGAGACAACAAATTTGCCCCCAGGCTTTTGCTTTGCCTTCTTCACTTTAGTTGTGATGACCAAAGGCTTTGAAGGTTTGAGGGAGATGATGAAGGGAGTTTGAATGCTCTCTTCAGATTTACCGGATGGTTTGTTTTCTTTCGGTGATTGTTGATGAGCTTTGCCTTTATCTTTCTGGAGATTTTCGGCAAAGGATGCTGTGTGCTTCTCCTCTTCTTCTTTTTCACCTTCATACATTTGTGAGTCTGCGAAGTGGACTTCTTTACCTTTGAAGGGTTTTCTGTCCGCAAAGACTCGATGTATCATGCCGTCGTCGCCAACAAACTTGATGCATTGATGTAGAGTTGAAGGGACAACACCATTCTCGTGGATCCAAGGGCGTCCGAGAAGGATGTTGTAGCATGAAGGGGTTTTTATTGCATACACTGTGACCTCAGAGATAAGATCACCGATCTGCAATTTGAACCTGATTTTGCCGATAGGCCTTTGAGTACTCCCATCGTATCCAAAGATAGATACAGATGTGTGGCTCAGCTTGCTGGGTGGGATACCCAACTCTTCAAGAGCCGATGTGGAGATGAGGTTGAGTGCAGAACCTGGGTCGATCTGAACTCTGTGCATAGGCATTTCCTTGATATACCCTGTGAAGTACAGGGGTCGGTTATGCCTGGTTTCGCCAAGTAGGAGGTCGTCCTTTGTGAAGGCGATGGTTGCACTGGCTGCTTTTTTAACCGAGAGGCATTCAATGCATGATCCCTCAGTTTTCTTCTTTTCTCCCTTTGAGGAGGCTTCTGAGTTTTTGACCCGGTAATCCATTTCAATTTGAAGGACTTGCGGGGCATATTTGTCGACATCCACATTCAGCTTTTGTAATTCCGAGATGAGATTATCACGAGTGTGCGGAGACATTCGCAACAAATCTAGGATGTGCAGACGTGCAGGTATGTGCTTGAAGTGTTCAATCAAGTCATACTTGAAAGCCTCCTTAGGGCCTGCATGTTCATCATTGTTGCCACTAGGGGCGCTTACAACATCTTTTCCCGAAGGATTTGCATATGTAAAGGAAGATTGGTTGTAATTTTTGTGGTAGTCCCGGCCAGAGCGGGTGCCTCTACCAACTTTGAGAGCTTCTTGAGAAGGGTCTTCATTTGGAAGATTGTCTTCAGGATCAAGAGGCTGTCGTTTTTCATTTGCTGAGGATGAATCAGCAGCAGAGTTGCCATCCTCAGTGATCGTGTTACATGGAGCATTTTCCGGGAACAACTTTCTTCTTCGTTGACTAATTCATCGTCCCAAGCATCAATGGCTGGGAATTCTTCAGTCAGGAAGGGTGTGAACTTTAAAGTCACAGTCTCAGGAGAAGAAACCTGAGAGGGTGTCATCTCAGTGAAAGTCACGTGAGACGAGGTGGCTTCAGAAGATATATTGCTAGGCGTCGCCGGAGTGTAAGTGCTCTCATCAGACGATGCTTCGAAAGAGCTATAATCCCGAATTATCACATTACAGGAAGCTCTGACGGGAGACGTTGCCTGATCGGAGTCAGACTCATCCTCGGATGTAAGAGGATCGTCTATCCAGCAATTTTCTCCATTTTCAGGAGTTAAGGGAGGATGTATCTGGTGGTCTTCAGGGACTTCAGGCTCTGGATTGCGAGGAGGCTCGTTGACGCGTTCTTGCTCTTGTTCTAGAGCGAGCCGCTGCAAGATCCTTGCATATTCTTCAAGATCAGGCATGGGAGCCGGATCTTCTTCTTCATCATCTCTTTGTGGCTCAACATGGTTGATTCCCACTGGAGTAATGAGAGGTGCTGAGTCAGCAGCATTTCTTGTACAGCCTCTTGGTCTTCTTCATCATCAGACCGGGATCCTTGTGGCTGTAGGGGGTTATACCAGATTACTGGCATAAGATGAGACTCAGGAACCAATTCTTCATCGGACAGATATTCTCCTGTTTCAAGGGACTCCTCCCACTCATCTGTGTAGTTGGATTCGAATCCATCATCGGTGTCGCTGGATTCGTATCCATCAATGGAGAATCCAACTACCGAATTGCAAGAGTATGATGCCTCCTGCATGGCTTCTTTGAATTGAGGTGGCATGAAATCACTGAGAGTGAATTTTCTTACCCCTTTTGAAGTCTCTGGAAGGGATGTTTTTGTTGCCTCCAGTGAAGCGATAGAGGAAGCCTCTGCCTTTTCTTTGACCTCTAGTTTTGGCTGGGTCTTCTCTTGCCGTTTGAGCTTGAGGAGATGTTTCCTAGCCTGCCTTCACTGTTGAGCTGTAGGCTTTGTTTTCACGACCTCCCAATTTTCATCTTCCAGGAGATCGGGATGTACCCATATCGGTTGTCCGTCTGGTGTCGGGTAAGGAACCAGTTCCTCGGACGCTTGGATTGAGTTTATCACCTTGAAGGAAGTAGTGATCTTCTTCTTCGGTGATTTTGATGTTTGTCCACATGTCACCATGTTGATGGAGGCAGACCCATAGTTTTTGTCAAAGGTGATGACTCCATTTTTCCACATCTCATTTATTTTCTCTCTCACAACGAAGCATTGATTGAGAGGATGCGAGATCATCTGGTGTTTTTTGCCACAAGAGCCCCGAAGATTTCATCAACATCTTCATCAAACGGGTATTTCTTCTCTACTCGTTCTTTGAAGGCATCTGTGAGTTCAGGTCTCTTACCAGCAGCTTTGTTTTCAGCTTTCTTTGGTGGCTGAGGAGCTGACTTGGTCTGCACATTGAGGACCTCTTTTTTCTTTGGTTTAGAGGTTGCAATGGCGGTTGGCTCTTTTCTTGATGATTTCTTGACTGTTGAGGTCTTTAATCACCGTTTCAGCTTCCATGGAAGCTTCTAGGAGTTCTCCCAGGTTTTTTGATTTGTTGCCGATGATCATGGAGCGGATTCTGGCTCTCATGTTGTTTCGGCAGATGTCGACTAGCGACGCTTGTGGCAATACATCAGAGCATTTGTATGCCATTGCTTTCCACTTGTGAATGAAGTCATATGTTGATTCATTCTCCCCCTGTTTTAGGCTGCACAGCTGAGCCATAGTAGTATGATGATCTTCACCTTTGAAGTGAGTCAGGAAGCGTGTCTCTAGCATGGCCCAATTTTGGATTGAGTCCTCCGGCATAGTGGAGTACCAATCGAAGGCCGTACCTTTTAGGGTACTTGCAAAGAGGCGGATCTTGAGTGCATCTTGATCCGCGATAGCTCCCGTCAGGATCTTGAAGTGGATGACGTGCTGTCTGGCTGATCCTTTCCCCGTATATGTTTGGAGAGTAGGATGCTTGAATTTGGTGGGGAACGGGACCGAGTCCATTCATAAGGGATATGGTGGCTTGATCCCATGCTCCTTGAGTATATCCTCTTCTTTTGCTTTGGCGAGGATACTGTCTACGTCCTTTTTGGTAAGGGCGCGTGACTCATTTTCTTCTCCATTTACCTCGTCGTTTTGATGATTCGGAGGAGGTTCATTGTTCGCCTGATTTTGGAAGGCGAGGAGAAGGTTTTCCATCAGAGTTTCAATCCTCTGCTGGCCCTGTTCCAACTGCTGGATGCGGGTGATCGCATCTTCTGGAGGTGGATTGCGGGGGTGGCTCATAATTTGTAGCCAAGACATTCATCCTTCGTGATTTGAACGAAGAAACTGTCCTGGTGACTGAGCTGGGGCTCATTCTTTTTGAAGAAGAGCTTGAGGAAGGATCACTCTACTATCCTTTGCTTGAAGGAGCAGGGGATTCTTCTGAATGTCTTCTTGTCCTTGAGACACTGCGGGTCGTCGGACGTCGGACATGGATTTTTGTTGCTGATTTTTGGCGCCTTCTGGTTTTTCCAACAATATGGACGGCAGCAACTTGGTTGGGTCTTTCTTTTTTGACCCATTTGGGAGAGAGTTGAAGTGTAGGAGGCTAGGTCCTTTGCTTCTCTAGTCTCTTTTGTCTATACGACGCGCGGCGGCGTATACGACGAGCAATTTGAGCTTCGGTCAGCTCTGGCTGGGCTTTGACGATGAAGGATGTGCTCCCTCGGGCGCAGCAGCCGAGCCTGTCTTCTTTGTAGCTGGGCAAGGACAGGATGCGAACCCTGTCCTTCGCCTGTTGCAGCGAAGCTTTGAATTTTTGGAGTTCGGCCCCTGTAGAGATGAAGGGTCGAACTGCAGGTTTGTAGGCCTTAGCAGGTGCTTGTAGAGGCCTTGTGATGCATGATCTGATTTTGGGCTTGTAGGAACAAGCCGGCTCATGCTGGGATGACTTGGAAGTCAGGTTGGAGATGGGTCTCTCCTCTTTCATGTAAGCAAGAGGATAGAACTGGTTCTCCTTGAGTGGGGCCAGGAATGCTGGCTTAGTGGATGTTTGGGACCTTCTTTGCTTTGGTGAAGGTCTTGGGGACCAAGTCTTGGGATAGACCTGGTTGCTTGCAGGTCGAGGCTTCGTGGAGCTGCCACGGGCTTCAGGCCTTCTGGTGCTCGCCTTTGGTGTCACGGTAGTGACACGTTGAGAGGCGAGTTTCTGCTTCTTGGAGGGAGCAGTTTGTTCCTCAGGAAGTGGGAATGGTCCCAGCGTCCCAAAGACGATAGTCCGGGGAGTCGAGGTCGACCCGGAGTTCAGAGAGTTGCCGAGGGAGTTTATGCTTCGACAGCTGATGGGGCGCTTGTAAGTGCGTGAGGTTTGCCTCTGTTGAAGCATGAGTTGGTGCTCGTTTTCATCGAAAGTAATGGTTAATGAAGCTGCCATTGTTAGTTTTCGAAAATTTCTGAAACAAGACCACATCCATTAGTAATCACAAGAATATAATGATCATAAATGGGAAGTTCTATGGTTTCGTCTTTTCAAATTGCTAGAGGAAGATGACCCAAGCAACATGAAGAAGGCAAAACGCCATAGAGGGTACAATTGTTCTGATCGCAGGTATGGTAAGCCCAGAATGGGCATCCCAGTGACTGCTAGAAGCAATTGTGAACTTAAATTCGACTTATCGAGAAGCAGAGCTTGCTCGAGGTAAGAAGAATATAAAGTTGGAGTTACAGATGTGCCGGTCGCAATACAGTAGACCCTGAACGGGCGTACTAGTACCGCTAGACACAAATGTTTTGAGACCGCATCCATGAGATGAGATTCTCTGTTTTGAAAGGTCAAGATTGGATTCATCAAAGAGAGCAGATGGTATTCCGATCTAAACACGGGCTCATCGATTTCCGCGAGCGCCAGTGCTCAGAAAGAAATGAACCATAATTTCTCGGATCTGAATCTAAAAATGACGAGTTTTTTTTTTGAAAGGCCAATATCGGGTTCATCAAAGAGAGCAAAAGGCACTCCAATCTGAACACGGTCTCAGCGATTTCCGCGAGCGCCAGTGTTCAGAAAGGAGAAGACCAAGATTTCTCCAATCTTAACCCAAAATGACGGAAGTTTTTTTTTTTTGAAAATTTTAAAGATTTTTTTTAAAATCTTTTTTTTATTTTTTATTTATTTTTTTATTTTTTTAAGATTTTTTTTTGAAAATTTTTTTTATTTTTTATTTTTTATTTTAAAATTTTAATTTTTTAAAAATTTTAATTTTTTTTTAAAATTTATTTAAAAGACGAGAGAGTACACATAGGCCTCCTAACCCGGTCTTATGAAATCTTGATTGATAGAATTGCCCCCAGGTAAGGGTAGGATTACTTAATGAACCCGTTTGGAGGACCCTTGCCTAGAACAGTCAAGCTGTCTCCACACTCTGGACAAGGCTTTTCTTTGAATCAACCATGATCAAAGAACATAGTTGGTTTAACCTTAGTGGTCTATGTCTTTTTTTATTATATTTTTATTTTATTATAATTTTTTAATGAACTCATCGAAGAGAAACGATGGCCCAAAACCTTAGTCGAACAGGCTCAACATTTCTGCAAGCGCGATGAACGATAGGAACGGATCAAGGTTTCTCAATTTTGAATCCAAAATGAGAAATCTAAATTTTTTTTATTTTTTTTATTTATATATATATATATATTTTAGATCTTTAATGAACTCATCGAAGAGAAACAATGGCCCAATCCCCGATCCGAACACGGTCTCAGCGATTTCCGTGAGCGCCAGTGCCCAGAAGGGAGAGGATCAAAGTTTCTCAATTTTGAATCCAAACTGAAAAATCTGATTTTTTTTTGTTTTTTTTTTGAAAAGAGAAAGAGTGGAAATAAATTCAAAGAATTAGAAATTTCCAAACAAAAATCTCATCTCATTTTTTTTAGATGCGGAATCCAACATAGGCCACCAATTATAAAGTAGCCAAGGAATCGAGAAAAGAAATATAAGCATAGAGCAAAATATATGATATGCAAATATTTCATTTCTAGCATCGTGTTCTCAAATAAACGAGTCCCACCGGGTGGAGCCAGCTTGATGGACCACGCTCCTGCTCGGTTCCTACCGAGGTCGGCGGACGTGGGAGTCCGTCGGGTCCGACCCTTTCGTAACCAGGGGGCAGGGGTGTGCATCAACATTTCTTTTTTTGTGTGGGTGTGCCAGATTTTCTATTTTACTTGGAATTGCAAGTGGTGATCCGGAGATCAACCTTAGCAAGTAAAAAGGAAATCAACTTCTTTCAAGTTTTCCATTGCACATATATTTAAGAAAAGAGACATTTTTCTTGGTTTGCCGTGAAAGGCGATTTTTTTGGCATTTATAGCCGATTTTGGCGTTTATAGTCGATTTTTGGCGTTTATAGCCGATTTTGGCGTTTATAGCCGATTTACAATCCTTATCAATAATGAAAGACAAGAGTTGTGATTTTTGTCTCTTTTGAAAAAATACAAACTACAATGAAAAGCAAGAAAAGGAGGATCTAACTTCTCAGGAGATTGTGGGGGACTCGTTTAGATTGACGGTCGCAAGCCATATGTGGGCTTCGCCATCATCCATGCAGATGAGAACAGAGGCTGCTATTGATTCGCTTGGCTTGACTATAACCTCAGGTTTTTAGAGGACAAAGACCAAAATGAGGTCCTATGTCCAATAAAAAGCCGAGTAGACGGGCTGAAAAGCCACATCTAAGCCATTGGAGGCAGGAGGAGAAGGCAAGGACCTTGGGGGGGGGGGGGTACCCCCCAAGGGACTTTTGTCACCTTGTAGCGGTGGCCGGTGGAGAACTTCCGCAGAGTTTTCTCTCTTTTCATTCTCTGAATTTCTGTGCTTCTGTCTGTGATTCGTTGTCTGCGATTTCGTTGTCTGTTCTTTCTTCTTGGAGTGCTCTCCTATTTATAGGCTTTTTGGTAGCCATTTAGGAGGGTTTATGGGCTTTTATTGTCATTAAGCCGGATAATTGGAGGAGTTACAAAATTGAATTCTTTATTTTGTAACTCCTTTTTCTTGGCTTCTGATTGGCCGGAGGAGATTGAGGGCATTTGATCGCCTTTAATCGCCATGATGAGAGGAGTTTCATGAGTTAAATGCCATGAATCTCTTGACTTGTAACTCCCGGATGCTTGCTTCTGATTGGTCCGTCCAAAGAAATGGATTGTTGACTGTAATAAAGCTAGTCAATTAATCGCATTAAGTGGTCGCCGAGCATCTGAAGAGTCGTGGGCCGTGCCGCGTCTTTTGGGATTCTTCTGGTGATGATCATCGATGGATCTTCATGTAGATCGACATCAGATGATCATGTAATTTCAGGTGTTTGTTGCCAACAGCGGGTCGGTGCCATCTGTCCTGTCGATTTCTCGATCGGTCGGGTTAGAAAGCACACTTTTTTTTGGTTAACCGGGTGGCGATCAATATTGTTTTCGATACTTTTGATGATTGACCTGTGTTTTGGACGAATGTCAGAGGATTGGTGTCTCAAAAGCATGAATTTTGGAAAGTACCAGAGGCTGGGCGCTTCGAATCGCGAAAAAAACGGAGAAAACCGGAGTTTCCGGGGCCTTCCCGGCGACCCCGGGCTCCAAGGTCGCCGGCGACCCTGGCCCAGGGTCGCAGGGGTCTGCGACCTTGGGGGGGTTTTCCCCCCTTTTGTCCCGTTTTGTGTCCGTTTTTGCTGTTTTTCGATTCTTTTTTATTCTGTATTTTTCCTTGACATTTTGACCATTTATTGGCCTGATTTCTTTGTAGGAAACCTGATGAGAATCCTTGCATTTTATTTTGCAAAGTTTCCAATTTCCTGAGAAAGCCGAAGACTTTGTAGCGTAGAGCTGCCGATTTTCCGTCAGAAGCTGAAACTGGGTCAAACGATGTCGGAATGACCTAAAATTTGGTGTGAAGCCTCCTGAGCAATAAATAAGACCAACCATAGGCTTTTGTTTGAGTTTTGAAGCCGTTTGGGGTCCTATCACCAGTAGACTCGCTTTTGTCGCGTTGAAGATGTCGCGGTTTGATGTGCGGTCAACCGATGTCCGATTGACTTGAAATTTGACAGGGAACCTATTGGAGTCATTTTAAGATGATCCATAGGCTCTGTCTTGGACATCATGGTCCCGTAGAGCTTTGCCGCCGAGAGGCCTGATTTGGCTTCCGAGCGTCAAACTATGGTCAAATGTTGTGGAAATGACCTGAAATTTGACGTGTAGCCCTTTATAAGCATTTTGAAGCCGTCCATGTGCTCTATCTGATGAGTAATGGCCTCGGTGGTTCTCGCCGCCGAGAGGTTTGATTTAGCTGTTCGAGGGTTGATGTAGGGTCAAACGTTGTCGGTTTGACTCGGAACTTGACGTGGAGCCTTTTGGAAGTATTTTGAGACCATCCATCGGCTCTGATCGAAGATTTGGTGTCTCCGATGCTTTTGCCGCTGAGAGCTCCTTTTCGGTTGTCGGAGAAGCGAAGTTAGGCCAAATGATTTTGAAATGGCCCGAAACTTCTTGTGTACTCCTCTTTTGGCTGTCTTGAAGGATCTTGCAGTCTTTGTTTGATTCTGACAAGATTTGATTTTTGGAAGTAGCATTGCCTATTTATGGCAGGTTGCGACTTCATGTAGTTCTTTGGATCTTGAAGAGGCAAAGTGACATTTTTGGTGTCAACAGAGATGTGGCCGGAGAAGTCGGCCTTTTTTAAGACCGTTCTGAGTGGATGTTCTGTCACAACCACGATGGAGAAGGCTTGGAAATAGTGGAAAAGTTTGCGAGAAGCGCTGACGAGCGCCAATGCGAGCTTCTCCATTAGTAGGTACCTGGTCTCGGTGCCAAGCATGCTCTTGTTGGTGTAGTAGATCGGCATTTGTTGCTTGTCGTCCTCTCTGACGAGGACTGAGCTGACCGCATGATCCGAGACTGCGAGGTAGAGGTAGAGCACCTCTCCCTGTTTCGGAGTCGAGAGCAGGGGAGGTGAGGAGAGATAGGCTTTGAGCTTCTGCAGCACTTCGTCGCACTCCGGGGTCCAATGAAACTTCAAATTTTTTTTAGGAGTTGAAAGAATGGCCTACATTTATCTGAGGACCAGCTGACGAAGCGATTGAGTGCGGTAGCCATGCCGGTGAGCTTCTGAACCTACTTCGTCGTTATTGGACTTTGTACTCCAAGGACCGCCGTGATCTGATCTGGATTGGCTGCAATCTCTCTTTTAGTGAGCAGGCTTCCGAGGAATTTGCCGGAGCCGACGCAAATGCACATTTGGAGGTGTTGAGCTTAAGCTTGAACCTTCTGATGATGTCGAATACCTGGCTCATGTCGGCCAAGTGGTCCTGGGACTGCTTGGACTTGACGACCATGTTGTCAAAGTAGACCTCCACCGTCTTATCGAGCTGGACCTGAAACATCTTCGTGACCAACCTTTGGTAGGCACCCCTACATTTTTTAGCCCAAAGGGCATGACCTTGTAACAGTAAATGCCTCTGGGCATTATGAACGCAAGTATTGTCTTTGTCAGGTCCATGAATCGGTATTTGGTGGTAACCTTGGTAGGCATTGAGGAAGCTCATTTCATCGTGGCCGGCAGTGGCGTCGATCAATTGATCGATTTTGGGGAGTGGGAAGCTGTCTTTGGGACAGGCCTTGTTCAGGTCGGTGAAATCGATGCAGACTCTCCACTTTCCAGTTTTCTTTTTGACGACCAAGGTGTTCGCCAGCCACCTCGGATACTTGACCTCTCTGATCGCCTCCGCCTCTACTCTCTAGCAGCTTCCCGACCTCTTCGACCACCGCTTCTGTCTGTGGTACCCCCGTCCTGCGTGCCTTCTGCATTATTGGTTTGTGTTGGGGGTCCACGCTGAGCCTGTGACACATGATCTAGGGGTCAATGCCGGGCATCTCGTAGGGGGTCCAAGCGAAGACTTCTTCGTTCCTGAACAGGAAACTGACGAGTTCGTCTCGCTCTGTCTCGGCAAGCTGACTGCCAATCAATAAGTAGTGCTCGGGGTCGATGGGAGTGAGCCTGACCTCGGTCAAATCCTCGTCGCTTTTCTTCTCGGGATTGCGGCCTACCTTATCAAGCTCGTCTTCCAGCTCGGCCATATTCACTTGCTGCGGCTCCTTCTCTCCTGGCACGACGGCCATTAGACATTGCTTGGCCACCTGATGGTCGCCTCTAATAGTGACCACCTTCATTCTGTCATTCTTGTCCTCTAAGGGGAATTTAAGTTTCTGGTGGTGGGTGGAAGGTATTGCTTCCATGTTGTGCAGCCATGTTCTCCCCATTATGGCATTATAGGGAGACGGCGCGTCTACCACAAGGAAGTCGGCAGTGATGGAAGCGCCTTCGACTTGGACTACGAGGGAGATCTTCCCCTTGGGGTATACTGGTTTGGCGCTGAAGCCTATCAGGAGAGTCCGCGCTTCCTCCAGGTTCTCTTCCCTAAAGCCCATCTGCCTAAAGCAATCAAAATAAAGGATCTCGGAAGAGCTTCCGGGGTCAACGAGGATCCTTTGGACTATGCAGTTTTTGAGTTTGATGGTGACAATAAGTGAATCGTTATGGGGGAGCTGGACTCCTTCCAAGTCTTCCTCAGAGAAGCAGATCATGGGCTTCTACTTCTGAGCTTTCTTGAACTCTGGTTCGAGCTCGGCAGTCTTCACCTGTTTGCCATGCGCGACCCTCCTTGCCTCGGCACGGGCCTGGTTACTCCCCCTGTGGGCGGGAGCCAGGTGGATGACGCTAATGATTTTTCTGACTCATCGCTAGAGTGACCTCCGTCATCCTGGCGTTGAGCTCGGTTGGTGTTTATTCCTCCGCCCTTCACATACTCCTTCGAGTGCCCGTCCTCGACGAGCTTCTCAAGGTGTGACTTGAGGGAGAAATAGTCTTCAGTGCTGTGCCCATTCTGCTTGTGGTAGGCACAGAACTTACTTTGGTTGCGGTCGGCGGGGTTGCCCTGCATAGGCTGAGGCCAGCTGAAGTAGGGCTGGTCTTTGATCTTGTTCAGTATCTTATGGATAGGCTCCACGAATACCATGTAGACATTTGGTTTGAACTTCTTGCCATCACCCGCGTTGGGAACCAATGCTGCTGCCGAGTTGGTGGATGCTCGATATCGATTCCTCTCCTCCCTCTGAAACGTCCTCTTTTCCTTTCTGGAGAAGGACTTCTTGGAGGGGGGCTGTCATGCTGGGTGGCTCGGTCCTCGGGCTTGGACTGGCCTTTGGAGACTGGTTTAGAGACGCCGAAGCTCTCATTGGTCCTGACCTCGTCTTGCTCTTGGGTAATATACTTATTCACCCTTGCCATCAGCGTTTCCACCGAGGTTATGGGATTCTCGACCAGCTCCTTGCGAAGGTCATTATCAGGCAGCAGGGCGTGCTGGAAGGACATGATAGCCACTTCATCGTTAGAGTTCTCGATCTGGCTATAGACAGTCCAAAACCTCTTAGCAAATTGGGTGATACTCTCGTTCCACCTCATCTTGAGGGCCATGATGTTGTCATCCGTCTTCGGGATGACTCTGTAGGCCTGAAACTTTCCCAGGAAGGAGTTCCACAACTGGCGCCAACTTGAGATCGATCCCTTTGGGAGACTGCAAAACCATTTGAGGGGGAGGTCTCCCAGACTCGACGAAAAAACTCTGCAGTTCAAATGGCCGACATCGCCCCACACCGACATCTTCTGGGTGAAATGTCGGAGATGTGCTGCCGGATCTGAGGCGCCATCATAATGGACGAAACTCGGGACGCAGAATCTCTCGGGCAGGGGGAAGTCCTTGATCTCCTGAGAGAAGGGAGACGCGTCGGCGTCGCTGGAGTCGTACGAATCTAGATGATTGCGGGAGAGGCCGACTACTTCCATATTGCGCCGGATAGCTTGCCTGATAAGCTTGTCAAGCCACACTTCTTCATCTTCTCTGTCCTACGAGATGGGCTCTGACCTTCTCTTGGAGTGACTGTTGCTGGAGCCCTCATCCTGAGCCCGGCGTTGCCTCTTGTGCTCGAGGTACTGCCTGAGGTCGATCTCGGATCGATTGGTCGGCCTCCTTTTGCAAGGTCGGGGGCCAGCTCGTGCCTTGTGCCCAGGTCGCTGCTGAAGCTGCTGTTGGAGCTGCCGAATCAACTTCTCTTGCTCCTGGATCAGAATGTTCTGGGCCGCGACATCTCCATCACCAGTCCGGTGACGGGAATGGTGGGACTTACTGACTACTACAGATTTGTTCTTCTGAGGACGCTCTTGTCGCTGTTCATCTCGCTGGGAAGGCATAGCCTCCTCCTCTTGGGATGAATCCTCGACTTGCTCCGGGAATGGGACCTGGACAAAAAAGCGTGCGTCAGGGTGCTCCTCGACTACAACTGCGCCAGACCTTGCGTCGGATCGCCTCTGAGGAGGAACGACCGGCGATGGGCCCGGGGGTGGCGGCAGCTGGATTATCGCTTTTGAGGATTCTCCACCTTTCTTAGCTTTGGGAGGCATGGTGTTTGGGTTGTGTTTGGGAAGATTGGGTTAATGCTTCCTCACAGACGGCGCCAATTGTAAGTGCCTAAATATTACGGATTTTGTAATGAGGATTAGGGTGAGCTTGATGCTCCTTTAATGATGGAAAGTGGCCTGGAAACCTGAAAGGAGAGAAGATGAAGCAGTCAGAAGACCCTGGCTGTGGGCAGCACAAGGCTCTCCGATGCCTAAGTCAGTATGAGGTCTAAACCATATGATGGAGATGAGAAAAGAGAGAGACAGAGTAATAGCTCTCTAGTTGTGATTGTCTTACCTGGGATGGAGAGCGCTCCTCTATTTATAGAGGAGCAAAGCTGTGCTGCATGGTGGGGCTGATGATGACGTCTTAACACTCCCAGGGGTGCGGTCACGTCAGCCCACTACACATTAAATGGCGATCCGATCAGCCCATTTTGCATTAAATGCTGGTCTAATCAGGCCTTACCCTGCTTGACTTTTGGGCCTAGTCCCATCGGGCCTGGCCTGGAGCCATACCCTGATGGGACGTAGCCACTGGGTGCCGTTTTGCCAGGGGTGATGGGCGGCCAAGATGGCTTTGTCAGACTTAACTGGAAGTCCGTGAAAGTACAGCTGTCAGCATCCATCTGAGCTGTGTAATCGAGGTGAAAGCGCTGTGCCGAGGTCGGGGGTGACCGAAGTGAAAATGTTATGCCGAGGTAGGAGCGACCGAAGTGGGGACCCGATGCCGGGGTCAGGAGTGTCCGAGACCGGGAACGATCTCGATCTCGGATAGCGCCTTGGTAGCATTACCGTGGTGCGCGTGGCCGAGGTCGAGACATGATCAGCCGACACTAATGCCGAGACTAATATAATCCCAGCGCTTTGGGAAACATCCCCACACATTTACATTATCCAATTTTATCCCAACAGGAGATGGTCACACTAATCTCACCTTTAGTCAGAGTGAAATTTAACAAGGCCCACCATTAGTCAGAGTGAAATTTAGCAAGAGCTCTTCTACTGTATATTGGCCATTTGCAAGTGGTATCAGGAGTCACTCTGCTGAATTGGGAAGGCAATACGCAATACATCATCATCATTGAAGTCATATCTCATCTTCTTTTTTCCTGGGGATCCATTTCTGGAAATGTGTATCATGCATACGGAGGTGCCAACACCACTCAACCATAAATGTGTTGACCATATCTCATCTATCTAAGATGGGTTCTAGACTTCCAGTCAGTAGTTTCAATTTTTCATTCAACCTTATCTAAAGTCATGCTTTAAAATGTCCCAATATTTTATTTAAGGTATTCATAGGTATTTTTTTCTCCTAAATCCTTAGAGCACTTCAGCTAGGGGCATGGGACAGGCCAGCTCGAGACCGATCCCGGCCCCGGCCCAGCCTGCTTTTAGGCCGGGCTTGGATATGTAAGTTGAGCCCATTTAATGATTGGGTCAGACTTGGATTAAGCAAAAAAAAAAAGCCCAAAGCCCAGCCCGTATAATATGTGCATGTAATTTAATTTAATTAGGCCAAAGATTTGCTAGAAAGCTTAAAAAATTGTTTAAAAGACATGTTCAGCACTGCCTAGTTGACTAAATAGGTGGGCTCGGGCCTGACTTTATGGTCCATTTTGGGGTTGGGCCAGGCCTGGCCTGTGTTTCTAAAGTCGGTCCTGGCCTGGATATGCCTTACCCAACCCAGCTCATGAACACCCCTAACTTCAGCCGCGTTCCCATAGTAACCCAAGCCGCAATTGAAAAGGCACATGCTTCATTCGTCATAAGTGACTGTAGGGGAAAAAATTATTACACCATCAAGGACAAAAGCCCAATAATCCAATGTGAGCCTCTCGATGTATAAGATCCCAGTCAGCACTTTTAAGCAGCTAGTGTTGAGGAGATCCTGAGGGTAGAATCATCATCACTCATTTGGATGAGAATAAGAATTTGCAGCCAGTTCTCCCCCACCTTCCTTGTCCAAATGACGCTTGGAAAAGATGCACAGCATCTCAATCTACTAATCAATCATAATAATTACATTTCACGTTAGCATGAAAGTGAAATGTGTACTAAAACAACATTGACCGCCATTCGGCTGCCTCAAGGGTGACCTCAGTTTCCTGGCCAAGCCCAAAAGGAAAAGATTGATGAGTTAACCTTTCGGGAAAAAAGAAGGGTTACCTTAATACTGCACAGTAGATGATATGAAGCACAAACATCAGGTCCACTAATACTGCAACTAAATGCTGGGTTGGTGCACAAGGAAGGACAAGAAGTAACAGAGGAAAAAGAATCCATGAAAATGATAATGCTCATTCTTGGGTTTCCAGCTAAACGCTGATATACACCAAAACCCCTAAGCCATTTTGTATCTAAAATGTAAAAATTAACTGGGAAGAGAATTGAAGTCCACCTCCACAACCTTAATCCTTGTTAACAAACCAAAGTATAATAAATAAAGGGCTGTCACTTCAAACCAAGCCCGAATGACAGCTTGGGACGAGATTTGTTCTCCCCCAGCAGCTTCATTTGATTTTCACGTTCCTCCTCTTCTTCCAATTTCTTCCTTCTCATAGCCTCTTCTTTTTGCCTTTGGATCAGCTCCAACTCCCGGTACCGTTCCTCCTCTTTCTGCTGTTGTTCCAAAGCTTTCTCTTCTCTGATGGTAACTCGATATCCATTGCCTACTGCTTTACAGGCTAACCTCGCTCCTAGTGAGAGCCCACTTGCTATACTCAGGCCATTAACTGTGAAGAATGAGGGCAGCAATGGCCCTTGAGTTTGATGCGTTGCAACGGCAAGGTACATGGACGTTAGTACCTGTCAAACCAAGCATGAACAAGTCCAAGTCATTGAGTAGAATCATATTAAAGTATGTTGATGGTTCAGCTGAATGCTCTGATACCATGAAACCGTTTTAGTATTCAATGCACAGTTTAAGCATTTGTATTACCATTCAATATATAGAATACAGAAGATGCCAACTGTTACAAACATATCTCTGGCAGATTTAAAATATGAATTTAAACTATCCTTAGCCAATGTGATTCAGTTGATCAGCTGATCTTATCCTTGTGCCTGAGTGGGCTGATCTTATCCTTGTAGTTGAATGGGACCAAGAGATGAGAAGAATGAGCAAAAACAGGGATATGAGCCCTAATATGGGTCGCATATAGGGCCATAATTCCCTACCAATAGGCTCTCAATCTTGAGACATTAATGAACTCAAGTTTTTATCTATTCATTTGCTTTGAGTCACCAATGAATGAGGCCAACTGTAGGTCAACACCTCGACCCCCGCCGGGGGACACCCCCAGACCCCCTCTGCGTAGCGCATGAATTATAGTAGTGGCAATTTTTGGCATCTTATCGTTCCATTGTTGTTTAGTAACCCGGTTTTGTGAATTGCTTTGCTAGTATGAGATACTAACATGCAGGTTATCATGTTCTCTCCATATGGCCCACAAGTCTTTTACTTTCTTTTATGGTTGAATGTTTATTTTTGGTAAGTTGTAAAGGGCATCATTGTTTCCTTGTTTTCACGGTTTAGGGCAAGGCATGGTGAAATTCCCTATGAGCCTTTTATTTCCATTAATAGATTATCATGTAAGTCTCATCGTAGAGACATAGAAGTTTGTGTAGTTTTCTAAATTTGTAAATTCTGGCAATGTCTGAGACGAAGAAGGAAAGTGAAGCTGGACTCCTAATCAAAGAGTTTGAAAATTACCAAAGGTGTTTTGGAGTTTCCCAAAGAGTTTGAGGAATTCCGAATTTTTGGAAAGTTTAGAAGTCCAAGAAGTCTATTCCGCTTGGGCCATGTGGAGGAGAGGACTAGTTTCTAATTTTAGCGTTTTCTATTTATAGTTGAATGCTTTATTTAGAATGTTTCCAAATCTGATCCAAACATTGCAAGTTACTAATAATGGTCAAATCAAATTAATTTTGGGAAAGAGTTCTAATTAGTGTTGATGACTCATGAGATGGACACATTGGTAACACTAATTTAAGAAACTGGACTTTCCTTAAAATAACTTGACTTGGAACCAATCTTAGATCATATCATGAGATGATTTGATGATTCATATATTTATATATGTGGGCCCTAATACCTTAAAAGGAAATCCTCAATTCAAAATATTAAGTGGGAGCGGGGCATTTAAATTGAGAAATCCCCATGGTTTTCCACCATACGTCCATTGTATGGAAAGTATTAGCCTCGCGCCACCAAGAGTGTGGCCGTTCCTTCGGAGAGTTTTTACTTGTCTGGTTACTAGATATGGATCTCCTATGGATAGTGTTGGTGAGACGGGGTGGGGGCTTACTCTCCTAGGAGGAGCTGCTCACAACGGTTGTCATGCAATGCTAGTTGGTGGGTCACACTTAACTAAAATAATGATGTAGTATTCCCTAGAATTTGCCTCATGTATTTTAGAAACCAAAGCTAATCGGGAGTCATACATTATTTGGTATGAGATACCTAGATGATAATGAATGATGGGGATCATGGATAGTTAGTCTTAATTTCAATTTTGATGAACTTTGATCCGCACCAATCCAAGGACATTCGCACTCCCCTAGGAGGCATGCCCTAAAGGGATTGGCCGATGTATTCTAAATTCAGTGCTTATGAGGATTCCCACATAAATTTGGTAGAATACTAAACCCTAATGCTATTTATATTCTTTCATTGAATGTATGGTTATGTGCTTTAATTTGTACAGCATGAATTCGAATACTTTCAATCCACTTGCGACCATCCTCAACCAGAACAAGTTGATGGGATCCAACTATGCAGACTGGAAAAGGAACCTGGATATTATCTTAACAGCTTCAAGATGCAAATATGTCCTTACTATACCCTCCCTTCCTGAGCCTGAGCCTGATGCACCACAGATTGTGAAAAACTTTTACACCAAGTGGACCAAAGATAATGAGAAGGCCAGATGTTTTATTCAGGCATCCATGTCTATTGTTTTGCAAGAACAACATCAATCCTATAAGTCAGCATACGATATTATATCGAACTTAAAGGAGATATTTGCAGAACAGATCAGGCCTGCTAGGCAGGCTGCTATAAAAGTGCTGATGGAGACAAAGATGGCTGAGGGAACCCCAGTACAAAAATATTTGTTAAAAATGAAGTTGGCATTGAATGAGTTAGATGTACTGGGGACTATGATTGATACAGAATCGCAGATCGACACGATCATTCAATCACTACCAGACTCATTCAAACATTTCGAGATCAATTATAATAAATTGGAAATGACCATAACTGAGCTATCTCGCCAGCTGGTAGTGTTTGAGGAAATCATGAAGAAAAGACCAACTGTGCTCATGACAGAAAAGTCATTTGCTAAGTCTAAGCCGAAAGGCAAAGACCAGGATAGCAAGAAGAAATCAGTCATCAAAGGTCCTAAGGTGGAGTATGGTTCCACTAGTGGTGTGGCCAAGGTTAAGGATACAGGAGCAAAGGGAAACTGTTTCCACTGTAGTATGACAGGACATTGGAAGAGGAATTGTCCACGATTTCTGTCAAAGGAAAAGACCTCAAGTATGATTGAGTCACTTGTTTCTAAAGTTAGTTTTGCAACTAGTACTTCAGAATCTTGGTTTGTAGACTTCGGTGCAACTAATTACATCAGTAATATGTTGTAGGAGTTACAGGTAACCAGGAGGATTAATGACGGGGAAATCAGTATTAACCTGGGATCGGAAGCCAAGGCAGAAGCAGTGTCAGTAGGAGTAGTAACTTAGTTGCTTTCAAATATTAAGTTGATTTTGTCAGATACATTACATGTACCGTTTTAAGACAGAATTTTAATTTCTAGCTAGTATGATGAATAAGAGTTATTCTGTCGCTTTTGGTAATTAAATTGTCTTAAAGAGGAGCGGTACTCTTATATATTCTGACAAGGTAATCAATGGATTTTATTTGTCAACTCCCACAATGTATGAGATGCATGACACTGACCATCATTAAAGAGGTAGTTACCTTCATGTAGTCCAACAAACCTTTAGCACCCAAGAGGCTAGGTCATATAAACTTAATTAGGATTGACAGGCTAGTGAAAGATAGTATCTTACCTTCATTGGTAGTAGAATCAATGCCTGTCTGCAAATCCTGTCTAGAAGGCAAAATGACCAAAAGACCCTTATTCATCTAAGGGCAGTTGGGCCAAAAATTTATTGGAGATAGTATATACTGATGTGTATGGACCCATAATATTAGAGTGAGAGATTGATACAGGTATTTCATCACTTTCACTAATGATTACTCGAGATATGAATACATATACCTTATGCACCGCAAGTCCAAGATTTTTGAATAGTTCAAAGAATTTTCGAGCGGAAGCGGAAAATCAATTAGGTAAAAGTATAAATACTCTTCGATGAGATCGATGAGGTGAATATCTCTCCACTGGTTTTATGGGATACTTATCAGAAAATGGGATTCGATCCCATTAGTCTGCTCTTGGTTTGCCTCAATAGAACGGAGTAGTAGAAAAAAGGAACAATACTCTTTTAGATATGATCAAGTCTATGATTAAGTTTCTACGGATTACCTATATTTTGGGATATGAAAACTGAAATATATATACTAAACCTCATTCCATCTAAGTCTATACTTGAGACTCCCAGGGAGTTTATAGACAGGGCGAAAGCCTAGTTTACAGCGTTTTCAGGGTTGTCCGGCACACGTACTGAAGGATAAGATGGATTAGTTGGAATCGAAGTCGAAAGTATATATATTTATATTCTATTCCAAAATGAACTAAAGGTTGGTTGCTCTATAATCCTAGAGAGCAAAAGGTGTTTCGCAGCACCAATGCGGTTTTCTGGAGGGAGATTATAAGATTAACTGGAAATCTTTAGAAATAGTTATCTTGGAAGAAAGTCAAGAGAGATCAATTCCAAATCCAAGAATAACCAAACTTTAAGAAAATCCGCTCATAACAGACCCAGTAGTTACACCAGTGCCTTGTCGTAGTGGGAGTATTGTCAGGACCCTTGACAAGTTCTCGGTCTAAGGAAAGTCTTACAAGGCAATCTCGGTGTAACCGGAACAAGATCCCTGTAACTATGATAAAGCAGTTAATGACATAGTTTCGGGACGTTGGCTAGATGCTATGAAAGCTGAGGTGGAGTCTTTGTACTCTAATCAGGTCTGGATACTTGTGGACTTGCCTGCTAATAGCAAACCCATTGGGTGCAAGTGAGTCTACAAAAGATAAGGAGAGCCAGATGGAAAAGTTCCATCCGGATATTCTTATCCATTGTGGTTCATCTCGGTGACGATATTTGCCAAATGGATGTCAAGACAGCGTCCCACGACGACAATCTTGAGGAAGACATCTATATGATGTAGCCAGACGATTTTATAGCTAATAACCAAGTGCAAATAGTTTACAGGCTGCATAAGTCCATTTATGGATTAAAGTAGGTAACCCGAAACAGGAACATCCGTTTTGACAAGGAAATCAAGTCATTTGATTTTTATCAGAATCCGGATAAGTCATGTGTGTAAATGAAAAGTCAAGAAGGCAGGGTAGTTTTTTCTGGTATTATGTGTCGACGACATCCTTCTCCCATGGAGTGATATAGGGATATCGTCAACAGTAAAAGTTTTGGTTGGCTAAGACTTTTGATAATAAAGGACTTTGGAGAAGCCAGGTACATCCTAGGGATAAATTTCCATTGAGACCGGAAAAAATAGGATGATAGGCTTATCCCAATGATGTGTACATAGATAAGGTTCTGGTACGGTAAGCTATGCTTTGTACTAGACCGGATATCTGTCATGCAGTAGGCCTAGTCAGCAAATATTAGTCTAGCCCAAGTCTTTATGATTGATTGCTGTAAGATGTGTCCTCGAATACTTTAGAAGAACTAGAGATCACATGTTGAGTTATAGCAGTGATGAGTTGATTCCAGTCGGTTACATAGATACTGACTTCTAGTCAGATCAGGATTCCGGGAAATCAACTTTTGGGTATGTGTTTATGCTGTAACCGCTTGAGAAGCAACTAAGGTAGCAGATTGATTCAAAAGATTCCTTATGGAACTTGGAGTGATATTTTTGGCAGGACAGCCGCTCACAGTTTACCGTGATAACAGCAGGGCAGTCGTTATGTCCAAGGAACCCAAGAGCCAAAAAGCATGTACAGAGGAAGTTTTACATGGTCAGATAGATTGTGCAGAGAGGTGATGTACGATCACTAAGATAACCTCTGCAGACAATCTAGGAGATTCCTGTATTAAGCCTTTGACTACCAAAGTCTTTGAGCTATAAGTAGACGGGATGTGCATGAGATGCAACTCTAACAGGCATTGAGCCAAAGTGGGAGATTGTTAGTTTTATGGACTCAATCCAGTAGATGATATAATAAATTGATTAATTTCTTTATTTATTAGTATATTAATGCTTTCTTTTCATGAGATAAATGGTGATTTATTATATACTTGCACATAACTAATACGAATAACATGATGGTTCATTAGATGAACCAGAGTCCACAAGTATATTACATGTAACACATGTATATGGATGAGATCCACATACGGGAGACATGTGTGACAAATCTTATACTTAAATATCTTCACAACCAGTGATGAGACTGGACATCTCATACTGACAAGGTTGCAGCACTTTGATCACTATGAGATAGTGTGATTTGTCTCGATCATCAGAATGTAAGATTCTAGATCATAGTGCTGGTACATTGGATGTATTGAAGGACCATGAGAAGCACCTTATAAACACTGTCTTTACTTTAAGGTCTGCTCTCATAATTCCCTAGCAATAGGCTCTCAATCCTGAGACATTAATGAACTCAAGTTTCTATTTATTCATTTGCTTTGAGTCACCAATGAGTGAGGCCAACTGTAGGTCAACACCTCGGTGATTTGGGTACGTGGTAGTAGAGCTGTGGGAACATTCAATGGTCAAGATGGAATTTATCTCTAATATCTCCTTATGCCAATTAATGGATTTATTATTGATAAGTGCGCACCCATTCCGATTAAGAGTTAATTGGAAAGGTACCATTGATCATTATAATTAATTGGGGCTCAAGGATAATAAGATATTGATCTAGTTTGGAAGACAGGTCCAATCGACCCATGGATATTGATAGAGGGGCATACTTGTGGTAATGTGGGAGTTTAGGGTCTTCTATGTAAAATTCCTAAGACTGGAGTTCAATTGCATTTATATAGTGGAGTTATTTGCAATTAGCTGTGGGCCCGGATTACATAAGAGATGTGGGGTCGCATGTCCCAGTTGGAGCCAGCTTTCTAAGGAATCCCTAGTAGTCCCCACGCTAGCCCAATTATTAGAAAGTATCTGATTCTAGTTGAACTCTAAAAGAAATTAAGTTACTATTTCTATTTGAAGTAAGACTTCTAATAGTGGTAATAGTAGACTTACTAATTTTAGTAGAAGTGAGACTTCTATTTTAATTAGAAAGGAATTGGAAAGTTACTAATCATATTTGAAGTGAGACTTCTAATTATGATATGATAAGTTACTAATTAATTAATAGAAGTAAGACTTCTATTTTAATTAAGAAGAGATAGTTACTAATTTTTGGAAGTAAGACTTCCAATAGAAATTAGTAAGTGGGGCTTGCAAAAGCTATAAATAGAGAAGGAAAAAGGAGTGTTGGACGTCCATCCATAGTCCCATTATTGGGATTCACGCCTAGCCCCTTTGGAGTGCAAGAGTTGCACGTTTTTCCTCTCTTCCCTCTTATAGTTCTCTTTCTAGTTCCTCCCTAGAGTTCCTAGTAGTTTTCTCTTGTAGATCCCACCATCTTCTTGAGAAAAAGGAGAATCTGATACGGGTCATAGCATGGAAGATCAAGAGGTCTTGGAGATCCCTATTTGATTAGTGAAAGCGTTTCATCATCAAAGAAAGACGCAACTTCTCCATTAGAGTACAATTGAGCTCCAAAGGTATAATCCACTTCTTTGCATGTTGTAGATTATTATGGATGCTTATTAGTTGTTGTTTCTATCTTCTAGATAGATTGTATTTACTGATCATGATGGCTGAGATTGAGGGTTTACTTCTTGCATTGGGTTTTATAGCCTTCTGGATAGTTGATCTATGCATCAAGTGGGTCAAAAGTTTTTGAAACCTATCCTAGAGGCCCACCCTATTTCTAACAAACTCGATATCCATTGCCTACTGCTTTACAGGCTAAGCTCGCTCCTAGTGAGAGCCCACTTGCTATACTCAGGCCATTAAATGTGAAGAATGAGGGCAGCAATGGCCCTTGAGTTTGATGCGTTGCAACGGCAAGGTACATGGACGTTAGTACCTGTCAAACCAAGCATGAACAAGTCCAAGTCATTGAGTAGAATCATATTAAAGTATGTTGATGGTTCAGCTGAATGCTCTGATACCATGAAACCATTTTAATATTCAATGCACAGTTTAAGCATTTGTATTACCATTCAATATATAGAATACAGAAGATGTTGACTGTCACAAACATATCTCTGGCAGATTTAAAATATGAATTTAAACTATCCTTAGCCAATGTGATTCAGTTGATCAGTTGATCTTATCCTTGTGCCTGAGTGGGCTGATCTTATCCTTGTAGTTGAATGGGACCAAGAGAGGAGAAGATTGAGCAAAAATAGGGATATGAGCCCTAATATGGGTCGCGTACAGGGCCATCGCGACCTTATTCAATTGTACATAAGGTCATCGTCGACCTTATTCAAGTGTAAATAAGGTTGGCGCCATGCCAAATAGGTAAAAAAAAAATTAAAATCGGATCCAATTGCTCTAATTGGTGCCCCACTTGCTAAAGTATTTGATTGCGTAACACGTCCGGATTAAGTGTTTTTTCTGGTTAAATCCTCTTAAAAGTATCTCAAAAAATATACCAATAATATCTGTCATGCAAAAGGCAAAACAAAAGTTCATAGGGATAGTGATTCAGGTCATCAATTAAAACACAGGAACCCCGCTCCACATCTTAAATTCAGAGTTATCTATACAACCGACTTTTTGGAGATCCAACCACTTGATTTGGGACATGCATATGGCCCAATTAATTAAAATCCAAACAACCATGTGTAAGAGTTTTAGTTGGCTAATTCATCTAGTTTGAATAAAACTTAAGTTCATATTGAGTTGTAATTTTGTGTTCATACAAGCCAAGACGGAGTCCAAGACACTGAGCAGGTTCGCTCTGTGGCTTGCTATAGGACAGGTTCGCTATAGCGAGTCTGACTCAGCGTAGTGGCAGAGCCATAGCGAGGTGGGTATTCGTGTCCTGCACAAAGTCTCCTCCTTATAATCTATGATGCTCGGATACGACATGGATACAGCAAGGACACGCCATAGACACGGCACGGACACGGATTTTACACATAAAAAGTAAAGTATCGGATACGATACGACACGATACATTGCCCATTTTGAAGTATCCGTGCATCATAGCTTATAATTTGTCTCCAACTTGTCATTTGAGTTCTGATCGAATTGGAAACCTCCATGCACGGCCTTGGGCTATTTAAGCATCTTATTGCTACCCTAGAACTCACTTCTCTCCCATCAAAAGATTAAGAATACTTTGAGAGATTTTTTTAGAGTTCTTATTCTTCTCCATCTCAATGAGGAGAAATGAGTACGTAGATTCTTAGGCTTTCAAAAAAATATTTACATGGAAGGAGAGAGTCATTTACCATTCATAATAGTGGGAGATAGAGTGGAGACGTTTTAAAAGAAAAATAAATAAAATGGAGAGGAGATTAAGAGAAATGGTAGTAGTCATTTATAAGGAAAGAGAGGAGACAAATCCTCTTTGCCCTCTCTATTACATTTAGCATCAAATTTAAGATACAATTAACCAGAAGAAATGAAAGTACATCACAATTGGGAGGCGACATGAAGGTGAGTAGAGATTTTACCCTCTCTATTTCCCAATGGAAATCCAGCTTTAAGTAACATTTTATATCAAATTTAATTTACAATTACTGTGATGTAGAAATGAAAACACATCAGAAGTGGTTGACTGAACAGACACTGAGGAAGGAAAGTCAAAATAAATTGGGCACGGTCAAAATCATTTGCTGCAATTGTTGTTGATTTCTCAATCAAAATAAATCAGCTTCATATATATATTAACTAGCAAAACATGCTAGTGCTTAGCACGGGCAATATACTATTTTAATTTATTTATAAAATTTAGTATTTTAAAGTTCAAATTGAATGATTTAGATTTTGTATGTTTACAATATAAAAAAATCTAGAATGGTATTCTTCCTTTAATCAAAATACTATATGAAGTTAAACTCACTGATAATAAGATGTTATATTCAAGTAAAATTAGGATATATATGAAAACTGAGTTGTTCTTTATTGTGCTTTTGTAGGTTTGTGGCCCACCTAAGATCGAAACAAATTAACCCTTGAACATCTAATATTGAAAAATCAAAAATCAAAATCAGAAAGGAAAATGTAAAAACAGAAAACCGCAAATCTATGAAAACCCATGAACTGGGAAACTAATAAAACTCGTTGTAACTACTGCTGGATAAAGATAATAAAATAAATTGATAACGAAAAGCAACAAAATTGTTAAAAACACTAAAAAAATATAAAATAGAAACGAAAACCCAATTCCCAAGACATGAGGAAAACTAAAAGAACTCATATTGAAGAAATAATAAGAAAATAAACCATGATAGAAAGAAACAATGAAAAAACCATTTCCTCTCTAACAAAATATTATATTGTTTTATGATTTTTTTAGAAAACAAAGATACATCAATTTATCCTCATGAAGTATCGAGCCCATATATGAAATTTAGTGGATATAGAAAAGGGGGTAAATAAATAAAAAGTGGAAAAGGAAGAAGCAAAAGAATATGGCCTCACTAAATTACACAATGTTAATGTGTCAGTGTGTCACTATCAGGTATGTCATGTGCCCTATAGCAATTGCAATTGGGTAGGATATGAGGATGAGGCTACCTTATTTATACATGATATATATATATATATATATATCGGATTTATTCTGGTGGGGACTGTTCCCACCTAATACATGAGAACCCCACTCACAACCGTTGGATCGTCTTGAATGATCCAACGGATCCCGTGTTTTACATATAACGAAAATATTGAGCGCCCAAATGAGAAAACATTTCCCCCTTTCGTCTGTTCAAGCAAAAACGAAGAGGAAGTCATCTTCGTGAACCAGAAGCCATCTTCCTCTCCTGTAGCTTCTCCTCCTGCAACTCTCCTCTCCATCTCCATCTCTCTCCTTGGGTCTCCATATCGCACGCAGAGAAGAGAGTTCTCCTCCAAAGGAGAATAAACCCTACGATCTGTAGAACTTGGGACCTGTCGCTGGCCGGAAGCTCCATCCATCCTCTTCTTTCCTCTCTTCTCCTTCCAAACGACGAAACTCGTCTCTCACTGAAGATTTGGGGCGGGCGCCATTCTAGGGTTTATATCTTCTTCTCCCTTTCATTTTTTTCTAATGGAACCCATTTCCTTCCTAACTTTTCTATCTGTGACATTTTTCTGTGTATGTATCTTCTCTGGTTTAGATTTTTTTCCCAGAAATCATTGCATCCTGGTGAGGACGACATTGTCATAGTCGCAACCTAATTAAAGCGATTTTACAAAACAGAGGCCCCTTTTAGCTGTATTTGACTAGTTCAAGGAAGGTGTGGAAAAACCCTCCAATATTTCCCTATTTAAGCCGACTTTGGCATTCGCTTCCCTTCCATCTCATTTGTGTCATCCATTTCCGTGCGTTTTATTTTCATTCGTTTCAGTTTCTTCGTTTTCAATGTGCGTTAGAAACGCAATCTGAAAGATTCCTCCTTTTTTTGCAGTTTATGGTAGAAAATAGAAATGCATGTGCATGTTTCAGTTTTGGAAAAAGAAAACCACCTTCTCTTTCTGTTTTTGTGACTGAGCTCCAGAAACCCCAGCTTGCGTTTTCTTTTTGTACGTGATCGGGTTTTGATGGATTCTGTTTTCAGAGCTCAGGTCTGGAGTTTCCTTAGGGGAAAATCTCCCAAACTTGTGGCATACGAGGTTGTAGATCTTGTCTTTCATGGAAAAGATGAAGTTTTCTTGCATTTCCTGTTGAATTTCCTCTTTATGCTCATAGTTTTCTTGCATTTCCTGTTGGACGAAAAGTGTTTTCTGCTCTAATTAAAGCCTATTCATTCATTCATTCTTGTTCTTGTCCTTCACCCCAAACTTTAATGGCGAATTTGGCTCTCAATCAATTAATTTGTACCGATACAGATGTGTGCGTCAATAGTCACTAGTTGTATAATTTTAGTTCGTAAATGCATATGTATTGATTCATATGCATTTGAAAGGTGTGGAATAAATATGCCTATTATTAAATTTACTGTTCTGGGTTGTTTTTACTAATTTCATAGCTAGTTCCTAACTAAGGTGATTCACATTGTTTGATTTAATAGCTGAATTCCTATGAAAGAATTGTTCTCTATTGTTCACATTGTTTGATTTAATAGCTAATTGTTCAGAGGCTTAGCCTCTGAAATGTATTTTCTGCTATGCCATTTTGCCTCAATGAATGAGATGTGTACATATTAAACTGGGTTTTGCATATGTTGGTGTCAGGTGTGGGTCTTAGGTCCTGGTATTCCAGGTCTACAGATAGGATTTGGAGTTGAGGCCCATCAGTGAGTTGAGCAGGTCTAATCTGAATCATCAACTTATTGCAGTTGCTTGATTTTTTTTTCTTTTAATGCTTCTTTGTATTTTCCATAGCAACATTCCCTGGAGCATGGACATCCATTGTCAGGTGACACAGGGTTTGAACCATTTCATAGTCAGATTGTAACTACAATCTTGGGCATTCATGTCCTTTAAATTGTTTAGCTATTCATGTCTTTTAATTCTTTTTTCTACTGTAGTCTCATCAAATTCACATTTTCGTAGGTCGAGAGCATGGCATCGTCGTATTCTATTTCCAGTGATTACGTGCCTAAATGCCAATGTGGAGAGATGATTTGTCTGACCTCTCATACAAACTCTAATCCAAATAGGAAGTTTTGGAGATGTCCTAATTGGAAGGTATATATTTTTTATTTATTAATTTAACGACAATGTTATAATGTGCCGATTAAAAAAACACCGGCATTAATATGGGGTTAATATCTTCTTTTTTTGTAGGATAAAAAGGGATGTGGTAGATTCATATGGAAAGATGAAGTTGACTATGACAAGAATGCAACAGCGCTTATGGAGGATGTGAAGAAGACAATGGACAAACTGAGTGAGATAATATGTGTTGCAGTTGAAGAGATGAGACATGCGGCTGAAGAAAGGAAGAAAATAAACAAATTTCTTTCTGTATTAGTGTTTGTCGGTTGTCTTGTAATTTTGATATGCATGATGAAATATGTGTGATGTAGCTTTTGAACCAACTGAGGTGCTTTTTTGGGGTAATTTTATAGAATCTATGACATGGCCTATCATGGAATAACTTGTGTTAGAGCAGTGTACATGAAGCAACCAACCCATCTATATTAAACATGCTGCTTTCAATGTAGCTGTGTTAAATGTAGCTGTAGTGGATATAACATTTTCTGCCAACTGAATACAGAGTATGGACAGGTTGGGATTTTCTTATTAGGGGCCAACATGCAAGGACAAAAATCCATAGTGGGTCAATAGTGCCTGAGGGGTTTCCATCCACAGTCCACATATGCTATTTCCCCAGCACCTAGCTATGCCTTTAATTAGTGCGTTGCAGTTCTTACATAGCTGCCTGCTAAGTGCCTATAGGAAAAAGCTTGTAACAATTACAGCATGGTCAAATACCAACCAGATGTATTATTCTAAAATGCAAGGTACCAAAGGAGGTGAAGCAGTGAATGTGAAGGGTATTTGGTTAACACATCTTGCAAATTTGGAAGGATCCGGATTCCCGACCTTTAAAGGGTATTCAACGCCAACCACAATCAATCACATATTCTACATGAAAATTTTGTTTGTGTCTGGCAAACAAGTCAACAAAGATATGAAACCTCCAGGGGGGGGGGGTAGACACAAGGTTTTTATGTATGTGAATTCTCAAACCCGAGCTAGAATTTTCATTATGAATTTGGAAGCAAACTAAGGTCCAATGAGTGCGGCCGCCCCCACATAAATGCACTTGGGTCCTCTATCACATGCAGCTCTCATTCCCTTTGCTATTAAAACCACCATTTTAGAATGAGCTAAGGAGACTCTTTCTTGCTCTGTCTTCATAGCCCTAGCTATCTCTCACAATTTATTCCAAACTAGTCAAAAGACAATCAACCAAGTCTGCTATTGGTCTGTCCTTTTCTGTCTGCTCGACTTCCCATCACTTTAGCAAAAACATAAATCTATACAAATTTCATTTCATGAAGTGAGAATAACCTGGATCATAATAACCTGGAGCATTTCATTTCATGAAGTGAGAACCTCCTGAAGTCACACATCAATCCCAAAATGAATACACAGTATTTTTTTTGAATCAGATTTTCAAACTCAAAATGAGACTTACAAACTCAATGTATGTTCCATCCCAAAAATGCCCAATACAACTTTCCCACTTCCATTCTTATAAAAAAATTACAAGCACGAATAACCAAAGGGATACACCAAAAAACTATCATCCCAAGAAAACATCATTAGATGATCCAACATGAGCATCAATACATCCTGCCATCAAACATGGACTGATTAGTATGATGATAGTAATGTAAATAACCCATTACTATCATAATAAAATTGAAAAAAATGGAATGATTAATAGGAAATGAAAAATGTATACCTTCTAATTGTGTTAATTCCTTGTCCTCAGAAGTCCTTTCTGATGCCTCATTTTCATTGGAAGGCACATTGTTGTTCTCTGCACTATTAAATTAAGTACATGCAAAACAAATAAAACAAAAAAAAAGCATGTTAATGTATATCAAATTAAGAAAATGCATTGGTATGAAAAATTCATTGGTATGGAATTGTACCTCTTGTCAAGACCAGGGCAATTGCGTCTGTCATGTGCAACCCCACGCTTGCCACATCCGCGGCAAAGTCGATCTTTCTTTCTTGCTATTTCCTTAGAGGACTTCAATCTTTTTGGACGACCCTTTGTAACTGCTTGCTTTGGTGGAAGATATCTCTCTGTAGGCCTTGCACTTTTATTTTTTCTCTTAGGATCGTCTTCTTCCATCACTGACTTTTGATTTATCTCTCGAACCCTTTTTTTAAGGTCTTGTAGAACTGATTTTGCATGGTGATATGCTTCCTTAGACAATGACGCTTCATCAATGATATTTGCAGCATCATATGATAAATCTCCATGTCGTGCTAGCAATGACCCGTCAAACACAGAGCACATACTTTTGTCAGAATCATCATCTACCCTCGCATACCTTGTCCATCTTTTCAGAATGTAATTTTCAGGCAGTGTGTATATTTTCTCTTGTTTCAAAAACACATATGATGTGTCCACATGGAATGCCTTGGAATTCAAATAGTTGACAAGAACATTTTGCTTCTTTCTCATCCTTCTTGAAAGTGACAACCCTTTTGATTTCATTGCTATCTTTGAATGACGAAACATTATATATTCTTTGTTCCACATCATCGTTTACAATCTCAGCAATGCCAGATGTTATGTACATGAACTGGTCTTGGAATTTATAAAACATCTTCTTTGTGTATATTTGTGACATTTGCCTCTCCATTGGCAAGTCTGTCATCAATTTTGGCCTTCCATTAGAAGTGTCATGAATTGCCTTCAATTAACGGTATTTTTGAGTTGCAATCCCTTGATTAAATCGAAACATAAAACCACACAGACCATTCTTTTGTGTCACATATTGCTTTAAAAAGGCATTGATACTTTCACTCCTTCCAGTTGTAGACATTCCTCCAAGAAAAATGTGTCTCATATATATGGGCACCCACATATGATGGATATTGTACATCCCATTCAGCCAATCGTTCTCTGCAACATCCTCTTCAATCAACATATTTTTCCAATCTTGAATCAAATTCCTCGATGGTCAAAGAGTTGAATGCAATTTTCTTAACAGTTGGGATCAAGTCATTCTTATGTATCGCAACTCCTCCTAAATTCTTTTGTAAATTTTCCATGATGTGCCACAAACAGTAATGGTGTTTCGTATTTGGAAGAACAGACCCAATGGCTTTTGTCATTGCGGGGTCCTGATTTGTCAAGATGGACTTTGGTGGGTCTCCCGGCATTGCTTCAAGCCATTTATTGAAAACCCAACTAAATGTATCAAAAGTCTCATTTGAGATTAGGCAGCATCCAAATAGTATGGACTGATCATGATGATTAATTCCAGTGAATGCGCCAAAAATGAGACCATATCTGTTTGTGTTGTACGCTGTATCAAACGAGACAACATCACCGAACTCCTCATATGATTTCTGAAAATAATAATCAGCCCAAAACACATGTTTTATGTGGTCCTCATCATCTTTCTCAATAGAAAAAACATTCCTTGGATCTCTCTCCTTCCATTGTCTAAAGTGTTCGTAAAACATATCACCATCATTGTCCTTTGTTTCCTCATTTTTGTCTCTAATGTGATTTCGAAAGTCTGTTTCTGTGAAACCAACTTTATCTCTCCCACCTGACTGCAACACTAAAATATTCATTTGTTTATTTGGTCTGATATTAGCAGCTCCATAAGTATCTATCAATTTTTTTTTTGGGTGCGTCAATCCGACGGTGTGACCGTAGCATGTGAGTCTTTCTAGGGGTACTTAGTAGGTGAGAATGTTCCACAACAATTTTAAATACAATCCAGTGCCCCCCTTTCATTTTTTTAACTAAAGATATGCACCACAATTCTCCCGTGTATCTGAGGTCCGTCTTCACCACCAAGACTTTTTTTCTTACAACCTTCTTTAGAGCACACAAATTTTTTTCTCACTACTTGGTTATTGACCCTCTTCTCCGAGCTTCGTCTAATGCTAAAACCCGCTGCTTCGCATAACTGTTGTAAGCATTGTATCCATCTCTATATTTTCAAAAACTTGACCTACTTTTGGTAAAATCTCCTCGTCAACTTGTGGCAAAATT